>CM046860.1:19995194-20155938 GCA_025617745.1 Heliocidaris erythrogramma | reverse complement strand
CGTTGTAGATTCCTATTTCTCACTTATTCACATGATTCATGTCTGCTTTTTTTCGTAAATTTTATTTTGTTCTTCTTTTTTCGTCGTTTATTCCTTGGCTATTCTTTTATTTCCCCCCATTTTCTTCATTTATCATAATTATAGTTATTCCTTTATCTTATCCTTCCGTTTTTGTCTCCCTTGATTTGTTTCCTTCTTCTTCGTCTACCACATTCTATCAGGGCCAGCCGAACGTTTTTGAGATTGGTGGGGCCTAAATATGGGAACCATGCAGGGAATGTTACTATTGTGCTACAAAAGGGGCCCAGTCACCGCCGTCGTCGATATCCCTACAAAAAATTTGTTGACAAACTCCAAAAAAGTCCAATATCGTCGCCGTTTTCGACATCCCCGCAAGCCCCCCCCCCCCCAAAAAAAAAAAAAACACAAAACAAAACAAAAAACGGTTCAAAGGACATCGCCGATAGTCGATGTCGTCATCACACACATGGGGGTCCACATTTTTTTGGAGGGCAAAAATATTGGGGGCCCCCCCGGTTCCGCGGCCATATATATTATCCTCACAATTCTGTTTTTTAATGTATTATTCATTTATTTTCATTAGACATTATTGCGACAATAACTCATAAACGTGTTTTGCATATCATATTTTCTATTTATTGCTTTATATATGTATTTAAAATAATTCGTCTTATGCTGATTCAAGCTGATTTTACAATGAAGAATAAAGTCATTTACTTTCATTCTTATTTTCCAGTCTTATTCCTCATATTCCCTTTCAAACAATATTTCATTACTAGTTATTATTATACCATCATGATGGGTTGCTGTTATAGGAATTTATTATTTAGCGAGACTATACGCTTCTCCGAATCATTCTGTATTTTCCCATTTTGTCGCCTTTTCAAGTTATTCAATTTTGTTGATGTATATGTAAAATGATGATTATATATAAGAAATTAATATTGATAACTTCAGCAGCTTCGTAGTAAGAAAAGGACGACCATTTTCACAGTGCTAATGTGTGTTTTTTTTTGGCAAAAAACAAAAAATAAAAACAAAAACAAAAACGATTTTTCTCTTATTATAATCATCTTTACAGAATCGTTTCGTGTGGATTCTGTGTTATCTATTCTCGCGTTTTGGGGTTTTTTTTTTCCGCAGATTATAAGCTCTCATGAAGTGGTCGGAAGACTAATGAATTCACAGAGTTTAAACCTTATAAATCGGTTCGACTTTCGCTAACTTCTAAAGTCTAAATAGGGGAAATGTTCAATAATAATTCCTCTGTTATAAGTGGTACACTGGTACAAGTTTAAATACATATATATATTCGGTATTATTCTTTTCTACAGCCACCAACTTTGATCCGCCTTTGGAAAAGAAAGTAATCGATGAGTGTTTTATTATGTTAGATCCTCTCGCTGAGTTATAGACATTGATGACCTTCACAAAACGGGGAAGTGCCCCCCCCCCCCCCCCCTGGATTGGAGCTCCATTGACAAAATGGGGGATTATCTGGCGTGGCCTTGGCAACCTTCGTTCGTATTTCCTTTGTTCTCATCTGCGATGAAAAGACAGGAAATCCATTCATGCTTTTGAAACCGTTAGAACCCAAGCTGGACTCGGTTTATTGTTTGTAAAGTACGGCGACTAACTGAATATACTGTAAAACTATGTTATTCAATAAAATGTGAATAACGCTACTTTATACAGAAAACAATTCAGCAGAGGAAGCAATAATGAAAGTATGATGCTGCATGATGATGAGAAATCGTGAACTCCATAATAAACCTATGAATGTAAAACAAAAAGTAGAAGAAATGTCCCCAAAAGATTTTCATCTATTTATTTCTAACCTTTTGCTTTTATTTCATTATGCATTTGACATTTTTTTTTTTTTTTTTGCCTCATGAGTTTTGATCGTACTCTTTGTTTCCACCTTTCCTCTTGGTGTTTTTTTCTTTCTGTTCTGTTCTAAACGAATAGACGAGCACAGAAGACGAAATTGTTGTTGAAGAGGGTGAGAGAAATATAAAATAGAGTGTTTATAATGGAGAACAAGAGACGGTAATAAAGAAGGTCAGAAATGAAGACAGAACAATTGATGAGAAAAGTGTAATTCCAGAAAAAGATATGAAAATAATCGAGTGAATGGGATGTTTCAAATGTTAGATTTATAATGAAGAAAAAGATAGAATCTTTATAGAAAGCATATAGGTTTCGGTATGGTCTTTCAAATAATCATGTTTTTGTTGGTGTTGTTGCTTTTCAACAACATCATCATTATCAACATCATATTCATCATATAATTACATTATTATAATTACTATTGTTCTTGTTCTTCTTCTTCTTGTTATTGAAAATAAAAGATTACATTGTAGATCCGTTTTGAAAGAAAAGAGATTAGCCTGTGTCAGATGAGGATGGATGTAAAACATACTTTTTGGGGGGGAACTTCGGTTGGTACCCGAGTTATTTATCGCGCAAATTTCATTTGTCCAGACTATTCTATAATGTAACCTTCAGATGTAGCGCTCGGGTATTTTGATAGGAGAGGCAAGACGACCTAAACTTGACGCCATTTTTTTTTTCTCAATTGAATAACGGCAATATAGGGCTACAGTACAGGGCTATCCTTTGTGATACTATTTTCTTCCTTTTATTCATCTTTTTTGTTCTTGTTCTTTTTCTCCTAATTTTTTTTTCTTTGCTTTCACTTGGGCCTACTTGAAAAAATCGTAGGGGTGGTCGCCCCCTAACCCACGTCCCACTGTATCGCCGCCCCTGGTTACCTTTCATATATCAGTTATTCCATTTTATGCATTTCATGGTTGTAACCGAGCAGAATTTTCGGTCTTCGGACTTTCTCCTTTTTTTTTGGGGGGGGGGGGGGTATTTGCCAATATCCCATTTATGTTCTTATGAATGACATCGAGAATAGCCCAATATGAATTGAATAAAAAAAAAAGATAAATCTGAATCTGAATCTATCTTGCTTCTGCTGATGTTACAGGCGCGAAGGCGAGGTTCTACGGACAAGGGGCTCTGCTTGTGGACTCAAATAACCCCCCCCCCCCCCACACACAAAAAATGCTAAAGCCCCTAAA
Source organism: Heliocidaris erythrogramma (assembly GCA_025617745.1). Classification (NCBI taxonomy): domain Eukaryota; kingdom Metazoa; phylum Echinodermata; class Echinoidea; order Camarodonta; family Echinometridae; genus Heliocidaris; species Heliocidaris erythrogramma. The sequence continues at coordinate 20,152,828 of CM046860.1, read as the reverse complement.
CTATCATCATATGCATTTCAAAAATTGATATGTATAGTTACATAGCGTAGTTTTATGATAAACTAACACTTCTATTACGAAAGATATTGACCATATCTTCACTCGCTCCGCTTACTCCTAATTTCTAAACAGGAATAGGGAGATGGTCTAAATGAGGACCGATGGTTTCAGAAAGCAAAAACAGCAACAAACAAAAAACAAAAACAAACAAACAAACAAAAAATAGCCCATTGAGGTGCAAAAATGCAATCACACTTAGCAGTTGGCATTATTATACTCCTTACCATCCTGTTGATCGATCGCTTATCCTTTTATGGCCCGATCCCCAGAAGCCCCCCCCCCCCCCCCCCCCCCCCCCCCCCTCCATGGTGAATATTTGCCGTAAGCGTCTGCCAAGCTACATGTATATTTTGTCGGACGACTTACTGGAGAATTTTTGTTGATAGTTGATAAGAAATAGGCCTAAATCAGTTTATTGCCGTCGTTCTCTCATCCTTATTCTCCCATCGTTTCTTGTTTCTCTCCATTCCGGTGTCTAAACGAATTGTTTTTCCGCCGTTTGTATTTTATATGTCCGATGCAAAAATATTGGGGGCCCCCGGTTCCGCCGGCAATATATATTATCATCACAATTCTGTTAATTTATTATTCATTTATTTTCATAAGACATTATTGCGACAATAACTCATAAACGTGTTTGCATATCATATTTTCTATTTATTGCTTTATATGTATTTAAATAATTCGTCTTATGCTAATTCCAGCTGATTAACAATGAATGAATAAAGTCATTTACTTTCATTGTTATTTTCCAGTCTTATCCTTCATATTTCCTTTTAAACAATATTTCATTAGTAGTCATTATTTAAACATCATGATGGGTTGCTGTTATAGGAATGTATATTTTAGCGAGACTATACGCTTCTCCGAATAATTCTGTATTTTCCCATTTTGTCGCCTTTTCAAGTTATTCAATTTTGTTGATGTATATGTAAAATGATGATTATATTATAAGAAATTAATATTGATATCTTTAGCAGCTTCGTAGTAAGAAAAGGACGACCATTTTCACAGTGCTAATGTGTGTTTTTTTTTTGGCAAAAAACAAAAAATAAAAACAAAACAAAACGATTTTTCTCTTATTATAATCATCTTTACAGAATCGTTTCGTGTGGATTCTGTGTTATCTATTCTCGCGTTTTGGGGTTTTTTTTGCCGCAGATTATAAGCTCTCATGAAGTGGTCGAAGACTAATGAATTCACAGAGTTTAAACCTTATAAATCGGTTCGACTTTCGCTAACTTCTAAAGTCTAAATAGGGGAAATGTTCAATAATAATTTCCTGTTATAAGTGGTACACTGGTACAAGTTTAAATACATATATATATTCGGTATTATTCTTTTCTACAGCCACCAACTTTGATCCGCCTTTGGAAAAGAAAGTAATCGATGAGTGTTTTATTATGTTAGATCCTATCGCTGAGTTATAGACATTGATGACCTTCACAAAACGGGGAAGTGCCCCCCCCCCCCCCCCTGGATTGGAGCTCCATTGACAAAATGGGGGATTATCTGGCGTGGCCTTGGCAACCTTCGTTCGTATTTCCTTTGTTCTCATCTGCGATGAAAAGACAGGAAATCCATTCATGCTTTTGAAACCGTTAGAACCCAAGCTGGACACGGTTTATTGTTTGTAAAGTACGGCGACTAACTGAATATACTGTAAAACTATGTAGTTCAATAAAATGTGAATAACGCTACACTGGTCTAGTAATCCAGAGGTCGCGGGTTCGAATCCCGCCCGGTTCCGCCTGTGATTTTTTTCACAGCACCGGGCAACCTATCACACAGCAGTAGCGTGTGTCACCCTTGTGGGCCGTGGAGACAAATTGAATAAATTTATTTATGACAACGCTACTTATACAGAAAACAATTCAGCAGAGGAAGCAATAATGAAAGTATGATGCTGCATGATGATGAGAAATCGTGAACTCCATAATAACCTATGAATGTAAAACAAAAAGTTGAAGAAATGTCCCCAAAAGATTTTCATCTATTTATTTCTAACCTTTTGCTTTTATTTCATTATGCATTTGACATATATTTTTTTTTTTTTCCTCATGAGTTTTGATCGTACTCATTGTTTCCACCTTTCCTCTTGATGTTTTTTTTTTCTTTCTGTTCTGTTCTGTTCTAAACGAATAGACGAGCACAGAAGACGATATTGTTGTTGAAGAGTGGGAGAAATATAAAATAGAGTGCTCATAATGGAGAACAAGAGACGGTAATAAAGAAGGTCAGAAATGAAGACAGAACAATTGATGAGAAAAGTGTAGCAAAAATCCGATCAATGATAAAATAAACTTCCGTGGAAAATATTCAAAAATGAAAAAAAGTTTCTATATGAAAATCAATCCGAGGCATGCAAAGCTGGAGAAAAAGAACTCGGCACGCGAGGCGAGGTGGTCGATCGATTTAATTTGCATAAACTATGCAAATAAGGCAGAGATCGAGGGTAAACGTAATTCATATGGAAATGAATAGAGCGTGTGCGCACAAGCCTATTTTGATTGGTCGGTTCTCGGCAGTGAGCCAGAGCGTTGCTATGCGAGTTCGAGTTCAAGAGTTCAAGAGGAAATAATGTTTTGAAACTGTGTTTTCTACCCCAAATCGTTATCATTTTCAAAGTAAAACAAAGCAAACCACTATGTCAAATGTATAATCATTCGAATCAGTAAGGATTTATGTTTATTCATGTAGTAATGAGTGAAATAAATGGTGTAAAAGTGAGCTCGTCTCTTCGATTTTCTCAGACCGCATATATGCGGGCTCAGTCCACGAGCGGGAAAACTGAGCCCGCATATATGCGCATATATATGCATATATGCATATATGCGGGCTCAGTCTTCAACGGGTTAAAGATGGAATTGAATTGAATAAATATGAATTGAATTATTCCAAAGCACCTAACCGTAAGAAAAAAATCATTCACATTGCATACGATATGTATTTTAGTTTTATTGATTTCATGTTATACATCATGCTAAATGTTTGTTTATAATGTACATAGTTGAACAGAGGCTCTACATCTCACTAGCAGAATTTGCTATTTCCGTAGAGTCCTTTTACCAAACAAATGAAAAACAACTCTCTCATGTGTATTTTAACTTGTTTGTTTTTTTGTAATAAACTCATTCATTAATTCATTCATTTTGAGGATGAATGGTAACAGGTGTTACATAAGTTGTAGTAGCGAGATGATTCGAGTAGTTCAGAAGACAATGAAATTAAAAAGAGAAGTTAAATGATTGCGACGATGAAAATGATGATAATGTCACAAAGAAAAGGGAGTTGGTCGCAAAATCAATGAAGTTTTTTAGACTCTCATATCTTTACATAATAGATTTCACCTGAATGCTTTTATTCTAAAAATGACGAAGTGCATTCTAGGAAAATAAATACTTACTTTGCTCTCCTTTTGGACGACTACCGGACGTGCATCTGCGGAAACGAAATTAAAACATAAATAACAATTGCTGTCATCTTTATTACGGATTACAATTGTATATGTGTATATGTTAATCATTTTGCCTTAAAGGTCCCCTTTTATGAAATTATAAATTCTTGGTATTTTGTACATGCATCTCATCTAAATTGAAAAATGACATCCGTTTGCAATAAATACGTATCAAAATATTTTTAAAATAATATTTCCCCCAGGTATTCATGTCCAAAACAGTCTGCTAAGCTCCGCCCCCTTTTAAACCCCGAATTCTCGTTCCGCGAGCATGATTGACGTGTGACGTCACAAACCGACATTACCAATGCTTGTTTACAATATTGTGTATGTATCACATGTGCAAACTAACTTGCTGTTGTGTATATCACCTCGAAAACCACCTCTAAAGCGAAGTATGCCGCAACGCTGCTTTGTTGCAGGTTGCAGCAACACCACAAAGGACGGTGTCAGTCTACATTTATTCCCTTAAGACCCAAATATAAGAAGGAAATGGACCGCAAAAGTAAAATTAACTCGCGCCCATTGGAAGGGGCCGAGTGACCGCAGTGTTGTGTGCTCCGAGCACGTTTGTGCGGAGGACTTCGTCGATAGCACGGGGCTGCATGCGGCGTATGGCATCAAGAAGAGGCCGTCCCTGAAACAAGTTTGATCATACATGTATCAATAATATGAAATTTGGCGACTCTGAGCTTTACCTCACAAGCACCTCTCTCAATTGGTCTTTACTATTAAAAATGATTTTTTTTTGTTCTTGATGAAGAAAAAGATCTTTCTCCATAAAGAGGGTGTTATAAAAATGTTTATCATGGTAGAGTGGAAACTCGGTATAAAGAGGTCTGATACAACAATATTCCTGATATAACAAGGTAATATTTTGGTGTCAACTCTTTATATTCTTTTTTTTTAAACTGATATAACGAGATTCTGGATTTAACCAGGTAATTTTAATAGTCCCCAAGGACCTCGTTATACTAAGTTTCCACCGTATATTTAATATTGATTTTTGTTACCACCCTGAATGTAGTGAAAATGTAACGGGCAATTTTCAACCTACACCCCCCCCCCCCCCCCCCCCGGCAGGAAAAAGGGGTATACATCACTACAGTTACAGGTTGATTCCTACTTCTCTACCTTATACATGTAGTTCATTTGACAGAAAATCTATTTTCCAATGATTCCCTCTCTCTCTTTCACCATTTCTTCTCGTGTGCTTTCCCTCCCTTTCTCCTCTTTATGCCCAAAATTCTCCACTTACACACATCTTCCCTCAACTTTTTATCTCTCCTTTTTTCCCCAATGATTCCCTCTCTCTCTATTTCTTCCCTTGTGCTTTCCCACCATTTCTCCCTTTGTGCTTTCCCTCCATTTCTCCCTCTTTATGCCAAAATTCTCCACTTTCACACATCTTCCCTCAACTTTTTTATCTCTCCCTTTTTCCCCCAATGATTCCCTCTCTCTCTATTTCTTCCCTTGTGCTTTCTGTCTCCCTTTCTCCTTCTTTTGCCCAATATTCTCCAATTACACACATCTTCCCTCAACTTTTTTATCTCTCCCTTTCCCCCCAGTGATTCCCTCTCTTTTTCACTATTTCTTCTCTTGTGCTTTCTGTCTCCCTTTCTCCTTCTTTTTGCCCAATATTCTCCAATTACTCACATCTCCTCTCAACTTTTTATTTCTCTTTTTTTTCTTTTTTCATTCTGCCAATTGTTTGGTTTTTGATCTCATTCACGCACTCACACCTTTCTTTTCAATTGTTAGTTTCATTCACGACAAGCCTTGCATAGTTACATGTGTTTGAGCTCTTCCAGAGATGACAAAAATAATCAATTGATTTGAAATATATTATTACTTCTGGAGAAATGTAGATATAGATGTTGTATCCAGGAAATGGTTGTCTTACAATTGAACATCAAAAATTCAATAGGAGAATTCCCCCCCCCCCACCCCCCCCCCCCAAAAAAAAAACATAACAAAACAAAACAAACAAAACTGATTAGCTTCCAAAGTGTGTTTCATTAACAAATTAAAAAACAAATGCCATAAAAGATAACAGACCTCATATGCCATTAACAATAGAGTTATCATTCTTAACTGAGATACATGCATCTTTACAACATCAATTACAAAAAAATGCTCTGGGCAAATACTTAGATGTGAACTCAGTTACCCAATTCCAATTTTATTTCTGACAGTGAAAATGAATATTCAAAATAAGCCTCCTAGACTCCTCTTTTCCTCTGATACTTGAACCAAAAACAGCAATAAAATTTTTACCACATTGTCACAGTGTAGCACACCCTCATGTAATAAACCCAACTTTCAGGGAAACTGATATCCATGTATAGGAATTAAATATCATGAAAAGATAGAAATGACGTACTAGCATTTTTAACATTTCTTATAAACAGTTATGTACATGATAAATGTATATGCTATCTAGTTAACAACTAGACCAACATATATAAGTACATAATAATAAATACAACAATCAATCAAATGAAAGAAGAAAAAAAATCTGTAGAAAAAATAATATCAATTTGAAAAGAAATATGATGTGAAGCAACAATAATGATGATCACATGAATGACCCGAGTAAATAAAAGATCATGTTTGCCAGTCATTAGTACTGAATAATTTTTTCTTTCAAATAATGAAACTTTGTGTAAATGTTTACACTGATGGAACAACAGTTCTTCTGATACATAAATATTTTTAAAATGTTCAATTCTACTATCACCTTTGCATAATGTTGAGATTTGTGCATGTCATATCCAAGCCCCAGTAAAAAAATATATGAGAATAATGGTTGCATAGCTTAAATTAAAGTTCCACAGAGCTGTCCTCCCTTTTGATTTTTTTGCAAAGGTTAAAAAAATATATATACATACAGTAAACTTTGAAAAGAAAATACCCTAAAGAGTTAAAATGCAGGGAATGGGAATATTTCCAATTTAAAAAAATTATCTTTGAAAATCTATCTTAGAACAGTAAGAAAAACCTCAGTAATAAGGTGGAAGTAAAACATATATTTTTCTGTAAACATAGATCTTGACAAGGTGGGGGAAAAGATATCAACAGCAAAATTGTATGTAGGTCTACGCCTCTTCAAAGCCCCTGTATTGTTCTGATCAGGGGCGGATCCAGGATTGAGTAAAAGAGGGGGCACAAAAATGAAAGTTTGTCAAAAGGTAGACCCGCATTTTTCTGGTCTCGCCAGCTTCTCGAAAAGTCGCTCAGTGGAGGGGGGGGGGGGGGGCAAAAAAAGAAATTCGCCAAACCTTCAAAAATCGCTCAGTAAGGGGTTATTGGGGTCCAGTTTCCCTCCATAATTCCCTGACAAGCAAAAAAAAAATCATACTTCTCTTCCAAAAAAAGGGGGGGGGGGGACCGGGCCGGCTGTGCCCCCTGGATCCGCCAATGGTTCTGATGGAAATGCTGCACGGATTCTTGTCACGGCACAAGATGGGAGAGGAACACGTCCTGCCCTGCCCAGGAAACTCCAACACACCATCTTACAAGCTGCCTATAGGCCACATGCCTGGCTTTCCTATAAAAGATTTTTTTTTAAAGAGTACAAAGGAAACTATGATTAGACAACTTCAAAACAATGCACAGTGTAGTCTATGATGTAGGTGATAGTGAGGTAACTTTTACTTTGAACTTTACAAATAAACAATAGAAGATTAGCTAATAATTTAGTTGTCAACATCGCAGTGTAAAATGTTGTGATGGGGAAAGAGGAAACAAACGTTAATCTGCACATAGGACAAGAAAATACATGTACACTGCAAATAGAATAATCTTCCTCTATTTACATTAAGGCTAAAACATTATTTTCTTTTATAGAATATCGCAATATTAATTTCATAAGGAGCCAAATTGGCATTTTGCATCCAAACTGCTTTATATAATACAGGAATACTGCAGTAAGGATTAAAACAAAAAATATGGTGTACTCACTGATTTTCAGTTGCATCCTGCCTTGCCTGTCCACCATACTGCTGCCGAGTTTCCATCACATACCGCTCCAGACACACTGGATGAAACCCTGGGTGGAGAAGAAGAAGAAGAAGATCATATCTATTGTCAACTATAACGGTACCTACACTTACTTAGTGTAGCAGCACAAAGAAAACAAGCAAGATAACAGGAGAGCTAAGAGTTTTCTGGATATCAATGTTAGAATTTACTAGAATCAAACGCTACCACCCCATGCACCAGTAAAACTGCCCAAGCGCAAGCCCAGGCAGGGTCAGCAGGCGAACAACCAAACGGGGAGGCGTGTACCCCGGCCCTGCGCACATCGAGCTCACTGCCTCGATCAGCGAAGTATCAGCTCAGCCTCTCGGGCAATTTGCAAGCGTAAACAAGATTCATAATACGTGGATACGCGTGAATTAAACTTTAATCGGTAATTTATTATCAAAAAATAATTACCAATTGTTATTCCCAAGTCTCCCGTCGATATCCTCTCCGTTATTAAAATCAGGGACGTCTCTGTCATCATCAGAATCTTGCCCAGAATCCGACATGTCTGGCTCAAACATAGTATACGGCCGGGCCCTAATTCCTCTTCAGTTTCTTCTGGGACTTGATGCTCCAAATCAGATATATCTGATCCTGAATAAGTGTCCTGGCTGAAGAAGATGATGCCATCGTTGATGTAGGATTTTGTCTTTAAAAAGCTCAAATGAAGGGCTGAAATGGCACGAAGTCGAAGGGATCTACACGAAGCTCAATAGCCTATAACACACACACATCGATACTGATCCAGCTTGTGTGAGTCGAACGTTCTGTGTGTGACGTCACATGACGTCATCGATCGCTGGACCGATTTTCCAAAATTTTTAGGGGTTCCCAGTTATTTTTTTATTTTCAAGTTTACAGATTAATGAATGGAATTCAGGTAATATGGTTGACAGATCTGGATTCACAATAGAAAAGTCTATTAAATGAAGTTCCTTTGTAATTCCATAAAAGGGGACCTTTAATAGAGAAGCCTAATACGTCAAGGACCCCCCCCCCCCCCCCCCCCCCCGAATAAAAAATAATAATAATAATAATAACTCTTTTTCCAGCCTTAAGGGGAATCCTTTTATCTCAGCCTATTGCTAGCATTCCCCTTAACGCACGGTTTCTTTCCCCGTAACGTCGAATTTCTATTGTGACGGAATAAACCACTTTGTTAGGATTCCCCCTAACGTAGGAATAATGTTGTTATAGTAGTAATATCAATAATAATAATAATAATAGAAATTAATAAATTGAAATAAATAAAGTAAAATAAAGCATTTTTTTTAAAGATGCCACTTGCAAGTCCCCCCCCCCCCCCCCCCCACCCCTTAAAGGGCCCCTGCAACCCAACGCAACCCAAATACAAGTTTGTTTATGTTGATGTGCAGGGATGCATACAACTAATATTCTGTTATTCAAACATCTAATATGTTTCATGGATATTTAAATTTTTTTTTTTTCCAACATCCTAACCTCCACCCTAAAAAAATAGCTCCATATCTCATTCCTGCAATGACACCATCTGTCAATCATCAGTCAGCTACACTAACATTCTACATTAGACAGTGGAATGTAACTTCCCCCAGCTCAGTACATGCTCACAATAGAATTGCATGCTTCCAAACAATACTTCCTCACTACCATTCTTTTCCTGGTGATGCTACAGTATATCTGACATAGCAACTACTATCTAGGCATTGTATGGTCTATTAGAACAGATGGTCATCTCTGGCAAAGCTACATACCACTGTCTCTCCTTAGCTCACTAATGATTGACAGATGAATTCACTGCAGGAATGAGATCTGCAGCATTTTTTAGGATGGATCTTAGCATGTTTGAGAAAATGATTTGAAAAAAAAAAAGATAAAAATCTATGAAACATATTTGGATGTTTCAATAACAAAATATGAGTTACATGCATCCCCGCACATCAACAGAAATCAACTTGGATTTGGGTTGCAGTGGACCTTCAAATGGGCAGATAAACTATTAAAGAAAACGTGTTTTAAAACACCATTAGTAGCAGTTTATTGCTATGTAGCTATGGCTTTGGTTGATAGAACATTTTGTTAAAATTATTAAACCGGTCCCTCTGAAAACGGTGGTTAATCCGTAATGTGTAAGCCCCAGCAAACACAAAACGTTTTCAGAACGTTTGCAAAACGTTTTTATTAGGTCCGCTACGTCTCCGTCTTTAATAAACGTTTACAAAACGTTTTTATTAGGTCCGCTACGTCTCCGTCTTTAATAAACGTTCACAAAACGTTTTTATTAGGTCTGCTACGTCTTCGTCTTTAATAAACGTTTAAAAAACGTTTACAGAACGTCGAAGTTTTGACTTAATGTAACAATTGCCGCAAATTCACAGCTAGTTTTTTGATGACGTCCAAAAACGTTCAAAATATGTTTTTATTAGGTTTACTACGTCTTCGTCTTTAATTAACGTTTTTATTAGGTCCGCTACGTCTTCGTCTTTAATAAACGTTTAAAAAACGTTTTTATTAGGTCTGCTACGTCTTCGTCTTTAATAAACGTTTAAAAAACGTTTACAGAACGTCGAAGTTTTGACTTAATATAACAATTGCCGCAAATTCACAGCTAGTTTTTTGATGACGTCCAAAAACGTTCACAAAACGTTTTTATTAGGTTTGCTACGTCTTCGTCTTTAATAAAAGTTTACAAAACGTTTTTACTAGGTCCGCTACGTCTCCGTCTTTAATAAACGTTCACAAAACGTTTTTATTAGGTCTGCTACGTCTTCGTCTTTAATAAACGTTTAAAAAACGTTTACAGGACGTCGAAGTTTTGACTTAATATAACAATTGCCGCAAATTCACAGCTAGTTTTTTGATGACGTCCAAAAACGTTCACAAAACGTTTTTATTAGGTTTGCTACGTCTTCGTCTTTAATAAACGTTTACAAAACGTTTTTATTACGTCCGCTACGTCTTCGTCTTTAATAAACGTTTACAAAACGTTTTTATTAGGTCCGCTCCGTATTTAATAAACGTTCACAAAACGTTTTTATTAGGTCTGCTACATCTTCGTCTTTAATAAACGTTTAAAAAAACGGTTACAGGACGTCGAAGTTTTGACTTAATATAACAATTGCCGCAAATTCACAGCTAGTTTTTTGATGACGTCCAAAAACGTTCACAAAACGTTTTTATTAGGTCCGCTACGTCTTCGTCTTTAATAAAAGTTTACAAAACGTTTTTATTAGGTTTGCTACGTCTTCGTCTTTAATAAACGTTTACAAAACGTTTTTATTAGGTCCGCTCCGTATTTAATAAACGTTCACAAAACGTTTTTATTAGGTCTGCTACATCTTCGTCTTTAATAAACGTTTAAAAAACGGTTACAGAACGTCGAAGTTTTGACTTAATGTAACAATTGCCGCAAATTCACAGCTAGTTTTTTGATGACGTCCAAAAACGTTCAAAAAATGTTTTTATTAGGTTTACTACGTCTTCGTCTTTAATTAACGTTTTGATTAGGTCCGCTACGTCTTCGTCTTTAATAAACGTTTAAAAAACGTTTACAGAACGTCGAAGTTTTGACTTAATATAACAATTGCCGCAAATTCACAGCTAGTTTTTTGATGACGTCCAAAAACGTTCACAAAACGTTTTTATTAGGTTTGATACGTCTTCGTCTTTAATAAACGTTTACAAAACGTTTTTATTTGGTCCGCTACGTCTTCGTCTTTATTAGTTTACAAAACGTTTTTACTAGGTCCGCTAAGTCTCCGTCTTTAATAAACGTTCACAAAACGTTTTTATTAGGTCTGCTACGTCTTCGTCTTTAATAAACGTTTAAAAAACGTTTACAGGACGTCGAAGTTTTGACTTAATATAACAATTGCCGCAAATTCACAGCTAGATTTTTTATGACGTCCAAAAACGTTCACAAAACGTTTTTATTAGGTTTGCTACGTCTTCGTCTTTAATAAACGTTTACAAAACGTTTTTATTAGGTCCGCTACGTTTTCGTCTTTAATAAACGTTTACAAAACGTTTTTATTAGGTCCGCTCCGTCTTTAATAAACGTTTAAAAAACGTTTACAGAACGTCGAAGTTTTGACTTAATATAACAATTGCCGCAAATTCACAGCTAGTTTTTTGATGACGTCCAAAAACGTTCACAAAACGTTTTTATTAGGTTTGCTACGTCTTCGTCTTTAATGAACGTTTACAAAACGTTTTTATTAGGTTTGCTACGTCTTCGTCTTTAATAAACGTTTACAAAACGTTTTTATTAGGTCCGCTACGTCTTCGTCTTTAATAAAAGTTTACAAAACGTTTTTACTAGGTCCGCTACGTCTCCGTCTTTAATAAACGTTCACAAAACGTTTTTATTATGTCTGCTACGTCTTCGTCTTTAATAAACGTTTAAAAAACGTTTACAGGTTGTCGAAGTTTTGACTTAATATAACAGTTGCCGCAAATTCACAGCTAGTTTTTTGATGACGTCCAAAAACGTTTTTATTAGGTCTGCTACGTCTTCGTCTTTAATAAACGTTTAAAAAGCGTTTACAGGACGTCGAAGTTTTGACTTAATATAACAATTGCCGCAAATTCACAGCTAGTTTTTTGATGACGTCCAAAAACGTTCACAAAACGTTTTTATTAGGTTTGCTACGTCTTCGTCTTTAATAAACGTTTACAAAACGTTTTTATTAGGTCCGCTCCATCTTTAATAAACGTTCACAAAACGTTTTTATTAGGTCTGCTACATCTTCGTCTTTAATAAACGTTTAAAAAACGTTAACAGAACGTCGAAGTTTTGACTTAATATAACAATTGCCGCAAATTCACAGCTAGTTTTTTGATGACGTCCAAAACGTTTACGAAACGTTTTTATTAGGTTTGCTACGTCTTCGTCTTTAATTAACGTTTACAAAACGTTTTTATTAGGTCCGCTACGTCTCCGTCTTTAATGAACGTTTACAAAACGTTTTTATTAGGTTTGCTACGTCTTCGTCTTTAATAAACGTTTACAAAACGTTTTATTAGGTCCGCTACGTCTTCGTCTTTAATAAAAGTTTACAAAACGTTTTTACTAGGTCCGCTCCGTCTCCGTCTTTAACAAACGTTCACAAAACGTTTTTATTAGGTCTGCTACGTCTTCGTCTTTAATTAACGTTTACAAAACGTTTTTATTAGGTCCGCTACGTCTTCGTCTTTAATGAACGTTTACAAAACGTTTTTATTAGGTTTGCTACGTCTTCGTCTTTAATAAACGTTTACAAAACGTTTTTATTAGGTTTGCTACGTCTTCGTCTTTAATAAACGTTTACAAAACGTTTTTATTAGGTCCGCTACGTCTTCGTCTTTAATAAAAGTTTACAAAACGTTTTTACTAGGTCCGCTACGTCTCGTCTTTAATAAACGTTCACAAAACGTTTTTATTATGTCTGCTACGTCTTCGTCTTTAATAAACGTTTAAAAAACGTTTACAGGTTGTCGAAGTTTTGACTTAATATAACAGTTGCCGCAAATTCACAGCTAGTTTTTTGATGACGTCCAAAAACGTTTTTATTAGGTCTGCTACGTCTTCGTCTTTAATAAACGTTTAAAAAGCGTTTACAGGACGTCGAAGTTTTGACTTAATATAACAATTGCCGCAAATTCACAGCTAGTTTTTTGATGACGTCCAAAAACGTTCACAAAACGTTTTTATTAGGTTTGCTACGTCTTCGTCTTTAATAAACGTTTACAAAACGTTTTTATTAGGTCCGCTCCATCTTTAATAAACGTTCACAAAACGTTTTTATTAGGTCTGCTACATCTTCGTCTTTAATAAACGTTTAAAAAACGTTAACAGAACGTCGAAGTTTTGACTTAATATAACAATTGCCGCAAATTCACAGCTAGTTTTTTGATGACGTCCAAAAACGTTTACGAAACGTTTTTATTAGGTTTGCTACGTCTTCGTCTTTAATTAACGTTTACAAAACGTTTTTATTAGGTCCGCTACGTCTCCGTCTTTAATGAACGTTTACAAAACGTTTTTATTAGGTTTGCTACGTCTTCGTCTTTAATAAACGTTTACAAAACGTTTTTATTAGGTCCGCTACGTCTTCGTCTTTAATAAAAGTTTACAAAACGTTTTTACTAGGTCCGCTCCGTCTCCGTCTTTAACAAACGTTCACAAAACGTTTTTATTAGGTCTGCTACGTCTTCGTCTTTAATTAACGTTTACAAAACGTTTTTATTAGGTCCGCTACGTCTTCGTCTTTAATGAACGTTTACAAAACGTTTTTATTAGGTTTGCTACGTCTTCGTCTTTAATAAACGTTTACAAAACGTTTTTATTAGGTCCGCTACGTCTTCGTCTTTAATAAAAGTTTACAAAACGTTTTTACTAGGTCCGCTACGTCTCCGTCTTTAACAAACGTTCACAAAACGTTTTATTAGGTCTGCTACGCCTTCGTCTTTAATAAACGTTTAAAAAACGTTTACAGGACGTCGAAGTTTTGACTTAATATAACAATTGCCGCAAATTCACAGCTAGTTTTTTGATGACGTCCAAAAACGTTCACAAAACGTTTATATTAGGTTTGCTACGTCTTCGTCTTTAATAAACGTTTACAAAACGTTTTTATTAGGTCCGCTATGTCTTCGTCTTTAATAAACGTTTACAAAACGTTTTTATTAGGTCCGCTCCGTCTTTAATAAACGTTCACAAAACGTTTTTATTAGGTCTGCTACATCTTCGTCTTTAACAAACGTTTAAAAAACGTTTACAGAACGTCGAAGTTTTGACTTAATATAACAATTGCCGCAAATTCACAGCTAGTTTTTTGATGACGTCCAAAAACGTTCACAAAACGTTTATATTAGGTTTGCTACGTCTTCGTCTTTAATAAACGTTTACAAAACGTTTTTATTAGGTCCGCTATGTCTTCGTCTTTAATAAACGTTTACAAAACGTTTTTATTAGGTCCGCTCCGTCTTTAATAAACGTTCACAAAACGTTTTTATTAGGTCTGCTACATCTTCGTCTTTAACAAACGTTTAAAAAACGTTAACAGAACGTCGAAGTTTTGACTTAATATAACAATTGCCGCAAATTCACAGCTAGTTTTTTGATGACGTCCAAAAACGTTCACAAAACGTTTTTATTAGGTTTGCTACGTCTTCGTCTTTAATAAACGTTTACAAAACGTTTTTATTAGGTCCGCTACGTCTTCGTCTTTAATAAACGTTTACAAAACGTTTTTATTAGGTTTGCTACGTCTTCGTCTTTAATAAACGTTTACAAAACGTTTTTATTAGGTCCGTTACGTCTTCGTCTTTAATAAAAGTTTACAAAACGTTTTTACTAGGTCCGCTACGTCTCCGTCTTTAATAAACGTTCACAAAACGTTTTTATTATGTCTGCTACGTCTTCGTCTTTAATAAACGTTTACAAAAACGTTTTTATTAGGTTTGCTACGTCTTCGTCTTTAATAAACGTTTACAAAACGTTTCTATTAGGTCCGCTCCGTCTTTAATAAACGTTTACAAAACGTTTTTATTAGGTCCGCTCCGTCTTCGTCTTTAAAGAACGTTTACAAAACGTTTTTATTAGGTTTGCTACGTCGTCTTTAATAAACGTTTACAAAACGTTTTTACTAGGTCCGCTACGTCTCCGTCTTTAATAAACGTTCACAAAACGTTTTTTTTAGGTCTGCTACGTCTTCGTCTTTAATAAACGTTTACAGGACGTCGAAGTTTTGACTTAATATAACAATTGCCGCAAATTCACAGCTAGTTTTTTGATGACGTCCAAAAACGTTCACAAAACGTTTTTATTAGGTCTGCTACATCTTCGTCTTTAATAAACGTTAAAAAAACGTTAACAGAACGTCGAAGTTTTGACTTAATATAACAATTGCCGCAAATTCACAGCTAGTTTTTTGATGACGTCCAAAAACGTTCACAAAACGTTTTTATTAGGTTTGCTACGTCTTCGTCTTTAATAAACGTTTACAAAACGTTTTTATTAGGTCCGCTACGTCTTCGTCTTTAATGAACGTTAAAAAAACTTTTTTATTAGGTTTGCTACGTCTTCGTCTTTAATAAACGTTTGCAAAACGTTTTTATTAGGTCCGCTACGTCTTCGTCTTTAATAAAAGTTTACAAAACGTTTTTACTAGGTCCGCTACGTCTCCGACTTTAACAAACGTTCACAAAACGTTTTATTAGGTCTGCTACGTCTTCGTCTTTAATAAACGTTTACAAAACGTTTTTATTAGGTCCGCTACGTCTTCGTCTTTAATGAACGTTAACAAAACGTTTTTATTAGGTTTGCTACGTCTTCGTCTTTAATAAACGTTTACAAAACGTTTTTATTAGGTCCGCTACGTCTTCGTCTTTAATAAAAGTTTACAAAACGTTTTTACTAGGTCCGCTACGTCTCCGTCTTTAACAAACGTTCACAAAACGTTTTATTAGGTCTGCTACGTCTTCGTCTTTAATAAACGTTTAAAAAACGTTTACAGGACGTCGAAGTTTTGACTTAATATAACAATTGCCGCAAATTCAGAGCTAGTTTTTTGATGACGTCCAAAAACATTCACAAAACGTTTTTATTAGGTTTGCTACGTCTTCGTCTTTAATAAACGTTTACAAAACGTTTTTATTAGGTCCGCTATGTCTTCGTCTTTAATAAACGTTTACTAAACGTTTTTATTAGGTCCGCTCCGTCTTTAATAAACGTTCACAAAACGTTTTTATTAGGTCTACTACATCTTCGTCTTTAACAAACGTTTAAAAAACGTTAACAGAACGTCGAAGTTTTGACTTAATATAACAATTGCCGCAAATTCACAGCTAGTTTTTTGATGACGTCCAAAAAACGTTCACAAAACGTTTTTATTAGGTTTGCTACGTCTTCGTCTTTAATAAACGTTTACAAAACGTTTTTATTAGGTCCGCTACGTCTTCGTCTTTAATAAACGTTTACAAAACGTTTTTATTAGGTTTGCTACGTCTTCGTCTTTAATAAACGTTTAAAAAACGTTTACAGGACGTCGAAGTTTTGACTTAATATAACAGTTGCCGCAAATTCACAGCTAGTTTTTTGATGACGTCCAAAAACGTTTACGAAACGTTTTTATTAGGTTTGCTACGTCTTCGTCTTTAATAAACGTTTACAAAACGTTTTTATTAGGTCCGCTCCGTCTTCGTCTTTAATGAACGTTTACAAAACGTTTTTATTAGGTCCGCTACGTCTTCGTCTTTAATAAAAGTTTACAAAACGTTTTTACTAGGTCCGCTACGTCTCCGTCTTTAATAAACGTTCACAAAACGTTTTATTAGGTCTGCTACGTCTTCGTCTTTAATAAACGTTTAAAAAACGTTTACAGGACGTCGAAGTTTTGACTTAATATAACAATTGCCGCAAATTCACAGCTAGTTTTTTGATGACGTCCAAAAACGTTCACAAAACGTTTTTATTAGGTTTGCTACGTCTTCGTCTTTAATAAACGTTTACAAAACGTTTTTATTAGGTCCGCTACGTCTTCGTCTTTAATAAACGTTTACAAAACGTTTTTATTAGGTCCGCTCCGTCTTTAATAAACATTCACAAAACGTTTTTATTAGGTTTGCTACGTCTTCGTCTTTAATAAACGTTTACAAAACGTTTTTATTAGGTCCGCTACGTCTTCGTCTTTAATGAACGTTAAAAAAACTTTTTTATTAGGTTTGCTACGTCTTCGTCTTTAATAAACGTTTACAAAACGTTTTTATTAGGTCCGCTACGTCTTCGTCTTTAATAAAAGTTTACAAAACGTTTTTACTAGGTCCGCTACGTCTCCGACTTTAACAAACGTTCACAAAACGTTTTATTAGGTCTGCTACGTCTTCGTCTTTAATAAACGTTTACAAAACGTTTTTATTAGGTCCGCTACGTCTTCGTCTTTAATGAACGTTAACAAAACGTTTTTATTAGGTTTGCTACGTCTTCGTCTTTAATAAACGTTTACAAAACGTTTTTATTAGGTCCGCTACGTCTTCGTCTTTAATAAAAGTTTACAAAACGTTTTTACTAGGTCCGCTACGTCTCCGTCTTTAACAAACGTTCACAAAACGTTTTATTAGGTCTGCTACGTCTTCGTCTTTAATAAACGTTTAAAAAACGTTTACAGGACGTCGAAGTTTTGACTTAATATAACAATTGCCGCAAATTCAGAGCTAGTTTTTTGATGACGTCCAAAAACGTTCACAAAACGTTTTTATTAGGTTTGCTACGTCTTCGTCTTTAATAAACGTTTACAAAACGTTTTTATTAGGTCCGCTACGTCTTCGTCTTTAATAAACGTTTACAAAACGTTTTTATTAGGTCCGCTCCGTCTTTAATAAACGTTCACAAAACGTTTTTATTAGGTCTACTACATCTTCGTCTTTAACAAACGTTTAAAAAACGTTAACAGAACGTCGAAGTTTTGACTTAATATAACAATTGCCGCAAATTCACAGCTAGTTTTTTGATGACGTCCAAAAACGTTCACAAAACGTTTTTATTAGGTTTGCTACGTCTTCGTCTTTAATAAACGTTTACAAAACGTTTTTATTAGGTCCGCTACGTCTTCGTCTTTAATAAACGTTTACAAAACGTTTTTATTAGGTTTGCTACGTTTTCGTCTTTAATAAACGTTTACAAAACGTTTTTATTAGGTCCGCTACGTCTTCGTCTTTAATAAAAGTTTACAAAACGTTTTTACTAGGTCCGCTACGTCTCCGTCTTTAATAAACGTTCACAAAACGTTTTTATTAGGTCTGCTACGTCTTCGTCTTTAATAAACGTTTAAAAAACGCTTACAGGACGTCGAAGTTTTGACTTAATATAACAATTGCCGCAAATTCACAGCTAGTTTTTTGATGACATCCAAAAACGTTCACAAAACGTTTTTATTAGGTTTGCTACGTCTTCGTCTTTAATAAACGTTTACAAAACGTTTTTATTAGGTCCGCTACGTCTTCGTCTTTAATAAACGTTTACAAAACGTTTTTATTAGGTCCGCTCCGTCTTTAATAAACGTTCACAAAACGTTTTTATTAGGTCTGCTACATCTTCGTCTTTAATAAACGTTTAAAAAACGTTTACAGGACGTCGAAGTTTTGACTTAATATAACAATTGCCGCAAATTCACAGCTAGTTTTTTGATGACGTCCAAAAACGTTCACAAAACGTTTTTATTAGGTTTGCTACGTCTTCGTCTTTAATAAACGTTTACAAAACGTTTTTATTAGGTCCGCTACTATGTCTTCGTCTTTAATAAACGTTTAAAAAACGTTTTTATTAGGTCTGCTACGTCTTCGTCTTTAATAAACGTTTAAAAAACGTTTACAGGACGTCGAAGTTTTGCCTTAATATAACAATTGCCGCAAATTCACAGCTAGTTATTTGATGACGTCCAAAAACGTTCACAAAACGTTTTTATTAGGTCCGCTACGTCTTCGTCTTTAATAAACGTTTACAAAACGTTTTTATTAGGTCCGCTACGTCTTCGTCTTTAATAAACGTTTACAAAACGTTTTTATTAGGTCCGCTCCGTCTTTAATAAACGTTCACAAAACGTTTTTATTAGGTCTGCTACATCTTTGTCTTTGATAAACGTTTAAAAAACGTTTACAGAACGTCGAAGGTTTGACTTAATATAACAATTGCCGCAAATTCACAGCTAGTTTTTTGATGACGTCCAAAAACGTTCACAAAACGTTTTTATTAGGTTTGCTACGTCTTCGTCTTTAATAAAAGTTTACAAAACGTTTTTACTAGGCCCGCTACGTCTCCGTCTTTAATAAACGTTCACAAAACGTTTTTATTAGGTCTGCTTCGTCTTCGTCTTTAATAAAGGTTTAAAAAACGTTTACAGGACGTCGAAGTTTTGACTTAATATAACAATTGCCGCAAATTCACAGCTAGTTTTTTGATGACGTCCAAAAACGTTCACAAAACGTTTTTATTAGGTTTGCTACGTCTTCGTCTTTAATAAACGTTTACAAAACGTTTTTATTAGGTCCGCTACGTCTTCGTCTTTAATAAACGTTCACAAAACGTTTTTATTAGGTTTGCTACGTCTTCGTCTTTAATAAACGTTTACAAAACGTTTTTATTAGGTCCGCTACGTCTTCGTCTTTAATAAACGTTTAAAAAACGTTTACAGAACGTCGAAGTTTTGACTTAATGTAACAATTGCCGCAAATTCACAGCTAGTTTTTTGATGACGTCCAAAAACGTTCAAAAACGTTTTTATTAGGTTTACTACGTCTTCGTCTTTAATTAACGTTTTTATTAGGTCCGCTACGTCTTCGTCTTTAATAAACGTTTAAAAAACGTTTTTATTAGGTCTGCTACGTCTTCGTCTTTAATAAACGTTTAAAAAACGTTTACAAAACGTTTTTATTAGGTTTGCTACGTCTTCGTCTTTAATAAACGTTTACAAAACGTTTTTATTAGGTCCGCTACGTCTTCGTCTTTAATAAACGTTCACAAAACGTTTTTATTAGGTTTGCTACGTCTTCGTCTTTAATAAACGTTCACAAAACGTTTTTATTAGGTTTGCTACGTCTTCGTCTTTAATAAACGTTTACAAAACGTTTTTATTAGGTTTGCTACGTCTTCGTCTTTATTAAACGTTTACAAAACGTTTTTATTAGGTCCGCTACGTCTTCGTCTTTAATAAACGTTCACAAAACGTTTTTATTAGGTTTGCTACGTCTTCGTCTTTAATAAACGTTCACAAAACGTTTTTATTAGGTTTGCTACGTCTTCGTCTTTAATAAACGTTTACAAAACGTTTTTATTAGGTCCGCTACGTCTTCGTCTTTAATAAACGTTTACAAAACGTTTTTATTAGGTCCGCTATGTCCGTCTTTAATAAACGTTCACAAAACGTTTTTATTAGGTCTGCTACGTCTTCGTCTTTAATAAACGTTTAAAAAACGTTTACAGGACGTCGAAGTTTTGACTTAATATAACAATTGCCGCAAATTCACAGCTAGTTTTTTGATGACGTCCAAAAACGTTCACAAAACGTTTTTATTAGGTTTGCTACGTCTTCGTCTTTAATAAACGTTTACAAAACGTTTTTACTAGGTCCGCTACGTCTTCGTCTTTAATAAACGTTTAAAAAACGTTTTTATTAGGTCTGCTACGTCTTCGTCTTTAAGAAACGTTTAAAAAACGTTTACAGAACGTCGAAGTTTTGACTTAATATAACAATTGCCGCAAATTCACAGCTAGTTTTTTGATGACGTCCAAAAACGTTCACAAAACGTTTTTATTAGGTTTGCTACGTCTTCGTCTTTAATAAACGTTTACAAAACGTTTTTATTAGGTCCGCTACGTCTTCGTCTTTAATAAACGTTAAAAAAACGTTTTTATTAGGTCTGCTACGTCTTCGTCTTTAATAAACGTTTAAAAAACGTTTACAGGACGTCGAAGTTTTGCCTTAATATAACAATTGCCGCAAATTCACAGCTAGTTTTTTGATGACGTCCAAAAACGTTCACAAAACGTTTTTATTAGGTTTGCTACGTCTTCGTCTTTAATAAACGTTTACAAAACGTTTTTATTAGGTCCGCTACGTCTTCGTCTTTAATAAACGTTTACAAAACGTTTTTATTAGGTCCGCTCCGTCTTTAATAAACGTTCACAAAACGTTTTTATTAGGTCTGCTACATCTTCGTCTTTGATAAACGTTTAAAAAACGTTTACAGAACGTCGAAGTTTTGACTTAATATAACAATTGCCGCAAATTCACAGCTAGTTTTTTATGACGTCCAAAAACGTTCACAAAACGTTTTTATTAGGTTTGCTACGTCTTCGTCTTTAATAAACGTTTACAAAACGTTTTTATTAGGTCCGCTATGTCTTCGTCTTTAATAAACGTTTAAAAAACGTTTTTATTAGGTCTGCTACGTCTTCGTCTTTAATAAACGTTTAAAAAACGTTTACAGGACGTCGAAGTTTTGCCTTAATATAACAATTGCCGCAAATTCACAGCTAGTTATTTGATGACGTCCAAAAACGTTCACAAAACGTTTTTATTAGGTCCGCTACGTCTTCGTCTTTAATAACCGTTTACAAAACGTTTTTATTAGGTCCGCTACGTCTTCGTCTTTAATAAACGTTTACAAAACGTTTTTATTAGGTCCGCTCCGTCTTTAATAAACGTTCACAAAACGTTTTTATTAGGTCTGCTACATCTTTGTCTTTGATAAACGTTTAAAAAACGTTTACAGAACGTCGAAGGTTTGACTTAATATAACAATTGCCGCAAATTCACAGCTAGTTTTTTGATGACGTCCAAAAACGTTCACAAAACGTTTTTATTAGGTTTGCTACGTCTTCGTCTTTAATAAAAGTTTACAAAACGTTTTTACTAGGCCCGCTACGTCTCCGTCTTTAATAAACGTTCACAAAACGTTTTTATTAGGTCTGCTTCGTCTTCGTCTTTAATAAAGGTTTAAAAAACGTTTACAGGACGTCGAAGTTTTGACTTAATATAACAATTGCCGCAAATTCACAGCTAGTTTTTTGATGACGTCCAAAAACGTTCACAAAACGTTTTTATTAGGTTTGCTACGTCTTCGTCTTTAATAAACGTTTACAAAACGTTTTTATTAGGTCCGCTACGTCTTCGTCTTTAATAAACGTTCACAAAACGTTTTTATTAGGTTTGCTACGTCTTCGTCTTTAATAAACGTTTACAAAACGTTTTTATTAGGTCCGCTACGTCTTCGTCTTTAATAAACGTTTACAAAACGTTTTTATTAGGTCCGCTATGTCCGTCTTTAATAAACGTTCACAAAACGTTTTTATTAGGTCTGCTACGTCTTCGTCTTTAATAAACGTTTAAAAAACGTTTACAGGACGTCGAAGTTTTTACTTAATATAACAATTGCCGCAAATTCACAG
Organism: Heliocidaris erythrogramma; assembly: GCA_025617745.1. Lineage (NCBI taxonomy): Eukaryota > Metazoa > Echinodermata > Echinoidea > Camarodonta > Echinometridae > Heliocidaris > Heliocidaris erythrogramma. The sequence continues at coordinate 20,130,377 of CM046860.1, read as the reverse complement.
CTAGTTTTTTGATGACGTCCAAAAACGTTCACAAAACGTTTTTATTAGGTTTGCTACGTCTTCGTCTTTAATAAACGTTTACAAAACGTTTTTACTAGGTCCGCTACGTCTTCGTCTTTAATAAACGTTTAAAAAACGTTTTTATTAGGTCTGCTACGTCTTCGTCTTTAATAAACGTTTAAAAAACGTTTACAGAACGTCGAAGTTTTGACTTAATATAACAATTGCCGCAAATTCACAGCTAGTTTTTTGATGACATCCAAAAACGTTCACAAAACGTTTTTATTAGGTTTGCTACGTCTTCGTCTTTAATAAACGTTTACAAAACGTTTTTATTAGGTCCGCTACGTCTTCGTCTTTAATAAACGTTAAAAAAACGTTTTTATTAGGTCTGCTACGTCTTCGTCTTTAATAAACGTTTAAAAAACGTTTACAGGACGTCGAAGTTTTGCCTTAATATAACAATTGCCGCAAATTCACAGCTAGTTATTTGATGACGTCCAAAAACGTTCACAAAACGTTTTTATTAGGTCCGCTACGTCTTCGTCTTTAATAAACGTTTACAAAACGTTTTTATTAGGTCCGCTACGTCTTCGTCTTTAATAAACGTTTACAAAACGTTTTTATTAGGTCCGCTCCGTCTTTAATAAACGTTCACAAAACGTTTTTATTCGGTCTGCTACATCTTCGTCTTTGATAAACGTTTAAAAAACGTTTACAGAACGTCGAAGTTTTGACTTAATATAACAATTGCCGCAAATTCACAGCTAGTTTTTTGATGACGTCCAAAAACGTTCACAAAACGTTTTTATTAGGTTTGCTACGTCTTCGTCTTTTAAAAAGTTTACAAAACGTTTTTACTAGGCCCGCTACGTCTCCGTCTTTAATAAACGTTTACAAAACGTTTTTACTAGGTCCGCTACGTCTTCGTCTTTAATAAACGTTTAAAAAACGTTTTTATTAGGTCTGCTACGTCTTCGTCTTTAATAAACGTTTAACAAACGTTTACAGAACGTCGAAGTTTTGACTTAATATAACAATTGCCGCAAATTCACAGCTAGTTTTTTGATGACATCCAAAAACGTTCACAAAACGTTTTTATTAGGTTTGCTACGTCTTCGTCTTTAATAAACGTTTACAAAACGTTTTTATTAGGTCCGCTACGTCTTCGTCTTTAATAAACGTTAAAAAAACGTTTTTATTAGGTCTGCTACGTCTTCGTCTTTAATAAACGTTTAAAAAACGTTTACAGGACGTCGAAGTTTTGCCTTAATATAACAATTGCCGCAAATTCACAGCTAGTTATTTGATGACGTCCAAAAACGTTCACAAAACGTTTTTATTAGGTCCGCTACGTCTTCGTCTTTAATAAACGTTTACAAAACGTTTTTATTAGGTCCGCTACGTCTTCGTCTTTAATAAACGTTTACAAAACGTTTTTATTAGGTCCGCTCCGTCTTTAATAAACGTTCACAAAACGTTTTTATTCGGTCTGCTACATCTTCGTCTTTGATAAACGTTTAAAAAACGTTTACAGAACGTCGAAGTTTTGACTTAATATAACAATTGCCGCAAATTCACAGCTAGTTTTTTGATGACGTCCAAAAACGTTCACAAAACGTTTTTATTAGGTTTGCTACGTCTTCGTCTTTAATAAAAGTTTACAAAACGTTTTTACTAGGCCCGCTACGTCTCCGTCTTTAATAAACGTTCACAAAACGTTTTTATTAGGTCTGCTTCGTCTTCGTCTTTAATAAAGGTTTAAAAAACGTTTACAGGACGTCGAAGTTTTGACTTAATATAACAATTGCCGCAAATTCACAGCTAGTTTTTTGATGACGTCCAAAAACGTTCACAAAACGTTTTTATTAGGTTTGCTACGTCTTCGTCTTTAATAAACGTTCACAAAACGTTTTTATTAGGTTTGCTACGTCTTCGTCTTTAATAAACGTTCACAAAACGTTTTTATTAGGTTTGCTACGTCTTCGTCTTTAATAAACGTTTACAAAACGTTTTTATTAGGTCCGCTACGTCTTCGTCTTTAATAAACGTTTACAAAACGTTTTTATTAGGTCCGCTATGTCCGTCTGTAATAAACGTTCACAAAACGTTTTTATTAGGTCTGCTACGTCTTCGTCTTTAATAAACGTTTAAAAAACGTTTACAGGACGTCGAAGTTTTGACTTAATATAACAATTGCCGCAAATTCACAGCTAGTTTTTTGATGACGTCCAAAAACGTTCACAAAACGTTTTTATTAGGTTTGCTACGTCTTCGTCTTTAATAAACGTTTACAAAACGTTTTTACTAGGTCCGCTACGTCTTCGTCTTTAATAAACGTTTAAAAAACGTTTTTATTAGGTCTGCTACGTCTTCGTCTTTAAGAAACGTTTAAAAAACGTTTACAGAACGTCGAAGTTTTGACTTAATATAACAATTGCCGCAAATTCACAGCTAGTTTTTTGATGACATCCAAAAACGTTCACAAAACGTTTTTATTAGGTTTGCTACGTCTTCGTCTTTAATAAACGTTTACAAAACGTTTTTATTAGGTCCGCTACGTCTTCGTCTTTAATAAACGTTAAAAAAACGTTTTTATTAGGTCTGCTACGTCTTCGTCTTTAATAAACGTTTAAAAAACGTTTACAGGACGTCGAAGTTTTGCCTTAATATAACAATTGCCGCAAATTCACAGCTAGTTATTTGATGACGTCCAAAAACGTTCACAAAACGTTTTTATTAGGTCCGCTACGTCTTCGTCTTTAATAAACGTTTACAAAACGTTTTTATTAGGTCCGCTACGTCTTCGTCTTTAATAAACGTTTACAAAACGTTTTTATTAGGTCCGCTCCGTCTTTAATAAACGTTCACAAAACGTTTTTATTCGGTCTGCTACATCTTCGTCTTTGATAAACGTTTAAAAAACGTTTACAGAACGTCGAACTTTTGACTTAATATAACAATTGCCGCAAATTCACAGCTAGTTTTTTGATGACGTCCAAAAACGTTCACAAAACGTTTTTATTAGGTTTGCTACGTCTTCGTCTTTAATAAAAGTTTACAAAACGTTTTTACTAGGCCCGCTACGTCTCCGTCTTTAATAAACGTTTACAAAACGTTTTTACTAGGTCCGCTACGTCTTCGTCTTTAATAAACGTTTAAAAAAACGTTTTTATTAGGTCTGCTACGTCTTCGTCTTTAATAAACGTTTAACAAACGTTTACAGAACGTCGAAGTTTTGACTTAATATAACAATTGCCGCAAATTCACAGCTAGTTTTTTGATGACATCCAAAAACGTTCACAAAACGTTTTTATTAGGTTTGCTACGTCTTCGTCTTTAATAAACGTTTACAAAACGTTTTTATTAGGTCCGCTACGTCTTCGTCTTTAATAAACGTTAAAAAAACGTTTTTATTAGGTCTGCTACGTCTTCGTCTTTAATAAACGTTTAAAAAACGTTTACAGGACGTCGAAGTTTTGCCTTAATATAACAATTGCCGCAAATTCACAGCTAGTTATTTGATGACGTCCAAAAACGTTCACAAAACGTTTTTATTAGGTCCGCTACGTCTTCGTCTTTAATAAACGTTTACAAAACGTTTTTATTAGGTCCGCTACGTCTTCGTCTTTAATAAACGTTTACAAAACGTTTTTATTAGGTCCGCTCCGTCTTTAATAAACGTTCACAAAACGTTTTTATTAGGTCTGCTACATCTTCGTCTTTGATAAACGTTAAAAAACGTTTACAGAACGTCGAAGTTTTGACTTAATATAACAATTGCCGCAAATTCACAGCTAGTTTTTTGATGACGTCCAAAAACGTTCACAAAACGTTTTTATTAGGTTTGCTACGTCTTCGTCTTTAATAAAAGTTTACAAAACGTTTTTACTAGGCCCGCTACGTCTCCGTCTTTAATAAACGTTCACAAAACGTTTTTATTAGGTCTGCTTCGTCTTCGTCTTTAATAAAGTTTAAAAAACGTTTACAGGACGTCGAAGTTTTGACTTAATATAACAATTGCCGCAAATTCACAGCTAGTTTTTTGATGACGTCCAAAAACGTTCACAAAACGTTTTTATTAGGTTTGCTACGTCTTCGTCTTTAATAAACGTTTACAAAACGTTTTTATTAGGTTTGCTACGTCTTCGTCTTTAATAAACGTTCACAAAACGTTTTTATTAGGTTTGCTACGTCTTCGTCTTTAATAAACGTTTACAAAACGTTTTTATTAGGTCCGCTACGTCTTCGTCTTTAATAAACGTTTACAAAACGTTTTTATTAGGTCCGCTATGTCCGTCTTTAATAAACGTTCACAAAACGTTTTTATTAGGTCTGCTACGTCTTCGTCTTTAATAAACGTTTAAAAAACGTTTACAGGACGTCGAAGTTTTGACTTAATATAACAATTGCCGCAAATTCACAGCTAGTTTTTTGATGACGTCCAAAAACGTTCACAAAACGTTTTTATTAGGTTTGCTACGTCTTCGTCTTTAATAAACGTTTACAAAACGTTTTTATTAGGTCCGCTACGTCTTCGTCTTTAATAAACGTTTACAAAACGTTTTTATTAGGTCTGCTACGTCTTCGTCTTTAATAAACGTTTAAAAAACGTTTACAGAACGTCGAAGTTTTGACTTAATATAACAATTGCCGCAAATTCACAGCTAGTTTTTTGATGACATCCAAAAACGTTCACAAAACGTTTTTATTAGGTTTGCTACGTCTTCGTCTTTAATAAACGTTTACAAAACGTTTTTATTAGGTCCGCTACGTCTTCGTCTTTAATAAACGTTAAAAAAACGTTTTTATTAGGTCTGCTACGTCTTCGTCTTTAATAAACGTTTAAAAAACGTTTACAGGACGTCGAAGTTTTGCCTTAATATAACAATTGCCGCAAATTCACAGCTAGTTATTTGATGACGTCCAAAAACGTTCACAAAACGTTTTTATTAGGTCCGCTACGTCTTCGTCTTTAATAAACGTTTACAAAACGTTTTTATTAGGTCCGCTACGTCTTCGTCTTTAATAAACGTTTACAAAACGTTTTTATTAGGTCCGCTCCGTCTTTAATAAACGTTCACAAAACGTTTTTATTCGGTCTGCTACATCTTCGTCTTTGATAAACGTTTAAAAAACGTTTACAGAACGTCGAAGTTTTGACTTAATATAACAATTGCCGCAAATTCACAGCTAGTTTTTTGATGACGTCCAAAAACGTTCACAAAACGTTTTTATTAGGTTTGCTACGTCTTCGTCTTTAATAAAAGTTTACAAAACGTTTTTACTAGGCCCGCTACGTCTCCGTCTTTAATAAACGTTCACAAAACGTTTTTATTAGGTCTGCTTCGTCTTCGTCTTTAATAAAGGTTTAAAAAACGTTTACAGACGTCGAAGTTTTGACTTAATATAACAATTGCCGCAAATTCACAGCTAGTTTTTTGATGACGTCCAAAAACGTTCACAAAACGTTTTTATTAGGTTTGCTACGTCTTCGTCTTTAATAAACGTTTACAAAACGTTTTTATTAGGTTTGCTACGTCTTCGTCTTTAATAAACGTTCACAAAACGTTTTTATTAGGTTTGCTACGTCTTCGTCTTTAATAAACGTTTACAAAACGTTTTTATTAGGTCCGCTACGTCTTCGTCTTTAATAAACGTTTACAAAACGTTTTTATTAGGTCCGCTCCGTCTTTAATAAACGTTCACAAAACGTTTTTATTAGGTCTGCTACATCTTCGTCTTTAATAAACGTTTAAAAACGTTTACAGAACGTCGAAGTTTTGACTTAATATAACAATTGCCGCAAATTCACAGCTAGTTTTTTGATGACGTCCAAAAACGTTCACAAAACGTTTTTATTAGGTTTGCTACGTCTTCGTCTTTAATAAAAGTTTACAAAACGTTTTTACTAGGCCCGCTACGTCTCCGTCTTTAATAAACGTTCACAAAACGTTTTTATTAGGTCTGCTTCGTCTTCGTCTTTAATAAAGGTTTAAAAAACGTTTACAGGACGTCGAAGTTTTGACTTAATATAACAATTGCCGCAAATTCACAGCTAGTTTTTTGATGACGTCCAAAAACGTTCACAAAACGTTTTTATTAGGTTTGCTACGTCTTCGTCTTTAATAAACGTTCACAAAACGTTTTTATTAGGTTTGCTACGTCTTCGTCTTTAATAAACGTTCACAAAACGTTTTTATTAGGTTTGCTACGTCTTCGTCTTTAATAAACGTTTACAAAACGTTTTTATTAGGTCCGCTACGTCTTCGTCTTTAATAAACGTTTACAAAACGTTTTTATTAGGTCCGCTATGTCCGTCTTTAATAAACGTTCACAAAACGTTTTTATTAGGTCTGCTACGTCTTCGTCTTTAATAAACGTTTAAAAAACGTTTACAGGACGTCGAAGTTTTGACTTAATATAACAATTGCCGCAAATTCACAGCTAGTTTTTTGATGACGTCCAAAAACGTTCACAAAACGTTTTTATTAGGTTTGCTACGTCTTCGTCTTTAATAAACGTTTACAAAACGTTTTTATTAGGTCCGCTACGTCTTCGTCTTTAATAAACGTTTAAAAAACGTTTTTATTAGGTCTGCTACGTCTTCGTCTTTAATAAACGTTTAAAAAACGTTTACAGAACGTCGAAGTTTTGACTTAATATAACAATTGCCGCAAATTCACAGCTAGTTTTTTGATGACATCCAAAAACGTTCACAAAACGTTTTTATTAGGTTTGCTACGTCTTCGTCTTTAATAAACGTTTACAAAACGTTTTTATTAGGTCCGCTACGTCTTCGTCTTTAATAAACGTTAAAAAAACGTTTTTATTAGGTCTGCTACGTCTTCGTCTTTAATAAACGTTTAAAAAACGTTTACAGGACGTCGAAGTTTTGCCTTAATATAACAATTGCCGCAAATTCACAGCTAGTTATTTGATGACGTCCAAAAACGTTCACAAAACGTTTTTATTAGGTCCGCTACGTCTTCGTCTTTAATAAACGTTTACAAAACGTTTTTATTAGGTCCGCTACGTCTTCGTCTTTAATAAACGTTTACAAAACGTTTTTATTAGGTCCGCTCCGTCTTTAATAAACGTTCACAAAACGTTTTTATTCGGTCTGCTACATCTTCGTCTTTGATAAACGTTTAAAAAACGTTTACAGAACGTCGAAGTTTTGACTTAATATAACAATTGCCGCAAATTCACAGCTAGTTTTTTGATGACGTCCAAAAACGTTCACAAAACGTTTTTATTAGGTTTGCTACGTCTTCGTCTTTAATAAAAGTTTACAAAACGTTTTTACTAGGCCCGCTACGTCTCCGTCTTTAATAAACGTTCACAAAACGTTTTTATTAGGTCTGCTTCGTCTTCGTCTTTAATAAAGGTTTAAAAAACGTTTACAGGACGTCGAAGTTTTGACTTAATATAACAATTGCCGCAAATTCACAGCTAGTTTTTTGATGACGTCCAAAAACGTTCACAAAACGTTTTTATTAGGTTTGCTACGTCTTCGTCTTTAATAAACGTTCACAAAACGTTTTTATTAGGTTTGCTACGTCTTCGTCTTTAATAAACGTTCACAAAACGTTTTTATTAGGTTTGCTACGTCTTCGTCTTTAATAAACGTTTACAAAACGTTTTTATTAGGTCCGCTACGTCTTCGTCTTTAATAAACGTTTACAAAACGTTTTTATTAGGTCCGCTACGTCTTCGTCTTTAATAAACGTTTACAAAACGTTTTTATTAGGTCCGCTCCGTCTTTAATAAACGTTCACAAAACGTTTTTATTAGGTCTGCTACATCTTTGTCTTTGATAAACGTTTAAAAAACGTTTACAGAACGTCGAAGGTTTGACTTAATATAACAATTGCCGCAAATTCACAGCTAGTTTTTTGATGACGTCCAAAAACGTTCACAAAACGTTTTTATTAGGTTTGCTACGTCTTCGTCTTTAATAAAAGTTTACAAAACGTTTTTACTAGGCCCGCTACGTCTCCGTCTTTAATAAACGTTCACAAAACGTTTTTATTAGGTCTGCTTCGTCTTCGTCTTTAATAAACGTTTAAAAAACGTTTACAGGACGTCGAAGTTTTGACTTAATATAACAATTGCCGCAAATTCACAGCTAGTTTTTTGATGACGTCCAAAAACGTTCACAAAACGTTTTTATTAGGTTTGCTACGTCTTCGTCTTTAATAAACGTTTACAAAACGTTTTTATTAGGTCCGCTACGTCTTCGTCTTTAATAAACGTTCACAAAACGTTTTTATTAGGTTTGCTACGTCTTCGTCTTTAATAAACGTTTACAAAACGTTTTTATTAGGTCCGCTACGTCTTCGTCTTTAATAAACGTTTACAAAACGTTTTTATTAGGTCCGCTATGTCCGTCTTTAATAAACGTTCACAAAACGTTTTTATTAGGTCTGCTACGTCTTCGTCTTTAATAAACGTTTAAAAAACGTTTACAGGACGTCGAAGTTTTGACTTAATATAACAATTGCCGCAAATTCACAGCTAGTTTTTTGATGACGTCCAAAAACGTTCACAAAACGTTTTTATTAGGTTTGCTACGTCTTCGTCTTTAATAAACGTTTACAAAACGTTTTTACTAGGTCCGCTACGTCTTCGTCTTTAATAAACGTTTAAAAAACGTTTTTATTAGGTCTGCTACGTCTTCGTCTTTAATAAACGTTTAAAAAACGTTTACAGAACGTCGAAGTTTTGACTTAATATAACAATTGCCGCAAATTCACAGCTAGTTTTTTGATGACATCCAAAAACGTTCACAAAACGTTTTTATTAGGTTTGCTACGTCTTCGTCTTTAATAAACGTTTACAAAACGTTTTTATTAGGTCCGCTACGTCTTCGACTTTAATAACGTTAAAAAAACGTTTTTATTAGGTCTGCTACGTCTTCGTCTTTAATAAACGTTTAAAAAACGTTTACAGGACGTCGAAGTTTTGCCTTAATATAACAATTGCCGCAAATTCACAGCTAGTTTTTTTGATGACGTCCAAAAACGTTCACAAAACGTTTTTATTAGGTTTGCTACGTCTTCGTCTTTAATAAAAGTTTACAAAACGTTTTTACTAGGCCCGCTACGTCTCCGTCTTTAATAAACGTTTACAAAACGTTTTTATTAGGTCCGCTACGTCTTCGTCTTTAATAAACGTTCACAAAACGTTTTTATTAGGTTTGCTACGTCTTCGTCTTTAATAAACGTTTACAAAACGTTTTTATTAGGTCCGCTACGTCTTCGTCTTTAATAAACGTTTACAAAACGTTTTTATTAGGTCCGCTACGTCTTCGTCTTTAATAAACGTTTACAAAACGTTTTTATTAGGTCCGCTCCGTCTTTAATAAACGTTCACAAAACGTTTTTATTAGGTCTGCTACATCTTTGTCTTTGATAAACGTTTAAAAAACGTTTACAGAACGTCGAAGTTTGACTTAATATAACAATTGCCGCAAATTCACAGCTAGTTTTTTGATGACGTCCAAAAACGTTCACAAAACGTTTTTATTAGGTTTGCTACGTCTTCGTCTTTAATAAAAGTTTACAAAACGTTTTTACTAGGCCCGCTACGTCTCCGTCTTTAATAAACGTTCACAAAACGTTTTTATTAGGTCTGCTTCGTCTTCGTCTTTAATAAAGGTTTAAAAAACGTTTACAGGACGTCGAAGTTTTGACTTAATATAACAATTGCCGCAAATTCACAGCTAGTTTTTTGATGACGTCCAAAAACGTTCACAAAACGTTTTTATTAGGTTTGCTACGTCTTCGTCTTTAATAAACGTTTACAAAACGTTTTTATTAGGTCCGCTACGTCTTCGTCTTTAATAAACGTTCACAAAACGTTTTTATTAGGTTTGCTACGTCTTCGTCTTTAATAAACGTTTACAAAACGTTTTTATTAGGTCCGCTACGTCTTCGTCTTTAATAAACGTTTACAAAACGTTTTTATTAGGTCCGCTATGTCCGTCTTTAATAAACGTTCACAAAACGTTTTTATTAGGTCTGCTACGTCTTCGTCTTTAATAAACGTTTAAAAAACGTTTACAGGACGTCGAAGTTTTGACTTAATATAACAATTGCCGCAAATTCACAGCTAGTTTTTTGATGACGTCCAAAAACGTTCACAAAACGTTTTTATTAGGTTTGCTACGTCTTCGTCTTTAATAAACGTTTACAAAACGTTTTTACTAGGTCCGCTACGTCTTCGTCTTTAATAAACGTTTAAAAAACGTTTTTATTAGGTCTGCTACGTCTTCGTCTTTAATAAACGTTTAAAAAACGTTTACAGAACGTCGAAGTTTTGACTTAATATAACAATTGCCGCAAATTCACAGCTAGTTTTTTGATGACATCCAAAAACGTTCACAAAACGTTTTTATTAGGTTTGCTACGTCTTCGTCTTTAATAAACGTTTACAAAACGTTTTTATTAGGTCCGCTACGTCTTCGACTTTAATAAACGTTAAAAAAACGTTTTTATTAGGTCTGCTACGTCTTCGTCTTTAATAAACGTTTAAAAAACGTTTACAGGACGTCGAAGTTTTGCCTTAATATAACAATTGCCGCAAATTCACAGCTAGTTATTTGATGACGTCCAAAAACGTTCACAAAACGTTTTTATTAGGTCCGCTACGTCTTCGTCTTTAATAAACGTTTACAAAACGTTTTTATTAGGTCCGCTACGTCTTCGTCTTTAATAAACGTTTACAAAACGTTTTTATTAGGTCCGCTCCGTCTTTAATAAACGTTCACAAAACGTTTTTATTAGGTCTGCTACATCTTTGTCTTTGATAAACGTTTAAAAAACGTTTACAGAACGTCGAAGTTTTGACTTAATATAACAATTGCCGCAAATTCACAGCTAGTTTTTTGATGACGTCCAAAAACGTTCACAAAACGTTTTTATTAGGTTTGCTACGTCTTCGTCTTTAATAAAAGTTTACAAAACGTTTTTACTAGGCCCGCTACGTCTCCGTCTTTAATAAACGTTCACAAAACGTTTTTATTAGGTCTGCTTCGTCTTCGTCTTTAATAAAGGTTTAAAAAACGTTTACAGGACGTCGAAGTTTTGACTTAATATAACAATTGCCGCAAATTCACAGCTAGTTTTTTGATGACGTCCAAAAACGTTCACAAAACGTTTTTATTAGGTTTGCTACGTCTTCGTCTTTAATAAACGTTTACAAAACGTTTTTATTAGGTCCGCTACGTCTTCGTCTTTAATAAACGTTCACAAAACGTTTTTATTAGGTTTGCTACGTCTTCGTCTTTAATAAACGTTTACAAAACGTTTTTATTAGGTCCGCTACGTCTTCGTCTTTAATAAACGTTTACAAAACGTTTTTATTAGGTCCGCTATGTCCGTCTTTAATAAACGTTCACAAAACGTTTTTATTAGGTCTGCTACGTCTTCGTCTTTAATAAACGTTTAAAAAACGTTTACAGGACGTCGAAGTTTTTACTTAATATAACAATTGCCGCAAATTCACAGCTAGTTTTTTGATGACGTCCAAAAACGTTCACAAAACGTTTTTATTAGGTTTGCTACGTCTTCGTCTTTAATAAACGTTTACAAAACGTTTTTACTAGGTCCGCTACGTCTTCGTCTTTAATAAACGTTTAAAAAACGTTTTTATTAGGTCTGCTACGTCTTCGTCTTTAAGAAACGTTTAAAAAACGTTTACAGAACGTCGAAGTTTTGACTTAATATAACAATTGCCGCAAATTCACAGCTAGTTTTTTGATGACATCCAAAAACGTTCACAAAACGTTTTTATTAGGTTTGCTACGTCTTCGTCTTTAATAAACGTTTACAAAACGTTTTTATTAGGTCCGCTACGTCTTCGTCTTTAATAAACGTTAAAAAAACGTTTTTATTAGGTCTGCTACGTCTTCGTCTTTAATAAACGTTTAAAAAACGTTTACAGGACGTCGAAGTTTTGCCTTAATATAACAATTGCCGCAAATTCACAGCTAGTTATTTGATGACGTCCAAAAACGTTCACAAAACGTTTTTATTAGGTCCGCTACGTCTTCGTCTTTAATAAACGTTTACAAAACGTTTTTATTAGGTCCGCTACGTCTTCGTCTTTAATAAACGTTTACAAAACGTTTTTATTAGGTCCGCTCCGTCTTTAATAAACGTTCACAAAACGTTTTTATTCGGTCTGCTACATCTTCGTCTTTGATAAACGTTTAAAAAACGTTTACAGAACGTCGAACTTTTGACTTAATATAACAATTGCCGCAAATTCACAGCTAGTTTTTTGATGACGTCCAAAAACGTTCACAAAACGTTTTTATTAGGTTTGCTACGTCTTCGTCTTTAATAAAAGTTTACAAAACGTTTTTACTAGGCCCGCTACGTCTCCGTCTTTAATAAACGTTTACAAAACGTTTTTATTAGGTCCGCTACGTCTTCGTCTTTAATAAACGTTCACAAAACGTTTTTATTAGTTTGCTACGTCTTCGTCTTTAATAAACGTTTACAAAACGTTTTTATTAGGTCCGCTACGTCTTCGTCTTTAATAAACGTTTACAAAACGTTTTTATTAGGTCCGCTACGTCTTCGTCTTTAATAAACGTTTACAAAACGTTTTTATTAGGTCCGCTCCGTCTTTAATAAACGTTCACAAAACGTTTTTATTAGGTCTGCTACATCTTTGTCTTTGATAAACGTTTAAAAAACGTTTACAGAACGTCGAAGGTTTGACTTAATATAACAATTGCCGCAAATTCACAGCTAGTTTTTTGATGACGTCCAAAAACGTTCACAAAACGTTTTTATTAGGTTTGCTACGTCTTCGTCTTTAATAAAAGTTTACAAAACGTTTTTACTAGGCCCGCTACGTCTCCGTCTTTAATAAACGTTCACAAAACGTTTTTATTAGGTCTGCTTCGTCTTCGTCTTTAATAAAGGTTTAAAAAACGTTTACAGGACGTCGAAGTTTTGACTTAATATAACAATTGCCGCAAATTCACAGCTAGTTTTTTGATGACGTCCAAAAACGTTCACAAAACGTTTTTATTAGGTTTGCTACGTCTTCGTCTTTAATAAACGTTTACAAAACGTTTTTATTAGGTCCGCTACGTCTTCGTCTTTAATAAACGTTCACAAAACGTTTTTATTAGGTTTGCTACGTCTTCGTCTTTAATAAACGTTTACAAAACGTTTTTATTAGGTCCGCTACGTCTTCGTCTTTAATAAACGTTTACAAAACGTTTTTATTAGGTCCGCTATGTCCGTCTTTAATAAACGTTCACAAAACGTTTTTATTAGGTCTGCTACGTCTTCGTCTTTAATAAACGTTTAAAAAACGTTTACAGGACGTCGAAGTTTTTACTTAATATAACAATTGCCGCAAATTCACAGCTAGTTTTTTGATGACGTCCAAAAACGTTCACAAAACGTTTTTATTAGGTTTGCTACGTCTTCGTCTTTAATAAACGTTTAAAAAACGTTTTTATTAGGTCTGCTACGTCTTCGTCTTTAATAAACGTTTAAAAAACGTTTACAGAACGTCGAAGTTTTGACTTAATATAACAATTGCCGCAAATTCACAGCTAGTTTTTTGATGACATCCAAAAACGTTCACAAAACGTTTTTATTAGGTTTGCTACGTCTTCGTCTTTAATAAACGTTTACAAAACGTTTTTATTAGGTCCGCTACGTCTTCGACTTTAATAAACGTTAAAAAAACGTTTTTATTAGGTTTGCTACGTCTTCGTCTTTAATAAACGTTTACAAAACGTTTTTATTAGGTCCGCTACGTCTTCGTCTTTAATAAACGTTTACAAAACGTTTTTATTAGGTCCGCTATGTCCGTCTTTAATAAACGTTCACAAAACGTTTTTATTAGGTCTGCTACGTCTTCGTCTTTAATAAACGTTTAAAAAACGTTTACAGGACGTCGAAGTTTTTACTTAATATAACAATTGCCGCAAATTCACAGCTAGTTTTTTGATGACGTCCAAAAACGTTCACAAAACGTTTTTATTAGGTTTGCTACGTCTTCGTCTTTAATAAACGTTTACAAAACGTTTTTACTAGGTCCGCTACGTCTTCGTCTTTAATAAACGTTTAAAAAACGTTTTTATTAGGTCTGCTACGTCTTCGTCTTTAAGAAACGTTTAAAAAACGTTTACAGAACGTCGAAGTTTTGACTTAATATAACAATTGCCGCAAATTCACAGCTAGTTTTTTATGACGTCCAAAAACGTTCACAAAACGTTTTTATTAGGTTTGCTACGTCTTCGTCTTTAATAAACGTTTACAAAACGTTTTTATTAGGTCCGCTATGTCTTCGTCTTTAATAAACGTTTAAAAAACGTTTTTATTAGGTCTGCTACGTCTTCGTCTTTAATAAACGTTTAAAAAACGTTTACAGGACGTCGAAGTTTTGCCTTAATATAACAATTGCCGCAAATTCACAGCTAGTTATTTGATGACGTCCAAAAACGTTCACAAAACGTTTTTATTAGGTCCGCTACGTCTTCGTCTTTAATAACCGTTTACAAAACGTTTTTATTAGGTCCGCTACGTCTTCGTCTTTAATAAACGTTTACAAAACGTTTTTATTAGGTCCGCTCCGTCTTTAATAAACGTTCACAAAACGTTTTTATTAGGTCTGCTACATCTTTGTCTTTGATAAACGTTTAAAAAACGTTTACAGAACGTCGAAGTTTGACTTAATATAACAATTGCCGCAAATTCACAGCTAGTTTTTTGATGACGTCCAAAAACGTTCACAAAACGTTTTTATTAGGTTTGCTACGTCTTCGTCTTTAATAAAAGTTTACAAAACGTTTTTACTAGGCCCGCTACGTCTCCGTCTTTAATAAACGTTCACAAAACGTTTTTATTAGGTCTGCTTCGTCTTCGTCTTTAATAAAGGTTTAAAAAACGTTTACAGGACGTCGAAGTTTTGACTTAATATAACAATTGCCGCAAATTCACAGCTAGTTTTTTGATGACGTCCAAAAACGTTCACAAAACGTTTTTATTAGGTTTGCTACGTCTTCGTCTTTAATAAACGTTTACAAAACGTTTTTATTAGGTCCGCTACGTCTTCGTCTTTAATAAACGTTCACAAAACGTTTTTATTAGGTTTGCTACGTCTTCGTCTTTAATAAACGTTTACAAAACGTTTTTATTAGGTCCGCTACGTCTTCGTCTTTAATAAACGTTTACAAAACGTTTTTATTAGGTCCGCTATGTCCGTCTTTAATAAACGTTCACAAAACGTTTTTATTAGGTCTGCTACGTCTTCGTCTTTAATAAACGTTTAAAAAACGTTTACAGGACGTCGAAGTTTTTACTTAATATAACAATTGCCGCAAATTCACAGCTAGTTTTTTGATGACGTCCAAAAACGTTCACAAAACGTTTTTATTAGGTTTGCTACGTCTTCGTCTTTAATAAACGTTTACAAAACGTTTTTACTAGGTCCGCTACGTCTTCGTCTTTAATAAACGTTTAAAAAACGTTTTTATTAGGTCTGCTACGTCTTCGTCTTTAAGAAACGTTTAAAAAACGTTTACAGAACGTCGAAGTTTTGACTTAATATAACAATTGCCGCAAATTCACAGCTAGTTTTTTGATGACATCCAAAAACGTTCACAAAACGTTTTTATTAGGTTTGCTACGTCTTCGTCTTTAATAAACGTTTACAAAACGTTTTTATTAGGTCCGCTACGTCTTCGTCTTTAATAAACGTTAAAAAAACGTTTTTATTAGGTCTGCTACGTCTTCGTCTTTAATAAACGTTTAAAAAACGTTTACAGGACGTCGAAGTTTTGCCTTAATATAACAATTGCCGCAAATTCACAGCTAGTTATTTGATGACGTCCAAAAACGTTCACAAAACGTTTTTATTAGGTCCGCTACGTCTTCGTCTTTAATAAACGTTTACAAAACGTTTTTATTAGGTCCGCTACGTCTTCGTCTTTAATAAACGTTTACAAAACGTTTTTATTAGGTCCGCTCCGTCTTTAATAAACGTTCACAAAACGTTTTTATTCGGTCTGCTACATCTTCGTCTTTGATAAACGTTTAAAAAACGTTTACAGAACGTCGAACTTTTGACTTAATATAACAATTGCCGCAAATTCACAGCTAGTTTTTTGATGACGTCCAAAAACGTTCACAAAACGTTTTTATTAGGTTTGCTACGTCTTCGTCTTTAATAAAAGTTTACAAAACGTTTTTACTAGGCCCGCTACGTCTCCGTCTTTAATAAACGTTTACAAAACGTTTTTACTAGGTCCGCTACGTCTTCGTCTCTAATAAACGTTTAAAAAACGTTTTTATTAGGTCTGCTACGTCTTCGTCTTTAATAAACGTTTAACAAACGTTTACAGAACGTCGAAGTTTTGACTTAATATAACAATTGCCGCAAATTCACAGCTAGTTTTTTGATGACATCCAAAAACGTTCACAAAACGTTTTTATTAGGTTTGCTACGTCTTCGTCTTTAATAAACGTTTACAAAACGTTTTTATTAGGTCCGCTACGTCTTCGTCTTTAATAAACGTTAAAAAAACGTTTTTATTAGGTCTGCTACGTCTTCGTCTTTAATAAACGTTTAAAAAACGTTTACAGGACGTCGAAGTTTTGCCTTAATATAACAATTGCCGCAAATTCACAGCTAGTTATTTGATGACGTCCAAAAACGTTCACAAAACGTTTTTATTAGGTCCGCTACGTCTTCGTCTTTAATAAACGTTTACAAAACGTTTTTATTAGGTCCGCTACGTCTTCGTCTTTAATAAACGTTTACAAAACGTTTTTATTAGGTCCGCTCCGTCTTTAATAAACGTTCACAAAACGTTTTTATTCGGTCTGCTACATCTTCGTCTTTGATAAACGTTTAAAAAACGTTTACAGAACGTCGAAGTTTTGACTTAATATAACAATTGCCGCAAATTCACAGCTAGTTTTTTGATGACGTCCAAAAACGTTCACAAAACGTTTTTATTAGGTTTGCTACGTCTTCGTCTTTAATAAAAGTTTACAAAACGTTTTTACTAGGCCCGCTACGTCTCCGTCTTTAATAAACGTTCACAAAACGTTTTTATTAGGTCTGCTTCGTCTTCGTATTTAATAAAGGTTTAAAAAACGTTTACAGGACGTCGAAGTTTTGACTTAATATAACAATTGCCGCAAATTCACAGCTAGTTTTTTGATGACGTCCAAAAACGTTCACAAAACGTTTTTATTAGGTTTGCTACGTCTTCGTCTTTAATAAACGTTCACAAAACGTTTTTATTAGGTTTGCTACGTCTTCGTCTTTAATAAACGTTCACAAAACGTTTTTATTAGGTTTGCTACGTCTTCGTCTTTAATAAACGTTTACAAAACGTTTTTATTAGGTCCGCTACGTCTTCGTCTTTAATAAACGTTTACAAAACGTTTTTATTAGGTCCGCTATGTCCGTCTGTAATAAACGTTCACAAAACGTTTTTATTAGGTCTGCTACGTCTTCGTCTTTAATAAACGTTTAAAAAACGTTTACAGGACGTCGAAGTTTTGACTTAATATAACAATTGCCGCAAATTCACAGCTAGTTTTTTGATGACGTCCAAAAACGTTCACAAAACGTTTTTATTAGGTTTGCTACGTCTTCGTCTTTAATAAACGTTTACAAAACGTTTTTACTAGGTCCGCTACGTCTTCGTCTTTAATAAACGTTTAAAAAACGTTTTTATTAGGTCTGCTACGTCTTCGTCTTTAAGAAACGTTTAAAAAACGTTTACAGAACGTCGAAGTTTTGACTTAATATAACAATTGCCGCAAATTCACAGCTAGTTTTTTGATGACATCCAAAAACGTTCACAAAACGTTTTTATTAGGTTTGCTACGTCTTCGTCTTTAATAAACGTTTACAAAACGTTTTTATTAGGTCCGCTACGTCTTCGTCTTTAATAAACGTTAAAAAAAACGTTTTTATTAGGTCTGCTACGTCTTCGTCTTTAATAAACGTTTAAAAAACGTTTACAGGACGTCGAAGTTTTGCCTTAATATAACAATTGCCGCAAATTCACAGCTAGTTATTTGATGACGTCCAAAAACGTTCACAAAACGTTTTTATTAGGTCCGCTACGTCTTCGTCTTTAATAAACGTTTACAAAACGTTTTTATTAGGTCCGCTACGTCTTCGTCTTTAATAAACGTTTACAAAACGTTTTTATTAGGTCCGCTCCGTCTTTAATAAACGTTCACAAAACGTTTTTATTCGGTCTGCTACATCTTCGTCTTTGATAAACGTTTAAAAAACGTTTACAGAACGTCGAACTTTTGACTTAATATAACAATTGCCGCAAATTCACAGCTAGTTTTTTGATGACGTCCAAAAACGTTCACAAAACGTTTTTATTAGGTTTGCTACGTCTTCGTCTTTAATAAAAGTTTACAAAACGTTTTTACTAGGCCCGCTACGTCTCCGTCTTTAATAAACGTTTACAAAACGTTTTTACTAGGTCCGCTACGTCTTCGTCTTTAATAAACGTTTAAAAAACGTTTTTATTAGGTCTGCTACGTCTTCGTCTTTAATAAACGTTTAACAAACGTTTACAGAACGTCGAAGTTTTGACTTAATATAACAATTGCCGCAAATTCACAGCTAGTTTTTTGATGACATCCAAAAACGTTCACAAAACGTTTTTATTAGGTTTGCTACGTCTTCGTCTTTAATAAACGTTTACAAAACGTTTTTATTAGGTCCGCTACGTCTTCGTCTTTAATAAACGTTAAAAAAACGTTTTTATTAGGTCTGCTACGTCTTCGTCTTTAATAAACGTTTAAAAAACGTTTACAGGACGTCGAAGTTTTGCCTTAATATAACAATTGCCGCAAATTCACAGCTAGTTATTTGATGACGTCCAAAAACGTTCACAAAACGTTTTTATTAGGTCCGCTACGTCTTCGTCTTTAATAACCGTTTACAAAACGTTTTTATTAGGTCCGCTACGTCTTCGTCTTTAATAAACGTTTACAAAACGTTTTTATTAGGTCCGCTCCGTCTTTAATAAACGTTCACAAAACGTTTTTATTAGGTCTGCTACATCTTTGTCTTTGATAAACGTTTAAAAAACGTTTACAGAACGTCGAAGTTTTGACTTAATATAACAATTGCCGCAATTTCACAGCTAGTTTTTTGATGACGTCCAAAAACGTTCACAAAACGTTTTTATTAGGTTTGCTACGTCTTCGTCTTTAATAAAAGTTTACAAAACGTTTTTACTAGGCCCGCTACGTCTCCGTCTTTAATAAACGTTCACAAAACGTTTTTATTAGGTCTGCTTCGTCTTCGTCTTTAATAAAGGTTTAAAAAACGTTTACAGGACGTCGAAGTTTTGACTTAATATAACAATTGCCGCAAATTCACAGCTAGTTTTTTGATGACGTCCAAAAACGTTCACAAAACGTTTTTATTAGGTTTGCTACGTCTTCGTCTTTAATAAACGTTTACAAAACGTTTTTTTTAGGTCCGCTACGTCTTCGTCTTTAATAAACGTTCACAAAACGTTTTTATTAGGTTTGCTACGTCTTCGTCTTTAATAAACGTTTACAAAACGTTTTTATTAGGTCCGCTACGTCTTCGTCTTTAATAAACGTTTACAAAACGTTTTTATTAGGTCCGCTATGTCCGTCTTTAATAAACGTTCACAAAACGTTTTTATTAGGTCTGCTACGTCTTCGTCTTTAATAAACGTTTAAAAAACGTTTACAGGACGTCGAAGTTTTTACTTAATATAACAATTGCCGCAAATTCACAGCTAGTTTTTTGATGACGTCCAAAAACGTTCACAAAACGTTTTTATTAGGTTTGCTACGTCTTCGTCTTTAATAAACGTTTACAAAACGTTTTTACTAGGTCCGCTACGTCTTCGTCTTTAATAAACGTTTAAAAAACGTTTTTATTAGGTCTGCTACGTCTTCGTCTTTAATAAACGTTTAAAAAACGTTTACAGAACGTCGAAGTTTTGACTTAATATAACAATTGCCGCAAATTCACAGCTAGTTTTTTGATGACATCCAAAAACGTTCACAAAACGTTTTTATTAGGTTTGCTACGTCTTCGTCTTTAATAAACGTTTACAAAACGTTTTTATTAGGTCCGCTACGTCTTCGTCTTTAATAAACGTTAAAAAAACGTTTTTATTAGGTCTGCTACGTCTTCGTCTTTAATAAACGTTTAAAAAACGTTTACAGGACGTCGAAGTTTTGCCTTAATATAACAATTGCCGCAAATTCACAGCTAGTTATTTGATGACGTCCAAAAACGTTCACAAAACGTTTTTATTAGGTCCGCTACGTCTTCGTCTTTAATAAACGTTTACAAAACGTTTTTATTAGGTCCGCTACGTCTTCGTCTTTAATAAACGTTTACAAAACGTTTTTATTAGGTCCGCTCCGTCTTTAATAAACGTTCACAAAACGTTTTTATTCGGTCTGCTACATCTTCGTCTTTGATAAACGTTTAAAAAACGTTTACAGAACGTCGAAGTTTTGACTTAATATAACAATTGCCGCAAATTCACAGCTAGTTTTTTGATGACGTCCAAAAACGTTCACAAAACGTTTTTATTAGGTTTGCTACGTATTCGTCTTTAATAAACGTATACAAAACGTTTTTACTAGGTCCGCTACGTCTTCGTCTTTAATAAACGTTTAAAAAACGTTTTTATTAGGTCTGCTTCGTCTTCGTCTTTAATAAACGTTTAAAAAACGTTTACAGTGGGTCGAAGTTTTGACTTAATATAACAATTGCCGCCAATTCACAGCTTATTTTTTGATGACGTCCAAAAACGTTCACAAATCGTTTTTATTAGGTTTGCTACGTCTTCGTCTTTAATAAACGTTTACAAAACGTTTTTATTAGGTTTGCTACGTCTTCGTCTTTAATGAACTTTTACAAAACGTTTTTATTGGTCCGCTCCGTCTTTAATAAACGTTCACAAAACGTTTTTATTAGGTTTGCTACGTCTTCGTCTTTAATAAACGTTTAAAAAACGTTTTTATTAGGTCTGCTACGTCTTCGTCTTTAATAAACGTTTTTATTAGGTCTGCTAAGTCTTCGTCTTTAATAAACGTTTAAAAAACGTTTACAGAACGTCGAAGTTTTGACTTAATATAACAATTGCCGCAAATTTACAGCTAGATTTTTGATGACGTCCAAAAACGTCCACAAAACGTTTTTATTAGGTTTGCTACGTCTTCGTCTTTAATAAACGTTTACAAAACGTTTTTATTAGGTCTAATAACGTCGAAGTTTTGACCTAATATAACAATTGCCGCGAATTCACAGCTAGTTTTTTGATGACGTCCAAAAACGTTCACAAAACGTTTTTATTAGGTCCGCTACGTCTCCGTCTTTAATAAACGTTCACAAAACGTTTTATTACGTCTGCTTCGTCTTCGTCTTTAATAAACATTTAAAAAACGTTTACATGACGTCGAAGTTTTGACTTAATATAACAATTGCCGCAAATTCACAGCTAGATTTTTGATGACGTCCAAAAACGTTCACAAAACGTTTTTATTAGGTTTGCTACGTCTTCGTCTTTAATAAACGTTTAAAAAACGTTTTTATTAGGTCTGCTACGTCTTCGTCTTTAATAAACGTTTAAAAAACGTTTACAGAACGTCGAAGTTTTGACTAAATATAACAATTGCCGCAAATTCACAGCTAGTTTTTTGATGACGTCCAAAAACGTTCACAAAACGTTTTTATTAGGTTTGCTACGTCTTCGTCTTTAATAAACGTTTACAAAACGTTTTTATTAGGTTCGCTACGTCTTCGTCTTTAAAGGGCCACGAAATAAGCTCCGAACGAGTCAATTAGAATTACATTTCATGATAATATCAAAGTATTGTGTCAATATTGCTAGAAATCGCATATACTTTTTATTAAAAAGATCTGTGTACTTCTCTAAGCTTCGTTGAAATTGCCTAAATCGCACGTTTATCAGCTAGTCTGTCACGCCCCTCGAAAAATAGGGCCCAGTCACGTGCCTTGTCAGGTGACCTGTGACGTACCATCGGGAACGTCTAGCTAGCGGACGACGCTTGTCTGTGTATATCCAGTGCAGGGAATTTTGGATAGGCATGATAGGAGTGCATATCTCAAGAAAATGCCGCGGAGATGTGTTGTTGCTGGGTGCAGCAAAGGCATTTGGATTTCAAGGATCAAGCTGACGCGAGCTAGCTCAGTGGGATGGCCCTTCCGCTCACATTACTGTTTGCAGTGACCACTTCAGGGAGGAGGACTTCGATAGTCAGGCCCTCAGGCCAGGGGCTGTATGACCAGCTAGGATTTGCGCCCAAGAATAAAATGCTGCGGCCGACAGCTATCCCTGTCATCAGACTGGGAACTGAGGGCTGTGGAACTGGAAGCCAAACACAGGGAGCTAAAAAAAAACAAGAGTCGGTCTGCAGTTCTGAAGCTGGAGTCACTGGAGAAAAAGAGGGTAGGTCTACCGTACCGTACCGTAGAGCCCGGGGGGGGGGGGGAACTCAACCTGTTTTTGGATGTGGGTGTGCCGCTGCCAATCTCAAAACAGGGGCTAAGGAGCTAAATGGTTAATTGAGGAAGCTCATTTTTGAGGGTCTAAGGAGAGAACGGGCTCATGGGCAGAGCTAATTTTAGCTGCTCGCGATCTCACTACTCTGGTACACATACGGTGCATGAACTGAGTCAGCGGTCGCAGCGCTGTTTTTAACGCTGTACATGCCGCGCCACTGCACTGGCTCGATGTCGCATGCAGATTGATCTCGCTGAGCCGCCGCTAGCACTAGTAATACCGCGTTCAGTTAGGGGCACTAGGTCGCCCAGCTCCCCGCTGCGCTGGCCTGAGAGGCTAGGGAGCGACCGTTCCCGGACAATGGGCTGTGCGCATTGTTTTCTCATATTCTAGGGAGCGAGTCGGAAGCCAATCGAGGTGCGGTTAGTGAAAATCTGAAAATCGCATATCATGGGAGCGACCCGAGAAGGTTGAAAATGGGGGACGTCACAGCGGCACATACATGTGTGACATAATATATATGTGAGTGCCCCCCCCCCCCCCCCCCCCCCCCCCCCCCCCCCCCGGGAGGCAGCTAGCTTGCAGCACACGATTTTGCTGTAATTGTTGTAATATATTTAGACTTTCATCCAGTCTTTCAGTGTACTTGGTTGTTATCATAAGCACGCACACAAAGATTCGCAAGGTACGGTCAGCAGTAAAGCGACTGTCCACACGTCTACTTGTCTGTAAAATATTACGTTTTTCCAAAACATAAACCTAATCCAAAAGAGGAATTATCATGGGTAAAGTGTTTGAAAAAATGCCAGACTTGTCATTTGACCTCTACTAAAATGTCTAAACAACCTATTCAAATCATTTTGGGGGACTTAAAGATTGTCGAAATTGTATAAATAGTGATATGAAAATGGATAAATTATCATTCATTTACATTGCCAACATATTAGTCAACCTTAGTGGCTTCGTGGGGGACTTCCCGATGCTACGTCAAATCGCTCTAGCCAATCAGCTGTCAATTTTTGGGGGCGTTCCCCAAATTAGTGAGTTTTTTGACCAATTTCTTGTTACTGGGCAATTTTTTTTTCTGTAACAATGTCAGAATTGTGTTATTGGACATATGTACTACATTTTTAGCCCCAATGTTGATTCTAATTGACTCGCCCTTTAATAAAAGTTTACAAAACGTTTTTACTAGCTCCGCTACGTCTCCGTCTTTAATAAGGGTTCACAAAACGTTTTTATTAGGTCTGCTACGTCTTCGTCTTTAATAAACGTTTAAAAAACGTTTACAGGACGTCGAAGTTTTGACTTAATATAACAATTGCCGCAAATTCACAGCTACGTTTTTATTAGGTCCGCTACGTCTTCGTCTTTAATAAACGTTTACAAAACGTTTTTACTAGCTCCGCTACGTCTCCGTCTTTAATAAGGGTTCACAAAACGTTTTTATTAGGTCTGCTACGTCTTCGTCTTTAATAAACGTTTAAAAAACGTTTACAGGACGTCGAAGTTTTGACTTAATATAACAATTGCCGCAAATTCACAGCTAGTTTTTTGATGACGTCCAAAAACGTTCACAAAACGTTTTTATTAGGTTTGCTACGTCTTCGTCTTTTTTGTCGAAGTTTTGACTTAATATAACAATTGCCGCAAATTCACAGTTAGTTTTTTGATGACGTCCAAAAACGTTCACAAAACGTTTTTATTAGGTTTGCTACGTCTTCGTCTTTAATAAACGTTTACAAAACGTTTTTATTAGGTCCGCTACGTCTTCGTCTTTAATAAACGTTTAAAAAACGTTTTTATTAGGTCTGCTACGTCTTCGTCTTTAATAAACGTTTAAAAAACGTTTACAGAACGTCGAAGTTTTGACTTAATATAACAATTGCCGCAAATTTACAGCTAGTTTTTTGATGACGTCCAAAAACGTTCACAAAACGTTTTTATTAGGTCCGCTACGTCTTCGTCTTTAATAAACGTTTACAAAACGTTTTTACTAGGTCCGCTACGTCTTCGTCTTTAATAAACGTTTAAAAAACGTTTTTATTAGGTCTGCTACGTCTTCGTCTTTAATAAACGTTTAAAAAACGTTTACAGAACGTCGAAGTTTTGACTTAATATAACAATTGCCGCAAATTCACAGCTAGTTTTTTGATGACATCCAAAAACGTTCACAAAACGTTTTTATTAGGTTTGCTACGTCTTCGTCTTTAATAAACGTTTACAAAACGTTTTTATTAGGTCCGCTACGTCTTCGTCTTTAATAAACGTTAAAAAAACGTTTTTATTAGGTCTGCTACGTCTTCGTCTTTAATAAACGTTTAAAAAACGTTTACAGGACGTCGAAGTTTTGCCTTAATATAACAATTGCCGCAAATTCACAGCTAGTTATTTGATGACGTCCAAAAACGTTCACAAAACGTTTTTATTAGGTCCGCTACGTCTTCGTCTTTAATAAACGTTTACAAAACGTTTTTATTAGGTCCGCTACGTCTTCGTCTTTAATAAACGTTTACAAAACGTTTTTATTAGGTCCGCTCCGTCTTTAATAAACGTTCACAAAACGTTTTTATTCGGTCTGCTTCGTCTTCGTCTTTAATAAACATTTAAAAAACGTTTACAGGACGTCGAAGTTTTGACTTAATATAACAATTGCCGCAAATTCACAGCTAGTTTTTTGATGACGTCCAAAAACGTTCACAAAACGTTTTTATTAGGTTTGCTACGTCTTCGTCTTTAATAAACGTTTAAAAAACGTTTTTATTAGGTCTGCTACATCTTCGTCTTTAATAAACGTTTAAAAAACGTTTACAGAACGTCGAAGTTTTGACTAAATATAACAATTGCCGCAAATTCACAACTAGTTTTTTGATGACGTCCAAAAACGTTCACAAAACGTTTTTATTAGGTTTGCTACGTCTTCGTCTTTAATAAACGTTTACAAAACGTTTTTATTAGGTCCGCTACGTCTTCGTCTTTAATAAAAGTTTACAAAACGTTTTTACTAGGTCCGCTACGTCTCCGTCTTTAATAAGGGTTCACAAAACGTTTCTATTAGGTCTGCTACGTCTTCGTCTTTAATAAACGTTTAAAAAACGTTTACAGGACGTCGAAGTTTTGACTTAATAAAACAATTGCCGCAAATTCACAGCTAGTTTTTTGATGACGTCCAAAAACGTTCACAAAACGTTTTTATTAGGTTTGCTACGTGTTCGTCTTTAATAAAAGTTTACAAAACGTTTTTACTAGGTCCGCTATGTCTCCGTCTTTAATAAACGTTCACAAAACGTTTTTATTAGGTCTGCTTCGTCTTCGTCTTTAATAAACGTTTAAAAAACGTTTACAGGACGTCGAAGTTTTGACTTATTATAACAATTGCCGCAAATTCACAGCTAGTTTTTTGATGACATCCAAAAACGTTCACAAAACGTTTTTATTAGGTTTGCTACGTCTTCGTCTTTAATAAACGTTTACAAAACGTTTTTATTAGGTCCGCTACGTCTTCGTCTTTAATAAACGTTCACAAAACGTTTTTATTAGGTTTGCTACGTCTTCGTCTTTAATAAACGTTTACAAAACGTTTTTATTAGGTCCGCTACGTCTTCGTCTTTAATAAACGTTTACAAAACGTTTTTATTAGGTCCGCTATGTCCGTCTTTAATAAACGTTCACAAAACGTTTTTATTAGGTCTGCTACGTCTTCGTCTTTAATAAACGTTTAAAAAACGTTTACAGGACGTCGAAGTTTTTACTTAATATAACAATTGCCGCAAATTCACAGCTAGTTTTTTGATGACGTCCAAAAACGTTCACAAAACGTTTTTATTAGGTTTGCTACGTCTTCGTCTTTAATAAACGTTTACAAAACGTTTTTACTAGGTCCGCTACGTCTTCGTCTTTAATAAACGTTTAAAAAACGTTTTTATTAGGTCTGCTACGTCTTCGTCTTTAATAAACGTTTAAAAAACGTTTACAGAACGTCGAAGTTTTGACTTAATATAACAATTGCCGCAAATTCACAGCTAGTTTTTTTATGACATCCAAAAACGTTCACAAAACGTTTTTATTAGGTTTGCTACGTCTTCGTCTTTAATAAACGTTTACAAAACGTTTTTATTAGGTCCGCTACGTCTTCGTCTTTAATAAACGTTAAAAAAACGTTTTTATTAGGTCCGCTCCGTCTTTAATAAACGTTCACAAAACGTTTTTATTCGGTCTGCTACATCTTCGTCTTTGATAAACGTTTAAAAAACGTTTACAGAACGTCGAAGTTTTGACTTAATATAACAATTGCCGCAAATTCACAGGTAGTTTTTTGATGACGTCCAAAAACGTTCACAAAACGTTTTTATTAGGTTTGCTACGTCTTCGTCTTTAATAAAAGTTTACAAAACGTTTTTACTAGGCCCGCTACGTCTCCGTCTTTAATAAACGTTCACAAAACGTTTTTATTAGGTCTGCTTCGTCTTCGTATTTAATAAAGGTTTAAAAAACGTTTACAGGACGTCGAAGTTTTGACTTAATATAACAATTGCCGCAAATTCACAGCTAGTTTTTTGATGACGTCCAAAAACGTTCACAAAACGTTTTTATTAGGTTTGCTACGTCTTCGTCTTTAATAAACGTTCACAAAACGTTTTTATTAGGTTTGCTACGTCTTCGTCTTTAATAAACGTTCACAAAACGTTTTTATTAGGTTTGCTACGTCTTCGTCTTTAATAAACGTTTACAAAACGTTTTTATTAGGTCCGCTACGTCTTCGTCTTTAATAAACGTTTACAAAACGTTTTTATTAGGTCCGCTATGTCCGTCTGTAATAAACGTTCACAAAACGTTTTTATTAGGTCTGCTACGTCTTCGTCTTTAATAAACGTTTAAAAAACGTTTACAGGACGTCGAAGTTTTGACTTAATATAACAATTGCCGCAAATTCACAGCTAGTTTTTTGATGACGTCCAAAAACGTTCACAAAACGTTTTTATTAGGTTTGCTACGTCTTCGTCTTTAATAAACGTTCACAAAACGTTTTTATTAGGTCCGCTACGTCTTCGTCTTTAATAAACGTTTACAAAACGTTTTTATTAGGTCCGCTCCGTCTTTAATAAACATTCACAAAACGTTTTATTAGGTCTGCTACATCTTCGTCTTTAATAAAGGTTTAAAAAACGTTTACAGGACGTCGAAGTTTTGACTTAATATAACAATTGCCGCAAATTCACAGCTAGTTTTTTGATGACGTCCAAAAACGTTCACAAAACGTTTTTATTAGGTTTGCTACGTCTTCGTCTTTAATAAAAGTTTACAAAACGTTTTTACTACGTCCGCTACGTCTCCGTCTTTAATAAACGTTCACAAAACGTTTTTATTAGGTCTGCTTCGTCTTCGTCTTTAATAAACATTTAAAAAACGTTTACAGGACGTCGAAGTTTTGACTTAATATAACAATTGCCGCAAATTCACAGCTATTTTTTTTGATGACGTCCAAAAACGTTCACAAAACGTTTTTATTAGGTTTGCTACGTCTTCGTCTTTAATAAACGTTTAAAAAACGTTTTTATTAGGTCTGCTACATCTTCGTCTTTAATAAACGTTTAAAAAACGTTTACAGAACGTCGAAGTTTTGACTAAATATAACAATTGCCGCAAATTCACAACTAGTTTTTTGATGACGTCCAAAAACGTTCACAAAACGTTTTTATTAGGTTTGCTACGTCTTCGTCTTTAATAAACGTTTACAAAACGTTTTTATTAGGTCCGCTACGTCTTCGTCTTTAATAAAAGTTTACAAAACGTTTTTACTAGGTCCGCTACGTCTCCGTCTTTAATAAGGGTTCACAAAACGTTTCTATTAGGTCTGCTACGTCTTCGTCTTTAATAAACGTTTAAAAAACGTTTACAGGACGTCGAAGTTTTGACTTAATAAAACAATTGCCGCAAATTCACAGCTAGTTTTTTGATGACGTCCAAAAACGTTCACAAAACGTTTTTATTAGGTTTGCTACGTCTTCGTCTTTAATAAAAGTTTACAAAACGTTTTTACTAGGTCCGCTATGTCTCCGTCTTTAATAAACGTTCACAAAACGTTTTTAATAGGTCTGCTTCGTCTTCGTCTTTAATAAACGTTTAAAAAACGTTTACAGGACGTCGAAGTTTTGACTTAATATAACAATTGCCGCAAATTCACAGCTAGTTTTTTGATGACATCCAAAAACGTTCACAAAACGTTTTTATTAGGTTTGCTACGTCTTCGTCTTTAATAAACGTTTACAAAACGTTTTTAGTACGTCAGCTACGTCTTCGTCTTTAATAAACGTTTACAAAACGTTTTTATTAGGTCCGCTCCGTATTTAATAAACGTTCACAAAACGTTTTTATTAGGTCTGCTACATCTTCGTCTTTAATAAACGTTTAAAAAACGTTTACAGGACGTCGAAGTTTTGACTTAATATAACAATTGCCGCAAATTCACAGCTAGTTTTTTGATGACGTCCAAAAACGTTCACAAAACGTTTTTATTAGGTTTGCTACGTCTTCGTCTTTAATAAACGTTTACAAAACGTTTTTATTAGGTCCGCTATGTCTTCGTCTTTAATAAACGTTTAAAAAACGTTTTTATTAGGTCTGCTACGTCTTCGTCTTTAATAAACGTTTAAAAAACGTTTACAGGACGTCGAAGTTTTGCCTTAATATAACAATTGCCGCAAATTCACAGCTAGTTATTTGATGACGTCCAAAAACGTTCACAAAACGTTTTTATTAGGTCCGCTACGTCTTCGTCTTTAATAACCGTTTACAAAACGTTTTTATTAGGTCCGCTACGTCTTCGTCTTTAATAAACGTTTACAAAACGTTTTTATTAGGTCCGCTCCGTCTTTAATAAACGTTCACAAAACGTTTTTATTAGGTCTGCTACATCTTTGTCTTTGATAAACGTTTAAAAAACGTTTACAGAACGTCGAAGTTTTGACTTAATATAACAATTGCCGCAAATTCACAGCTAGTTTTTTGATGACGTCCAAAAACGTTCACAAAACGTTTTTATTAGGTTTGCTACGTCTTCGTCTTTAATAAAAGTTTACAAAACGTTTTTACTAGGCCCGCTACGTCTCCGTCTTTAATAAACGTTCACAAAACGTTTTTATTAGGTCTGCTTCGTCTTCGTCTTTAATAAAGGTTTAAAAAACGTTTACAGGACGTCGAAGTTTTGACTTAATATAACAATTGCCGCAAATTCACAGCTAGTTTTTTGATGACGTCCAAAAACGTTCACAAAACGTTTTTATTAGGTTTGCTACGTCTTCGTCTTTAATAAACGTTTACAAAACGTTTTTATTAGGTCCGCTACGTCTTCGTCTTTAATAAACGTTCACAAAACGTTTTTATTAGGTTTGCTACGTCTTCGTCTTTAATAAACGTTTACAAAACGTTTTTATTAGGTCCGCTACGTCTTCGTCTTTAATAAACGTTTACAAAACGTTTTTATTAGGTCCGCTATGTCCGTCTTTAATAAACGTTCACAAAACGTTTTTATTAGGTCTGCTACGTCTTCGTCTTTAATAAACGTTTAAAAAACGTTTACAGGACGTCGAAGTTTTTACTTAATATAACAATTGCCGCAAATTCACAGCTAGTTTTTTGATGACGTCCAAAAACGTTCACAAAACGTTTTTATTAGGTTTGCTACGTCTTCGTCTTTAATAAACGTTTACAAAACGTTTTTACTAGGTCCGCTACGTCTTCGTCTTTAATAAACGTTTAAAAAACGTTTTTATTAGGTCTGCTACGTCTTCGTCTTTAATAAACGTTTAAAAAACGTTTACAGAACGTCGAAGTTTTGACTTAATATAACAATTGCCGCAAATTCACAGCTAGTTTTTTGATGACATCCAAAAACGTTCACAAAACGTTTTTATTAGGTTTGCTACGTCTTCGTCTTTAATAAACGTTTACAAAACGTTTTTATTAGGTCCGCTACGTCTTCGTCTTTAATAAACGTTAAAAAAACGTTTTTATTAGGTCTGCTACGTCTTCGTCTTTAATAAACGTTTAAAAAACGTTTACAGGACGTCGAAGTTTTGCCTTAATATAACAATTGCCGCAAATTCACAGCTAGTTATTTGATGACGTCCAAAAACGTTTACAAAACGTTTTTATTAGGTCCGCTACGTCTTCGTCTTTAATAAACGTTTACAAAACGTTTTTATTAGGTCCGCTACGTCTTCGTCTTTAATAAACGTTTACAAAACGTTTTTATTAGGTCCGCTCCGTCTTTAATAAACGTTCACAAAACGTTTTTATTCGGTCTGCTACATCTTCGTCTTTGATAAACGTTTAAAAAACGTTTACAGAACGTCGAAGTTTTGACTTAATATAACAATTGCCGCAAATTCACAGCTAGTTTTTTGATGACGTCCAAAAACGTTCACAAAACGTTTTTATTAGGTTTGCTACGTCTTCGTCTTTAATAAACGTATACAAAACGTTTTTATTAGGTCTGCTTCGTCTTCGTATTTAATAAAGGTTTAAAAAAAGTTTACAGGACGTCGAAGTTTTGACTTAATATAACAATTGCCGCAAATTCACAGCTAGTTTTTTGATGACGTCCAAAAACGTTCACAAAACGTTTTTATTAGGTTTGCTACGTCTTCGTCTTTAATAAACGTTCACAAAACGTTTTTATTAGGTTTGCTACGTCTTCGTCTTTAATAAACGTTCACAAAACGTTTTTATTAGGTTTGCTACGTCTTCGTCTTTAATAAACGTTTACAAAACGTTTTTATTAGGTCCGCTATGTCCGTCTGTAATAAATGTTCACAAAACGTTTTTATTAGGTCTGCTACGTCTTCGTCTTTAATAAACGTTTAAAAAACGTTTACAGGACGTCGAAGTTTTGACTTAATATAACAATTGCCGCAAATTCACAGCTAGTTTTTTGATGACGTCCAAAAACGTTCACAAAACGTTTTTATTAGGTTTGCTACGTATTCGTCTTTAATAAACGTATACAAAACGTTTTTACTAGGTCCGCTACGTCTTCGTCTTTAATAAACGTTTAAAAAACGTTTACAGGACGTCGAAGTTTTGACTTAATATAACAATTGCCGCAAATTCACAGCTAGTTTTTTGATGACGTCCAAAAACGTTCACAAAACGTTTTTATTAGGTTTGCTACGTATTCGTCTTTAATAAACGTATACAAAACGTTTTTACTAGGTCCGCTACGTCTTCGTCTTTAATAAACGTTTAAAAAACGTTTTTATTAGGTCTGCTACGTCTTCGTCTTTAATAAACGTTTAAAAAACGTTTACAGAACGTCGAAGTTTTGACTTAATATAACAATTGCCGCAAATTCACAGCTAGTTTTTTGATGACGTCCAAAAACGTTCACAAAACGTTTTTATTAGGTTTGCTACGTCTTCGTCTTTAATAAACGTTTACAAAACGTTTTTATTAGGTCCGCTACGTCTTCGTCTTTAATAAACGTTTACAAAACGTTTTTATTAGGTCCGCTACGTCTCCGTCTTTAATAAACGTTCACAAAACGTTTTTATTAGGTCTGCTACGTCTTCGTCTTTAATAAACGTTTAAAAAACGTTTACAGGACGTCGAAGTTTTGACTTAATATAACAATTGCCGCAAATTCACAGCTAGTTTTTTTATGACGTCCAAAAACGTTCACAAAACGTTTTTATTAGGTTTGCTACGTCTTCGTCTTTAATAAACGTTTACAAAACGTTTTTATTAGGTCCGCTACGTCTTCGTCTTTAATAAACGTTTAAAAAACGTTTTTATTAGGTCTGCTACGTCTTCGTCTTTAATAGACGTTTAAAAAACGTTTACAGAACGTCGAAGTTTTGACTTAATATAACAATTGCAGCAAATTCACAGCTAGTTTTTTGATGACGTCCAAAAACGTTCACAAAACGTTTTTATTAGGTTTGCTACGTCTTCGTCTTTAATAAAAGTTTACAAAACGTTTTTACTAGGTCCGCTACGTCTCCGTCTTTAATAAGCGTTCACAAAACGTTTTTATTAGGTCTGCTACGTCTTCGTCTTTAATAAACGTTTAAAAAACGTTTACAGGGCGTCGAAGTTTTGACTTAATATAACAATTGCCGCAAATTCACAGCTAGTTTTTTGATGACGTCCAAAAACGTTCACAAAACGTTTTTATTAGGTTTGCTACGTCTTCGTCTTTAATAAACGTTCACAAAACGTTTTTATTAGGTCTGCTACGTCTTCGTCTTTAATAAACGTTTAAAAAACGTTTTTATTAGGTCTGCTACGTCTTCGTCTTCAATAAACGTTTAAAAAACGTTTACAGAACGTCGAAGTTTTGAGTTAATATAACAATTGCCGCAAATTTACAGCCAGTTTTTTGATGACGTCCAAAAACGTTCACAAAACGTTTTTATTAGGTTTGCTACGTCTTCGTCTTTAATAAACGTTTACAAAACGTTTTTATTAGGTCCGCTTCGTCTCCGTCTTTAATAAAAGTTTACAAAACGTTTTTACTAGGTCCGCTACGTCTCCGTCTTTAATAAATGTTCACAAAACCTTTTTTTAAGGTCTGCTACGTCTTCGTCTTTAATAAACGTTTACAGGACGTCGAAGTTTTGACATAATATAACAATTGCCGCAAATTCACAGCTAGTTATTTGATGAAGTCCAAAAACGTTTACAAAACGTTTTTATTAGGTCCGCTACGTCTTCGTCTTTAATAAACGTTTACAAAACGTTTTTATTAGGTCCGCTACGCTTCGTCTTTAATAAACGTTTACAAAACGTTTTTATTAGGTCCGCTCCGTCTTTAATAAACGTTCACAAAACGTTTTTATTAGGTCTGCTACATCTTCGTCTTTAATAAACGTTTAAAAAACGTTTACAGAACGTCGAAGTTTTGACTTAATATAACAATTGCCGCAAATTCACAGCTAGTTTTTTGATGACGTCCAAAAACGTTCACAAAACGTTTTTATTAGGTTTGCTACGTCTTCGTCTTTAATAAACGTTCACAAAACGTTTTTATTAGGTCCGCTACGTCTTCGTCTTGAATAAACGTTTAAAAAACGTTTTTATTAGGTCTGCTACGTCTTCGTCTTTAATAAACGTTTAAAAAACGTTTACAGAACGTCGAAGTTTTGACTTAATATAACAATTGCCGCAAATTTACAGCTAGTTTTTTGATGACGTCCAAAAACGTTCACAAAACGTTTTTATTAGGTTTGCTACGTCTTCGTCTTTAATAAACGTTTACAAAACGTTTTTATTAGGTCCGCTACGTCTCCGTCTTTAATAAAAGTTTACAAAACGTTTTTACTAGGTCCGCTACGTCTCCGTCTTTAATAAACGTTCACAAAACGTTTTTATTAGGTCTGCTACGTCTTCGTCTTTAATAAACGTTTAAAAAACGTTTACAGGACGTCGAAGTTTTGACTTAATATAACAATTGCCGCAAATTCACAGCTAGTTATTTGATGAAGTCCAAAAACGTTCACAAAACGTTTTTATTAGGTCCGCTACGTCTTCGTCTTTAATAAACGTTTACAAAACGTTTTTATTAGGTCCGCTACGTCTTCGTCTTTAATAAACGTTTACAAAACGTTTTTACTAGGTCCGCTCCGTCTCCGTCTTTAATAAACGTTCACAAAACGTTTTTATTAGGTCTGCTACGTCTTCGTCTTTAATAAACGTTTAAAAAACGTTTACAGAACGTCGAAGTTTTGACTTAATATATAACATTTGCCCCAAATTCGATCACAGCTAGGTTTTTTGATGACGTCCAAAAACGTTCACAAAACGTTTTTATAAAGCTATACGTCTTCGCGTCTTTAAACGTTTACAAAACGTTTTTATTAGGTCCGCTACGTCTCCGTCTTTAATAAATGTTCACAAAACGTTTTTATTAGGTCTGCTACGTCTTCGTCTTTATTAATGAACGTTTAAAAAACGTTTACAGAACGTCAAAAATGACTTAATATATAATTTGCCGCGAATTTCACAGCTAGGTTTTTTGATGACGTCCAAAAACGATTACAAAACGTTTTACCAAGACTTTTGCTGAACGTATCCTGCAGTAATATGATTCTTGTTATTATTACTGTTTTTATTATCATTATTATTATTATTGTTGTTGTTGTCATTGTTGTTGTTGTTAAAGCAATTTGGGTGACATCATATCATGCGATGCGCGCGCAGCTAGCTAACTACGCGCGAAAGCTAAATTCATACCGTACCGCCGGCCGGCGCGGCCACCACGCGTCGGCCGTGCATTTTGCATTACTGCATTCTATATATGCAGCGCATGCTTTCAATTCACCGTTTATCGTTTCATGTCAGCGTGTTAATTCGTCGGAAAGTTACAATCTCGAACTATCTGTCTAATCCTTGAGACGGCGAACCCGGGGTAAGCGATTTTATAAAATGGTGATATCTGTCATGAGTTTAAGCTTTGTTTGAATGATTTTGAGGTTTGTTAAATGAAGAAAAACATTGATTGTTTGCATTCAATTTGTCGCATACATGTACCTTATATAAATAACCCATGCAGGCTGCTGGCTACCTCGCTTGGCTGCTACTACGCGAGCCGAACGAAGCCGATGCCATCGATATATGGGTTAATTAAAGTTCCCCCAAATTAGATTATGGTAATTCACTGCTGCTTAATAATTGTACAGGTATCAATTCAGTAGAGAATTAGGATACGAAGTTTCAATATTTCGATTTAAATAAAAATGATGAATAATGAAATATGAGACATACATTAATTACCATGTTGTAGTATACTGGTTTATTCAAATAAATATTTGTTTATAAATATCTTGTAAATATGTTTGATACTGTAATAAAATTTAAATAAAAACAATCAAATGTGTGACCCAGTGTAATTTATATTCAAATACACCTATGTCGGATGTTCTTAAAATGTTGTTTGAACATTCTTTAAACATCTGCAGGACGTTCGAGATGTTCTTCAAATGTTTACTGTACGTTTTTGAGACGTCTGCAGGACATTTTTTGCATTCTTAAAAAGGTTTTCTGAACGTTCTTAAAATGTTTTCTTAAAGTTCATAAAAGGTTTTCAGAGCGTTCTTAAAAGGTTTTCTGAATGTTCTTAAAAGGTTTTCTGAACGTGCTTAAAAGGTTTTCTAAACGTTCTTTAAAGGTTTTCTAAACCTTCATAAAAGGTTTTCTGAACGTGCTTAAAAGGTTTTCTAAACGTTCTTTAAAGGTTTTCTAAACGTTCATAAAAGGTTTTCTGAACGTTCTTAAAAGGTTTTCTGAATGTTCTGTAAAGGTTTTCTAAACGTTCTTGAAAAGGTTTTCTGAATGTTCTTAAAAGGTTTTCTGAACGTCCTTAAAAGGTGTTCTGAACGTTCTTTAAAGGTTTTCTCAACGTTCATAAAAGGTTTTCTCAACGTTCTTAAAAGGTTTTCTAAACGTTCATAAAAGGTTTTCTCAACGTTCTTAAAAGGTTTTCTGAACGTTCTTTACTTTACTTAGTTTTAGCTAGCGATGTTTCAAGTCCACTCCAGGACGCTTCACCAGACCGACTGATCTTTGGCGGCAAGTGGTTGTTGACCCGTGACTGGGTCTAGGAACTTCAGAAAACATCAAGGAATCTTCCCAACTGCCGAGTTGTAAGCCCCAGCTAAGTCGTGTCGTAGGCCCCCCTCCTCTGTTAAGAGATGGATCCTCTCTTTTCATGGTGCGTGTGGATACAACAGTTGGACATCCGAGAAGGCGCTTCACAAGTCCAAAGCAAGATCACAGGACAAACCTACACGTGGTACGACACCGACGTCACGGTTCCCTATGTCTCCGGACATTCAGAGAAAATCCGTAGAATCCTCTGCAACACATTAAGACAGAAGCTAGTCCACCCAAACGACAAGACCCCAAAGGACAGACAGAATAACGTCGTCTATGCCATCCAATGTACGGACGACAAGTGCGAAGAGCTGTAAAGAGGTGAAACGCAGCAAACTTTAGCCAAACGCTTGTACCGACATAGACGAGCTAGACGAGCTAGATCGAGAGGCACTATGGTTCGAGAGAGGAGCAAAGGAGTCGGTCTACTTGAAAAGGGAGGAGCCATCACTTAACAGAGGAGGGGCCTACTACACAACAGCCGGGGCTTACAAGTCGAAAGTTCGGAAGATTCCTCGACGTTTTCCGAAGTTCCTCGACCCCGTCACGGGTCAACAACCAATTGCCGCCAAAGATCAGTCGGCCTGATGAAGGATCCCGGAGTGGACGTGCTCCCAGAGTGAGCACATTCCATTACGATCAACACCTTTTGTTCTGTGGTCAGTTGCATGGTCAGGCAAGCTAATGATGGTTTGCCTACTTTTCAGCCTTTTCATACTGCAACCATCTCTAATGTTCCCTTTCATTCCCCATGTTTGTGTAAATGCACCCAGGCAATAAGTCCATTGTCAGCTGATAGGTCAGGAATGGTAAATGGTTTACTCAACTGTCCACTCATTTGGGCAGAAATCAATCATGTTTTCATTTTACTTGTTCTCTGGCATACATCATTTATTTTGAAAGCATAAGCTGTCATATAAAAGAGGTAATTGTGAATTCACTCAAAGTTGCAATTTGTGCGTGTAAATGAAATTTTCGTAGCACAAATTTCCATTATTTTAATTCAATCATGCTTGAATTAGGAATAATAACTTGTGCATCAAATGGAAGAAAAGAAGCAGAACATTTTATACATGTATATCTCATCAAGGATATTATTCATGACAGAAACTTTCTGCCATGAAATCCGGTTTCCTTTCTTCTGGGACACACTGTATAATGTACACTCTTAGAAATATTGGGCAAAATTTTACCCAAATTTTACCCAACATGAGGGTCCTTATGAGCCCGACCAACTTTTGGGTAAACTTTACAAATTTCATTCTTATTTTTGACCAATGTTGGGTAAATGCATGTAAAAGTTGAGCAAGATTTAACCAACCTATGCCCAATCTTCATTTACCCAGTGGCATTTACCCAATATTTCTAAGAGTGTAGTTTATAGGAAATCAATTGGTTATTTTGTACGATTTTACTGACTCTGTCATTGGCAATGACCTTAATGTTAATTTTTCAACTCAAACTTCCATCTGAATATGTACTTTCCATCCTCTGCTTTATTCATTTTGTGTCTTGGGAATCAGGATTTGCAAATGATTGATAATACACGTACGTTGTAAAATTATTATTAATTTTGTTACTGTGAGGTAGAGGGTATGGCAGTTAATGGAGGAGTGAGTTCTAATCGTGCTGTTTTTAACCATTGTACTTTTAATGTGTAGTATTTGTATTATTTTATGGGATTGTGCAATATCCTTCTATCTTTCTACATAGTTACCTATGAAGGCTTACATGCCTCTGGGCAACACTGAAGCATTTCACTTTTGCGAATCCTGGCCCATAAGTAACTATTTCTTTCCTCTTCTCCTTGCTTCTCATTTCCTTCCCTTTTCCTATTATTGCTAAGATAATTGTATTTATTATGGTGACTTTGTATATACTGTGAATTTCTGATTTTTATGGCCAAATAATAATAATAAAAATAATAACTCTTTATCTTTATCATTATGATCGTTTTAAAATCTTTATTTACTTAACCGACTTTCTTTCTAATTGTGCCTAGAGATTTATTTATTCTTGCTAACCGGAACAAGCAATATTACCTTACTAATATTTAATGAAATATGCTGAGAGGAGATATTTCTTTGAGTATATGATGCATAACTTGAGAGGTATTTGACAAATTTATGAATAATATAATCTACCACTCTGATAATATGTGATTTCTTTTTAAATGTTTAAATGTTGTAACCTCAGTGGCTTCAATGTACTGTAATGGTACACTGTAGCCACTATAGTTATTTTGAACCTTGAACTTGCAACACTGAATATGTCATGTGAACAAATGGCGATTGGAAATCATTGACAACAATCTGATTTCACACTTTTAGGCTCATCGATGAAACTAAAATCTGATTTAATCAATAATAAAATATTATATAACAAATTAGAATTTGCGTAGACGTTGTACTTTTGAATGCATATTTTGCTGGTTATATTTTGTAAAGTAGTCATTAGGTGCCATTAGTTCTAATTGTGATCTGTCAACAAAAAAAATCTTGATAACAGTTTATTTTATTTCATTTCCAGGAAAACAATATAACAATAAAAGAGAATACAAAATACAAAGTGCAATAACAGAAGGAGAGGAGAAAAAAAGTTGGAAAAGACTGAACTAAATGAATCACAACATAATAGTTGTAATAGTTCTGACCAATGAAAGAAATGCCTTTTTATGATGCTTGTCGAGACAGTGGATTATTCAAGTAGAGTTATTTACATTCACATGGGAACATCATGCACCTGTTATTGATATCAAATTTACTGAAGTGACAAAGAAGTATAAATACTCTATATAATATGTGAATATTACTTTATCGCCTGTTTTGTGTTTGTAACTTTTTTTATATTCATATGAAGATCATGCTGCCTATCACAAAAACTGGGAATTACCAAAATTCTGGATTTTGATCTTTACCTCCTATTTTGCTTTATTTATGTTTATATTGTGATATGATTTATATTACTTTATATTACATACAAAAAATATCTTATGATAAACATTTGAGAGTGCATATGGACGTCTATTAATGACTAATATCTGTTTACAAGTAATAATGGTGAACTAACTTTCCTTTTCAGACGGTCATAGAAGCTTAATTACATTCAAATGATTCTAATGCTTGATAAACTTTTGCAAACATGGGCCTATTTCTATTTGTCAACCGCAAAACACAAATAAATCTTACAAGATGATTTTGTGGTTTACAACGTGGAAAATATATCCCGTGGATCCAAATTTCTACATATCCATCCTGAAATTGTAGTGTCCAAAGCATATAATGCTTAGACATGCTACTAAAATAAGGTAATTTTAACACGTTAATTTCGTCATTTAGTCCGCATGAATGTGTAAAATTAGTTGATTATATAAATCAATTATATAATACATAACATCATATTTTCTTTATGTTAAAGGAGAATTATCCCCACGAGACTTTTATCATTGACCTAAAACAGAATTCTAAACAGTTTCTGATAAAGTAAAAACATCGTATATTCGAGAATCGAGAGGAGGGGAATTGTCGATTGAATCCTCCGATTTTTATTGTTCTCGAGAGTAAAGCAGCGTCGCCATGTTCCCGGTGCGATCGGGCTGTGTGACGTAGGGCATGGAGTTGGCCGTAGCGCATTGTTATTGGCTCGCAATAGTTCACCAACATTATTTTAAAAAGAGTTTATTATTATTAATAATAACATAAATTACGCAAGAGTTTCATAATTAAATTAAATAAATCAATTTATATTATCTACGTAACTATCACATTTGAAAAACATTTATTAGAGTAAAATAATCATCGTAAGTAAAACGTGTTCCAGGACACACTAGCTCGAGCATAAGCTCAGCCCGCAGATCTACGTGATAATCAGCCTCCGTGAAATGATCACTGCAGATCACATCATTTTTACGATCAAGTTTGAAGTCTTTTCCTTGGAATTTTCAATATGGTCCACGTTCAATATGGTCACACAACGCTGGAACAATTGCTGACATTTCTGCGGGTCTGGGAACCGATGGAATGATTTCCCTATCGTTTTCTTGGAACAGTTACAACAGCCGAAAGCTTGACAATACACCATGTTTACCGTGTGTATATGCAGCGCGCGCTTCATGCAAGCTAGCTACTAGCTTGTGAGTTCTCCATCCCCTACGTCATCACGCGCAAGGTTTTATGGGAAATTTAGAGAAAATGGACGCCGCCAGTAGGAGCAGACGACGTTGTAATCATCGTAAAAAGTGGTCTCTATTTTCTGCTCTTACAACGGCATCAGTTGGTCTAAAACGGTGATTTTTATATCAAATTAAATGTTATTTTATTCACTGTGACCCTATTTACATTTAAAAGCCTGGGGATAATTCTCCTTTAAGGCATTCAGTACTGGTATTCTTCGTGGGGTAACCTCGCTAGTCATAAGGACCGCTATCCATAACGCGTGACTAAATGAATCGCGGTTTTGTATGAGCGGTCATAGCGGTCATTTTAAATACCGAGCAAACCATAGACAAATTACCTCGCTATTCATAAGGACCTCCATTCATAAGGACCACTATCCATAAGGACCGCTATTCATAACGCGTGTTAAATGAATAGGGGTTTTCTATGATTAGCGGTCCTTATGAATAGCGAGCGGACCCGGTATAAAGAATACTTGAATAAATAGATACAATTGCATCTATTGGATTACCCACTTTGCTTAAAAGGAGTTTGGGTTCCCACTAAAAGTGTTTGACAACAACCCCCCCCCCCCCCTAACAAAAAAGGCTATACGTAGTTTTTCATGCGTCACAACCATTATAGAGCATGTGTAAATGTTTACTTACCAACAATCGTAGGGTTTTTCAGCACACCGTTGAGTTGCCGTTTATAGCGAAGTTTGAATGGAACCATTTGTTTCATGAGATTTATTTCGCGGTCATCCTCTTTTGATAATGTGCACTTCCCTTCTTTCTGAAGGAAAACCGTCAGAGGGTACCTGCAATGAAGAAAGGAGCACATTAACGCTCTTAAATATACTAAACCAAAAAAATAAGTTTTCCCTGACACTTTTTAGTATAACTTGAAATATATTTTATGAAAATTTGTTCATTTAAAAACCAAACAATGGAAGCATACACAGTACGTCCCAGAAAAAAAAACGAAACCCTTATAAAAACAAAGGGTTATTGTGACTATACTATGTGTTCAGTGACAACAATTACTTATTTCCCATAAATTAGAATTATTATGCTTTTAAATGATACCTTAATGGCATACATCCGTACATGCTTTACCGATCAGCTGTTTTTTTATTTTTTTTTCAAACTCTTTAGCCCTCCATAGGCTATTTTATTGAGTCAAATAAACAACATTTTTAAACTCATTGAAACACACTTTATTGCTTGAACTTATAGAATAATAAGACATATAATTCAGTTTCAAGCATAATTTTGCAACTGTTACTCTTCCAAGAACCGTAATGTTCCGTGGGATCCCAGAAATCATCTGGCGGCTTACTTTGTCAAAATTATAATCAGATATTTTGAAAATAACATGAAAGTCTGTACCAAGGTAAGGAAAAAATTATTATGCACAAAAATCACTCGTCTTCCTTCTAGTTCTATATCTTCATTACATTTTGAGGCACCAATCCAAATTGCATTTGTTTATTGTATATTAATCTTCAGCCCACTACAAATTCCGAATGAATCCAAAATTTGTAGTACATGTAGCTAGCAGCTGTGTCATCTAGAAACAATACTGTGTAATCTGCATACTGAAGAATCTTAAATTCTTTCGAACTGATAGAAATTCCTCTCACCGAGTGTAAATTTCGAATTAACATCTCAAGAATGTCCGCACATAACAAAAACAAGTAAGGCGAAAGTGGGTCACCTTGCCTACACCCCCTTTCTATGCGAAATCTAGATGTTATTTGTCCATTAACCATTAAACTAGAGTATGCATCACTATTATTTATCCACTTCATGAAAGAACTACCAAACTAAAAAAAAAGGAAAGAGTTTTAAGCAAAAAGTGATGAGATAGACTATCATAGGCCTTCAGTTAACAAAATCATACCAGGAACTTTTCCTTTAGTGTATAAGCAATTATGTCATATGAAATTCAAATATTTTCTCCAATAAATCGCCCCGACAAAAATCTTGCTTGATTAGCATGGATAACGTGATGTAATCAATTTTTAAGTCTATTACCAATGCAGCTAGATAATATTTTATGAACAACATTCAACAAAGAAATTGGTGTCCAGTTTTTGATAAGGTGTCTCACCGTGCCACCTTTAGGAATTAGGAAGTAATGTTATCAAACCAATATTTTGTGAGTTAGATAATTTCCCAGAATTATAAACATAGTTCATACTACTCACCATGTATATGCCTAACTCTTCAAAGAAAACTTTTAAAACATTCTACTGTAAATCCATCTTGCCCTGGAGCTTTATTATTTTTCATGTTCTTTAATGACTATCAACTTCACTTAAAGATATTTCTCCCTCTAAGGATATACACTCTTCTTTTGTGAGACTTTGGAATTGTTCTTGACTTATATGAGAGAAAAGATCTTCTGCATCACAATTTGCACGGTATTTATACAAACGTTCATAATGTGAACCAACTTCTTTCAAGATATCTTCTTGTTCTTGCGACACTGTACCATTATCATCAATAAGTTTTACAAATGTTTTTTCAGCTATCCTTTTTTTCTAGGTTTAAAAAGTA
Source organism: Heliocidaris erythrogramma (assembly GCA_025617745.1). Taxonomy (NCBI): domain Eukaryota; kingdom Metazoa; phylum Echinodermata; class Echinoidea; order Camarodonta; family Echinometridae; genus Heliocidaris; species Heliocidaris erythrogramma. Next base: position 20,087,463 of record CM046860.1, on the reverse strand, counting down.
TTGTGAAGGTTTTCCCCAAAATTGCATTACTTAGTCTATATACGGAGTCTATTTGCTGCAATTTGAAGCTTCTGATGTCTGAACTATTCCAATTCTTCTCTCAATGGTTTAATTTTTTTCGTGTTTTTTTATAGTTTTCTCTGGTATTTTTATTCTGTCCCAACAGTCTTTCTAACTTAACTATCTCAGTCTGTGTGTCCTTTTCTTCCTTCTTTTTCTGTTGAATGGCATACATTATTTTCACTGCTCTCAACTCGATCAACAATTGATCATTGCTTATAAACTTAAAGTCTTCTTTACTTTTTGAAAATGACATAAAAACTCAGTTTTGCCGGATTTGGGTAAACCGTGAAAACGTTAGGATCAAGTGCGAACATGACCTAAAAAGCAACATGATATTTAAAACCCTATGAGAATACTGTTTTCATCTGTTTCTTTCAATAATCAGCTAAGGATAATGCCGTCATCATGAAGTAAAGGATGGTCAATGTATTGTCGATGTTGGGGGGTAAAGAAAGGGCATGTGTTGTATTGAAATTGTACCTGCAATCGTAATGAAAAACAATGTTTGCATTTTTATGAACTTAAATTTCCTTTCATTCATGAGAACAAAGCAGGCAAAAAGGTGACATTTTTCATAAATGTAAATGTAAAGTAAGCGGAAATACAAGGACGAAAGGGCACATAAGTCTGAAAAAAATATCAAGATTATGGCAATTTCCCAACTCAGGAGGGGCACCTTTTTCATTACAGGAAGGGCATTTTGTCATCTTCGGAGGGATATTTATTTATTTTGGAAATTTTGGGGGCGTACGCCCCTGCCACGACTGAAAATTGGTATTGACCCGTGTATTATGAATTTCTGATTGAATGCATTTCATCACAAACAGGGAAAAAAAAAACGGTTTTACCCAAATCCGGCACAACTGAGTTTTTACATGTCTTTTACAAAATGCTGCTTCTCGATAAAACATGTACAGATCGATGTCATTAAGGTATCATTTGAAAGCACATTTAAAAGCAAAATAGATGATTATTGCCATAGAGCACATAGTGTGGGCACAACAACCATTTGATTTAGGGTTTCGTTTTTTGTAGGACGCACTGTATAACAATAAAATATCAAACATGGCTGAACTTTGTAAAACTACAGCACAAATACTGAAAATTACTGAAAAGTAGAAAAAAATTATACCGAAGTTCAAGTAATTATATATATACTAGCAGAAGCAGCCCGTGGACATCCGCGGGCGCTAGCTGTGTTTAGGATTAATCACCGTACCGTATATTTGTTACAATAATCAAGTGAATAAATAAAAAAGTCGGGTAAAGTTATTTTTACCAAGAAGTATTTACAACATGTGCATTGGCGGATCCAGGGGGGGGGGGGTACTTCCGGCCCGTGCCCTCCCCACCCCCTTTTTGGAAGGAAAGTATGCATTTTGACCATAGACGATCCGCCCTTTTGTCGATTGTGCCCCCGCCCCCTTTTAGAATGAACCTTCTTTTTTTGCTTGTCAGAGAATTATGGAGGGACCCATAACCCATAACCACCCCCTCCTGAGCGAATTTTGTAGGTCTGACGAAAAAAAAATTCTCGCCACCCTAACCCCCCCCCCCCCCCCAGGTCTGCCTTTTCCAAAAGTTGACAAACCTGCACTTGTGTTCCCCACCTTATACTAAATTCTGGATCTGCCCCTGATCATGTGAGTATGTCTTATTTATCCAAAGCTTCCATGAGTTCTGAAGAAGATGCATTTTCATCTTGATGAAAAAATTAATTTGTCATTTTATTTTCAGGGGGATTATGGCCCCCTATGATGGGTCTTGGGAGGACCGACGGATTGACTTCCCCCTACTACCCCCCCCCCCCCCCATTCCATTGTCATCCCATCACCCCCAGCGCGAGGGGAGAAGGGATTAATATCATTATACGTATTCATATCATAGTGGAAATATTTTCGAAGGAATTTTCTTCTTATCAGATTTTCTGATAAAGTGTCAAATTAGGGTCTGTGCTTGCAGACTATACCGTACCGGTAGCGAACGTCGTGAAACCATAGAGTTACATACACACTAAACTGTGTGTGTGACCATGAAGCTTCAAATGATGTAACTCTATGCGTAATGTACCTGTATGACCTGTACACGTGCGAACGATCTAACACGTGTGTATAATACTGTACTGTACATTGAAGCCATCCATGTATGGCCACGCTGTTCTAATTTGTCATACCTCCCCTTCACAGGTAAAGTGTATGGGTTGGGCTGAGCATGAAGCTACAAACCCGCTTCATGGGTTGGCAGAATTATTAGGCCTACTCCCTGCGGAAATTCAATGTTTAAAAATGAATTTATGAAATATGGACGGCACGTCAGCCCTTAAGAAGTGCCTCCCACCACTCTAAGAACCATTCCCCACCCGTGGGTACCAAAAGGCGGGGACCGAAAGGGCCAGGGGAGGAGCCTATTTGAACCAAAAAAGGAGCCCCAAATCCTTAGTGTATTATATTAATAGATATATATATATATTAAATATCATAATTGATAGGATTGAAGTAAATTGAATATATCATAAAGAAATGTGAGAAAATTACAATGCCCCGACCGGGATTCGAACCCGAGACCCTGGATTACATGACCAGTGCTCTACCAACTGAGCTAGAAAAAAACCCCAGCTGTGTGAATTGGTTACAAGAAAAGGGGGAGGGGGTCTTCATGTGTGGCATCATATATACTTGCATGTACCAATTAATTTCCATAAAGTCAACTTTCTGTGACCGGTTAATTCCCTCTTAAATACTTACCTTTTACGATTAGGTGGACGATTGACACATGTAACAGTTCCGATCATGAATCTCTCTTGTGCCTGTAGTAGCAAATGAATTATATTATTATTTGTATGACGGCTTTTGAAATCGCATTCTTATCTCTAGACGCGTACACACGCATTGAGCTGCGCGTGCTTTAGCTCACACGACCTATACACACTATTCGTCGCTCATTGGCAAAAACGACGCGGATCTTTCAAATCCATTCTGAAAAAAGAACGCGATTGAAAATGTTCACATAACAGCAAATTTGACCTTTTAATTGGAGTTAAATTTCATAAATTAGTTGTTGTTGTTGTTGTTTTTTTTTTTGTTTCGTTTTGTTTTGCTTTTGTTTTGTTGTTTTTTGTGTCTGTTGGTTATTTTTTGTTGTTGTTGTTTATTTGTTTGTTTGTTGGGTTTTTTTTTTGGGGGGGGGGGGGAGGGGGACCTAAAACGCTTAGTACGTGCTTACATCCCATGTACCCCCGCCTCCGATCAAGCACATCCTCATTTCTTACACATTTCTTGATATTTCGAAAGTGCGAGGTTAAGAATTTTTCATCCAATTTTAAAAAAAAATTATTATTTATTTCTTTATTTAATTATTATTTATTGGTATATACATGTACAATTACTGATCAGCAGCAAGTTTAAAGGATCAGCTTACAAATTTGGCAACATAAATCATTATAACAATCAATTGACAATACAAATAATAAAAGAACAGAAACAAAAATATGAATTCATATTATAAAGGCAATATGACATTTAAATAATCATAGGTAACTAAATAGTATACACAAGCATAAACGCACCCACAATCACACCCACACACACTCATAGACACACACAAGAAAAAAATACACAGATATACATATAATAGGTACTATTGTAGCACGTTTGTCTCCTTTTTGTTTTGCATCATCCCTCCTTAGACCTGAAATAGGATTACATGTATTTTCTTGCTAAATTTTATGCCAACTTTGTGCAAAACAATTTTTATATATAATTTTTCCCGGCCAATTTCGCACTTTTGTCAGTCAAGTCAATAAAACGTTCATTCAATTTAGCAAAAACATCGTTTAGAGCAATTTCTGTCATTCAAAAGTATATTTAAGTCATTCAATTTAGCGTTTCGAGCAATGAATTTTGATTTTGTATCATTCAAATTCATTTCCGTGCAATCAAATTAGCAACTGCAGAGAGGACTCGTCGGGCATTCAAATTCGCAAATGGGCGGTCAAATTCGGAACATGTTCATTCAATTTAACCCACAAGTTATTAACCCCCTGTTTTTTTTTTATAATTTCCCCTTAGTAAGGCTTGTTTCGAATTTCATTTCTTTCATGAGTCCATATTATATAGGTTTTCCCGGTCAATTTCGCAGATTTGTCATTCAATTTGATAAGGGAGTCATTCAAATTCGCGAAAAAGATCTGTGCCATGAAATTTATCATTCAAATTCATTTTGAGGTCATTCAAATTCGCACTTCGGTCAAGACATTTAGCGTTTACATCATTCAAATTCAAATATGCGTGGAGAGCATTCAAATTCCCTACCTCGCTTGAAAGCGTCTTTTCGAGCATTCAAATTCGCACGTGGGCATTCGAATTCGTAATGAGTTCATTCAATTTAGCATGTATAGGCGTACATCCGATGAAGACAGGAATAGGCTGATTGATACATTTGAAGGACACCAGGCAGACTACTTAGAACTTGCAGACGCACTCGGAATCAAAAGAAGTACCGCCAGGTCTATAGTAGCCACCTACCTGCGGGAAGGGAGACGTGACAAGTTGCCACGAGGAGGGGCGAAAAACGTCAAGCTTGACGACGAAATGCGAGCCAGACTCCGACTTATTATTGATGCCAACCCCCTCGCTACCCTTCACCAGATGAAGAGGGACTTGGAGGCAGCACTGCCCCAGAAGCCCCCTGTTTCGGTGAGCACTATCGGAAGGGCCCTCAATGGAATGATGATTAGCTTGAAGCTAGCCGAAAATGTGCCGGATGCCAGAAATGATCCGAGAATCCTGGACAAGCGCGTCGAGTACGCGAATTGGTTCATGGAAGAAGGCGTGATCAGTCACTGTGTATTCATTGACGAGTGTGGCTACAACATATGGACCAGGCGGTCATTTGGAAGGGCTGCTCGAGGAGTCCCGGTTCGCCGAGTTGTCAATCGTCAACGTGGTAAGAACTGTAACGTCACCTTTGCCGTGTCGGGAGAGATTGGCCTTGTTCACCACACCATATCAAACGAGACTGTAACGAGAGACTCTTTCGAAGAGTTCTTGGCTGCAACAGTTCGTGTGTGTGTCAACCTCTTCCCGGCAGACGAGGCCATCTTTTTGGTGTACGACAATGCGCGGCCACATGTTCGTGCCTAGCTCCCAGTTGACGTCGACCCACGGATCAGCCTCAAACTCCTTCCGCCGTACTCACCCTTCCTGAATTTCACCGAGATGGCCCATTCGCCGTTCAAGGCTGCCGTCAAGCAAGACCTAGCCCGAGCTGAGTGGCAGCAGAGAGTTGGTGACCGAGAAGCTGCAGAAGGAGAAGGGATGACCATGCATGAATGGCGAACCCATCTTGTGCAGCAAGTCGCAAGACGCAACATCGACGCCATCACCCAAGTAAAGTGCGCGCGCTGGTATCGGCACACTCAAACCTACCTTCCGAGATGCCTCGACCGCCGGGAAATAGATGGCTGAATCATGCTGGAACTCATCATGTTCGAACTTTCATAATCTGGACTCTAAGTTACAATGTTGAATTACTTCCCTATCCCCAATGCGAAAAAATTAAATGAAATAAAGAGATACATTGCCCAACATGACATAGGCCTACTATACAAAGGAAACATTATATATATAACATAATTCATGATAACTACATGTACGTTATGAATAACATTTTTCAGAGTATACATTGACAGCCAACACAGTGACACACTCACTATATATATATATAGTTAGACATGAAAAAAAAAGATTATGAAAAAGAATAAAAATCAATCAAGAAAATAAATGAAAAAAAAAAGATTATGAAAAAGAATAAAAATCAATCAAGAAAATAAAGGAAAAAACAAGATTATGAAAAAAAATAAAAATCAATCAAGAAAATCTGCAATTCTGCAGGCACTATAAACGTTAGAAATGAAGAACAAAAATTCCTAGAACTAAATTTCAAAATGATGATAAATCAGAAGAAAATAAAATAAAAATAATAAATCAGAAGAAAAATAAAAGAATGTTATTGATTATAGAAAAACACACCCATGTGTGCAGAAAACTCATAAGGAAAGAATGAAAATACCAAATAATTATCAACTGACAAAATTTACTGGAACTACATTTGATTTTGAATGCGCAACGTGTTAAGTTGAATGATCCGAAATGAAATTGAATGCTGGAATAACAGTATTGCGCAATTCCCTTGCCATTCTTTGCTAAATTGAATGAATGTTTTGCGAAGTAGGTGCATTTAGTGCGAATTTGATTGACAAAAACTTAGATTCAAATGACATAAATACAAATTCGAATGATATGAAAATGAATTTGGATTACAAATCGGCTGTGCGCGACCTAAATCCTTGAAATTGAATGCACGCAAAATGAAATTGACTGACGATCTTACGAAATTGACCGGGAAAACCTATAGTATTATTGTCCTTATTGTCCTGTAGCCTACTTGTTAATTTTAAAGGATGGATTGTATTCTATGAATTTCCCAAAGCCAAAGTGGGAAATATGCCTCAAGGTTTAATTTGAAAATACATGCCTACTTTGAGCGAGTAATTTCATGCAGACAACTACCTAAGCATGGGCGACAATCTCCCCAGAGGAAGGGGTAGAGAACATGATAAGGAAAACACCATTTCCTTATTTTTTTAAGTATACCTCGCTGATATAAGATGAGGTTACATCTTTTTTTTATCACCTCCTGCATAAAGTAGCTGTTGAAATGGTAAAAGAACTTTGATTTGTCTTCTTGTCTTCTAAAATATAGTCTAAATCTTAGTGTGTCCTCCGTTACAAGGGAATTATATAGAGTCCTTTCTCGGGACCTGCAGTTGTTTCATGTCTTTATATATACATCCACGAGACAAAAATGCAAAGACCTTTATTCGCTCAAATGATTGATGTGTAACATACGCAATACCCCAAAACATTTAGGCCGTATTGAATCCCAAATTTCATATAACATACACAATACAAGAGCATAGCACTACATGGTTAACAGTTTAAAATTGAATGCTCGTAAAATGAATTAGACTGAAAAAGCTACGAAATTGGCCGGGAAAACCAAAAATGTACAGAAGTTACATATTCTGGCACCCCTCTCCCCGAATATGTGCACTTCGCTGCCTGAATATGAGGATAATTGGAGAGACACTCCGCTGCCAAAATATGAGCATATTCGGGAACCTCGCAAACATCTCACTATTATTGTTACAGGACATTACTGACCTTCACTCAACACGCTCAATCAGATCTCATTTACATCTGGGTACCGATCCTTTATCCCCCACCTAACATACACAAATCAGGAGAGTCCTGAAGGCAGACTTAAGAGTGGACCACTTGGTCAAGCAACTGTCACATCCGACGATAAACGTTATTCAAATGGCGAATTGAGGGGGGGGGGGGGGGGAAGCATGGGCTGGAAGTGTCTGCATAAATTCACCACTTTTAAAACCAAGGTGTACATTGTGCCCCCTTTTACCTGATGACCTTTTCTTTTCTTTCTTTTTTTTTTAATATTTTGATTGTCAGAAAATTTTCTGAGATTTTTGCCCCCTCTTATTTTTTTAAATACAAAATCCTGGATCCGCCCCTGCGTTCTTCTATACTATGGCTATCATTTCTAGCATAACCATCTCTAATGCCATATGTCCACAGTAAAGATAACGAATATCACATAATGGTTGAAAGGACACCTACCTTTACTTGCGTTGAAGGTGTTGAATTCAGGCCGTTTTTCTTCACCACCAATGCAAATATTTTGACTTCATCCTTTGTTGCTACTACTGTGTCTTTCACCAAGTTACCCCACAAAGTCACCTCGATAGTTTTGTTTTTGTTATCAGTCAGGACAATAGTTTTCCTTGGTTTCCGTTTAGCACCTGAATAAATCTGCATATGAGTATAAAAATATGACTAAAGCTACTTTAGATTTACTTTGAAAAAGTGTATAACGCAATAAACATCTTCCACCCCGTCCTGAAAGGGCTCGTCAGACCTTGTCGATAGCGAGATTTTAAGGTATCATGCGCCCTACTATATTGTGTTTACGTTTATATGATGCTCGTGTAATTAAGAAAGGGTGTGCCTTTCATTCAAATCCTCGTTATCGTTGTCGTTAGGGTCTGACCAGCCCTCAAAAGTAAATTATGGATCAGGTTTCTTTTGGTATGCAAATAATGCCCTGTTGAGAGTCTGTCAGGGCAGGATAGTACACGAAGTTTAGTCAGTGCACAAAATGTCAGGTTCAGTTTCAGTTTCAGTTTCAGTTTATTTCATATTTCATTTGACATAATCGGAACATAAACAATGACCATAGCATTGTTACAATAAAATAGGAATATATATTCAATACTTTGAACAAAAGAAGAAGAAAAAAAAAATACAAGTAAACATACAAGGACACAGATCAATATTTCCATCATTTTAAAGTTGGGATAAGACAAAATATTTTGGCGTGAAATATGAGGGAATCTAGTAAAAACCTGGGCTTGTAATATTATAGATTCCCTTAAGAATAAAAAATAGTCTTTGAGATTATAAGTTGTATATGAGAGATGATCTTAATAAAACATTAAAAAAAGAAGTAGAATGGGGGAGACGAGGAATACAGTACATTACTAGGGAGCCATCGGATGGATTGTGTAAGTAGTTAAGAGGGATATTTTGAATTTGCGTTTAAATATTTAAATGTATAAGTGAGCCGGTATTAGTTAAAGGGATACTCAACCGCAGATTGTGGAGGTTTTTATGCCACGAGAGGGCACGCGTGATCGTTACCTGATCATGCCCTTGGCCCGCGGGAGCAAACTTCGAACAGGGTGTTCGCCGCGCAACATGCACGCTCCGCTTGAGCTCGAGCTCTCGTGCGAGATTCGGTCGGCTTCGTGTAGTCCGAAAAGTAATCCCAGCAGTCCAACGGACGCGTTCGACGCACAAACTTTGCCTACGAGTAAATGGGGCTTACACAATCCTGACTTTCCCCACGGCCGCCTGGTGCATATCCATTTAAGTCTGGGGGTAGGTCATACCACAGTTTTGGTCCTGTAAATATAATCGTTATCGTGTGTTAGGGCAGGATGGTGCACGAAGTTTTGTCAGCGCACAAAATGATAATGCATGCACCCGTAGGGCAAGTGCATTATCACTTTTCAGCTTTTCCACTGACTAAACTGAGTGCCCTTTCATGCACTAACACACGAATTAAACAGGGCATTATTTTTGTAATTGTTTTTCTGTTAGCTAGGACCCTCAGCTTTCAGAATCTGCTAATTTGCCGTAAAGTCAGAGATGGGTGTGATCACTAGGGCCGTTACCATGGTAACCGATAGAAATATTAGAATTTCAGAAAATGTCATATATTTATGATTCAAAAGCTTAAAATCGTATTGTAAGCATCTCAATATTTGTATTTCAACCTGCTCAAGTAACAAGAAGTGTTGACATTTGTGGGAGAAAACCCTGTAAATAATCGATAGAAAATATAAAACAAAGATAAACACAATCTTAAATTACGTATTGTTTTTCTGTAAGCTAGGAACCTCAGCTATTAAAATCAGCCTGTCGGCCCAAAAATCTGGTTGCAGATGTGACTTCATCGATCTCAGGCCGACCGTATCGACGACCAACGACTCAATGTAACCGATGGGGCTACCACCACCACCTCTACCACTTCCACTTCCACGGCCAACCCTTTCACCGCGACTACAACCACCGCCGATTACACTTTCGCCGCCGCAGCCGCACCCACTCCCACTCAACCCCCCCCCCCCCCCCCCCCCCAGCAAAGGCCTGGTGCCTCAGGGAGCATCCCGACTTTTCGATTCCGCGTTTTCAGGGACCTCCCGCCAATCCTAAAGAGAGAGAGGGGCCGTCTGCTACAGTGGCATACAATCTTCGACATCAACAGAATGTCTCAACCAGAATAAGACTTGTGGGAGCCAGGTTATATCTACAAACTCGAAAAATCGCCAGAAATGGAGCCCAGCAAGTGCCATGGTCCAATTGGATAGAATCATCATAGCAAATCTTCTGCTGAGATCAATTGCAAGTATAGCCAACGAATAATGATTTGACAATTATCTGCCTTTAGCATGTCACATTATATAATACATGTGGTAACGCCGTAATTCTAATCAAAGTATACTCTACATTATACAAATCCATCTCAATATAATTGTAGCTCACAAGCATTCGATGGTTAGAGAAGTTACTTGTGGGGCTATGTGTACATACTATGTTCATAACTTCTCCTTCTTTTCTTTTTGGATGGTTACGAATAACATTTTGTTTTCTGCTATAAATTCTGCAAATATAGTTAGATCTCAAGATATACCGCTGCATGCTTTGTATGGTCAGCTCTATAAAAATGTCTTTTTAAATTTGTTCTTCTTTACCATAATGTCTCAAAGTAAGAAGGGCGTCATTTCAAATAACCTTTTTGGATTTGCAGAACGTTTTGCATGATGTACAGACATCTATGTTTTGCTATGTTCTGCTATAAATTTTGCAAATATAGTTAGATCTCAAGATATACCGCTACATACTTGTATGGTCAGCTCTAAAAAAATGTCTTTTTAAATTTGTTCTTCTTTACCATAATGTCTCAAACCAAGAAGGGCGTCATTTTAAATAGCTTTTTGGATTTGAACAACATTTTGCATGCTGTATACGGATAACTATGTTGGGCTGAACCGTTTTTTTTTTAGACATTGAATCGTTCATGCTTTTATCAGTATCCTCTATTTCATCTCAAATACCTTGGCCCCGTAGCTCAATAAGCTCACAAACAACCTAATTTTACTTAACTTGTCTATTTTATTTTTCTATGCCATCGCAAATACCTTGGCTTCGTAGCTCAATAAGCCTCACAAGCACTCGATGGTTAAACAGATTAATCGTACTGTTATGTGTTTATACTATGTTCATAAATATATTTTTCTCTTTGTATGATTACGGAAGCAAATTTGTTCTGCTATAAATTTTGCAAATACATGTACATCTGGATTTCAAGATGACCTTTGCATGTGGACAATTTTAATATAGGTTTTCCCGGCCAATTTCGCACTTTTGTCAGTGTGTTCATTCAATTCAGCAAAAATCCTCGTTACGGCGCATTCTGTCTTTCGAAATTGCAACTTGTACATTCAATTTAACATTTCGAACAATGAAATCTGCACATGTGCCTTTCGAATTCATAAAAGGGGTCTTCAAATTGACACGTGCTCTATATTCAGTCAAATTCGCCAACACCGGTCGAAGGGGTTATTTCAGTCATTCAATTTCGTGGATGGGCATCCAAATTCCCAACATTTTCAGTCGAATTACCTCATAGTTTTTATTTCCATTTTAAAAGGTGAGAACATATGTATTTAAATGTGATTTTTGTTTCGGCCACACACTGTTAAGCAGTAAATAACTCGAATTTGTTGTTCTGTAACGCCCCTCTTCTTTCATACATGCCATAAGGCATATATATACCAGTACGACAGAGCCCCTTCATCTTCTTCGGTACAGTCATGGCAGCACAAGTTAGATACAGGCGCATATCTCAACAAGATAGAGAAAGACTTATAGAAGCATTTGAGGGACATAACCTTGACTACCTAGAACTGGCCGACACGCTCGGAATAAAGCGCTCAACGGCCAGATCAATTGTGGCCACATATCTCCGGACCGGGAGACGCAACAAGCTGCCAAGGGGAGGCAAGCGAAACGTGAAGATGGATGACGAAATGAGAGCTCGTCTCCAAGCCACTGTAAGCAGTAACCCCTTAGTCACCCTTGAGCAACTGAAGATAGATCTACGGGCAGCTCTTCCGCAGAAGCCCCCGGTATCCGTCTCTACTATTGCTAGAGCACTTGACGGAATGCTCATCACGACGAAACTGGCCGAGGATGTCCCAGATGCTAGAAATTCACCGAGAATCCTAGACACGCGCATGGACTACGCACAGTGGTTTATGGCCGAGGGTGTCGTTGCACACTGTGTCTACATTGATGAGACAGGCTACAACTTCTGGACCAGACCAATCTTTTGGAAGAACCCCACGCGGGGTCCCTGCACGTCGGGTCGTACATGGCCAACGCGGTAGGCAGTGCAATGTCACTTTTGCAGTTTCAAGTGAGATTGGGCTCGTCCACCACACTATTGCAGTAGAAACGGTGACGAGGGAAACTTTCGAGGCTTTCCTGGCTAACACCGCTCATGAATGCAAGAATGTCTTCCCCCCTGATGAGGACGTGTACCGGATTTTAGACAACGCACGTCCTCATGTAAGAGCTCAGCTACCTGGTGAAGCAAGCCCAAGGATTCATTTGAAGTTTCTTCCTCCGTATTCTCCATTTCTCAACTGCGTGGAGATGGCCCATTCTGCGCTTAAGGCAGCCATCAAACGAGATCTGGCCCGCCCGGAGTTGCAGCAGATGGTAGGCGACAGAGAAGCAGCACAAGAAGCTGGGGTCAACATGCAGGAGTGGAGAATCAACCTTGTTCAGCAGACAGCTCGACGAAATACGGACGCAATAACGCAAGAGAAAGCCATCCGGTGGTTTAACCACACCCAGACATACCTCCCAAGATGCCTGGCCCGCCAACAAATTGATGGCTAGAACTGATCTAAGAACTGTATTCTTTATTCCTAATGATGGTTAGCATTAATGTAACACCCACCCAATGCAAATAATGTAAGACATATGAACGAAATGATCACGATGTAAATTGAAACCTCCATACACAATACACCATTGAAAGAAAAGTTGCCAAGATGATACAGGAATAAAGAATAATCCGAAAATATGAAATATTCTGATGCTCATACAAAACAATGATGAAAGAATTGAAAAAAGGTAGAAGAATAAACGCTTAAAGACGTCTGCTAAATTGACTTAAGTACGTGTTAAATTGGATGCCTAGAAATGAATTCGAATGAACGAGCGCACTATATTTGTGATCACGTGACTACATAATTCTAAATTGAATGAACGATTTGCGAATTCATGCTTGTTTAATGAATTTCAGTTGAAAAAGTATTAATTAGAATGAGGTTAAATGTAATCTGAATGCTCCAAAAATTTGAACGAATAAATAATGAAATTAAAATACCGAGCGTGTCCTCTTGGCTAAATTTGGCTAAATTGAATGAATGCTCTATCAAATGGACTGACAACAATACGAAATTGGCCGGGAAAACCTATAATAAAACGTCTCTATATATTTGCTTTTCTATGCTACAATATCGTCTGTTTGACAGCTAGAAGGGCATTAACTCCAATAATTCAACACAGAGTTAATGCCTTGCTGGCTCTCAACAGACGATTTCTCAAACTGAGAAGGGCGTCATTTTAAATACCTTTTTGAATTAGAACGTTTTGCATGCTGTATACGGTTATCTATGTTGGCCTGAACCGTTTTTTAGACATTGAATCGTTCATGCTTTTATCTGTAACCTTTATTTCATCTCAAATACCTTGGTCCCGTAGCTCAATAAGCCTCACAAACACCCTAATTATACTTAACTTGTCTATTTTATTTTTCTATGCCATCGCAAATACCTTGGCTTCGTAGCTCAATAAGCCTCACAAGCACTCGATGGTTAAACAGGTTAGTTGTAGTCTTATGTGTTTATACTATGTTAATAAATATATTTTTCTCTTTGTATGATTACGGAAGCAAGTTTTTTCTGCTATAAATTTTGCAAATACATGTACATCTGGATTTCAAGATGACCGTTGCATGCTTTATATGGACAGTTTTAATAATAAAACGTCTCTATATATTTGTTTTTCTGTGCTACAATAATTATCGTCTGTTTGACAGCCAGAAGGGCATTAACTCCAATAATTTAACACAGAGTTAATGCCCTGCTGGCTCTCAACAGACGATTTCTCAAAATAAGAAGGACGTCATTTTTAATACTTATTTAGATGTGAATTCTATACGAACATCTATGATTTGTTGACCTGAACCACTTTGTTAGTTCATGATATAGACAATGAATCGTTCATGCTTTTGTCTGTAACATCTGTTTTATGGCAACCTGCTATTTTTGTACTTGGAGGTACTAGTATCCCTATCCATTTGTTTCTTTTTTGTAATAGCACAATGCAATATAAAACGCCCATTATTTGTCAAAACTTAAACCCTTCTTACGCTTGGTCATGCAGCATAAAAGCATTTTTGTCATTTAAGCCTGACCCCAGATAACCGAGACTGCCTTAAAAGCCTATGTCCTAGGCTATTTTGTTATTTCCAGCTGGCTCGATATATCCTGCAAAAAACCTTTTGCATGCCCTCACTCACTAATTGACAAATTGTACTTAACTTGCCTATTTTATTTCTCTTTTTTATCTCAAATACCTTGGCCCCGTAGCTTAATAAGCCTCACAAGTACTCAATGGTTAAACAGGTTAGTGGCGGTCCATCGCAATTTTCAATGCATGCTCTGTTTCTGTTGTACAAACCCTTTTGAATACCCTCTTGAATACCCTTAATGCTTTATGTGCACAAATACGCTTATCGGTGTTTGCTTGTTTATTGTCAGTATTCCATTATTGTACTTGAATACCCTTTATGTTCTATATGCACACATACATTTTCTGATGCTTACTTATTTTATTGTCAGCAACAATCCATATATTTTGGAACTATTGTTAAATAGCTCATTTGCCCTATAAGGTCAAGCACGAATACAGAACCCCAACCCACTTTTCCAGATTAACCAAGAAAGCCCCTTTCTTACTGAATCATGCCCCCTACAAGTTAAATACGCAACATTCACAATTAAAGCTGCTTCTGCTACCAATGATACAAACGGTCATCGACCCATCGGTTGTCTTTTTGTTCGATGGCCCGTGGTCTTGAGCGCATTCGCGCTCTCTTGCCCCAGAGACTGGCAGAGAGCAATTCTATTGGCTGAGCATGATGAAAGTGAAATCTAACGACATTTCTTATTGGTTAAAGCATCATAAATGGGCGTGTCTTAGATGAGATAAAATCTCGCTAAAATGGTTCTCAAAATACCGGTTTAAAATTATTTTAAGGGTATTTTATTTCACTGACTTAAAATCTTAGATTTTATGTGAGAAATAATGAATCTCATAATACCGCCTCTGACTGTTTAGTCATAGCCACCTAGAATAGTATTGTAGGGGGAAACAAGAAATTAGCCTAGTTGGTCATTAGACGAAGAGATGATTAGACCAAATGGTAATTAGACCAGCCGGCTATTATTCTAGACCAAATGACGATTAGACCAAATGGTTATGGGTGTTGACTAAATGATGATAGACCAACTGAGGTTAGACTTACTGACAAATGGACCAAATTATGTGTAGACCAAATGGGTATTAGACCAATTGAATTTAGACCATTTGATGATTAGACGAAATGGCATTGAGACCAATTGACAATGGACCAAATGGTTATTAGACCAAACGGTTTTAGATTGGCTATTAGACGAATTGACTATAGACCAAATAGTAATTAGAAAAAATTTCAATTTCAATTTCAAGACATTTTCAATAATCAGTGAACGAAGCAATAAATGAGCAAAATAATGTACATTATTTTCAACAAAAATATGACAAAATATACATTCATTAGACCAATTGGCTATTAGACCTACTGGTTGTAGACCAAGTGGCAATAAATTATAATTATGACTGGAAGACACTTGGAACAGCGAAGTTTAGATATTGGCAAGCACCATAGATCTCTATTTATGGGGGCGTTTTATGGCGGAAGGTATTGTCGCAATCGTGAATGGATATTTATTATAGCACATGGTTTGTACGCGGATAATTATGATCTCCGTTGCAACATTATATAACAAAACTGGAGTATTCATACCTGAGTCTATATAATTTGAAAGACACATTTTGTGTTAACATTAAATCAAGTTTAAGTATAACACTATTTTGGAATAAAATAAAATATCCATTTACATGTAAAGTACATTCCAGCATTCAAATAAAGTGTTCTAGTATGGAAATAGTGGCAGGTATAAACTTTTGTATGGCTCTGTTATCTGTACCATCCTTTAATTTTATTGCTCACAACTTTTTTAAGAAATAATGATCACTCCTTTGTTTTTCCTTTCCTCACAATCTCAAGATTTCTTCTTATTCATGTGGTTTCAGTAATCAGTGGTGCAAGTATGATTTGTATATTAAATGTCAAGATGAAAGAATGGAATATATTTACCTTTATGATTTTTCCCTTCACGGAAATTCTACTTTCTTCAGGTGCTTCTAGTGCTTTTTCCACCGTCAATACTTTTGGGCTGATGTATCTATCCACGAACTTCTTATTGTATCTCATTTTTGCAACGTTCTTCGTAATAATCTGCATAGTAAATTTAAAGAAGCAAAAAGTAGTTACAGAACCATTTATGACGTACTCATATCACGTTAACACTTCCCTGAAAAAACTTTTCTCCACATTTCGTTAATTTCGAACTTGAACATAATTATTTCTGACAACTCATTTCCGAAGGTTCTTAAAATGTACCTAAAATGTATACAGTTTCATTTCGGACAACAATAAAATAGCAGAACTCTTCGCTTCTGTGTGTGCATGTGTGTATGTTTGTCCCTCTTCCACATTACCTACAGTACAGTGCGTCCGCAAAAAGTTAAAAGTTGGAGAAAGTCTCCCAAAATAAATATTTCAGAATATTTTAAATAAATTTCCATTCTTATGAATAGCTTAGGGTCTCTCCTATGCAATAGCACCACAAAGTCCGACTAGTCATTACGCTTGAGTGATAAAAAGCCACTTTTATGAAAGGGTGCAAAATTCAGACTTTACAAAAATTGTTATTTGTTCAGGTTGGTATCAACAAAGCTGAGAACTGTTTTAGAATTGACTGTTGAAAAAGTCTCCCCAATTGAGTATTTCAACATATTGTCAGGAAATGTTCATACCTGTGGACAGCTTAGAGTCTTTTCTATCAAATGACACCAAAATATCTCACAATATATTACGCTTGAGTGAGCAAAAACCACTTTGGTGAAAGGGTGCAAAAAATCAATATTTGAGAAATGTTTGTCCATTCTGGCTGGTATCAGCAAAGTTGACAGTCATGAAAAGGCTTGGGAATTGTCACGTTCTGATCAAGAAAAGACAATTTATGAAAGAACAGATGTTGTTCACTGTATGTCCTGATATATCCCATCAAAACTTTATGGTTGAGTGAGTAAGCAGGTAAAATTAAAAGACTCACCCAAAGTAACATTTTGAACCACTCAACAAAGTAGTTAATTGCTCATTCATGCATAAGATGTTGATGGAATGTGTAAGGATATACAGAGAACAAAGCTTGTTATTTCATCAATTGTCTTTTATGGATCAGAAAATGGAAATTTATAAGCCTTTTCATGACGCTCATCTTGGCTAATACCATCCAGAGCCAATATCAATTCTTGTCAAGTCTGGATTCTGCACCCTTTCACAAAATTGGCTTTTGCGCACTCAAGCGTAGAATATTGTTATATATTTTGGTGTCATTTGATAGAAGAGACCCTTAACTCTCCACAGGTATGAAAATCTCCTTAAAATATTTTGAAACATTTATTTGCGGATACTTTTTCGAACTTTTTTTTCTGGGACGCAATGTATATTGCATATTATTTCATTATATACAAAATGAGAAAGAGATAGAGAATGAGATGCTGACACCTACGAGCAAAAATACGCACAGTGGGTTGTGACCATCGCATAATTCAAGTAAAACTTGTAACGGCAGATCAGATTAGGCCGTTATCAAGTGGTAAAAAAGTATCGCTTTAATTCTCTTTTTTGTGACGATTGGTGAAAACATTTTTTTGTGAAAGTGTCAAAGGTACATAGCATCTTTTACAATTGCAGGTGTTTGTAATTCCTAAGCAGGTCAGTTTTGTATAGTGGCTCGGGTTTACTGTACCATGCAGTCTTTTGTTATTTCATGGTAGAGTGGTTTTCTGCTAGGTTGGGAAAGCTGAGGCAAGCTAGGGCAATGCATGCATGCTAGCGCAGCCATTTTGTTAGAAGCTTTGAGCTGCTAAGGTTGCTGCGGGATTTGGCAGCAGCAATACTGCCAGAGAGCCACGCCCAAGATGCCAGGGTAGGCAGCCTGTGGTTCCAGTAAGCAGGACTTTTCCAATCAGACTGTAAGTGACATTTCATTTGTTTTTAAGCTACTTTTGTGTCGAAATGCATGTCTTATTTCTGAGAGAAGAATTGATCCTTTTTCTGACTTTGTTAAAATATTACATGAGGACTAAAGACTGATTATTATAAACATTTGGTATAGATTTTTTCATATGACAGAAACCTGAATAATTATACTTATTCCATGTCATAATATGAGAGTAAACTTTTTGATGTTTATGTGTATTTTGTAAATCACATTTGGAGAGTTTGCTTGTCAGTAATTTTGCATGATGTAATTTTGATTGCGAAAGGAAAGTGTCCTGATAGTCTTAGTTATAGACTTCTGTATTTGTTTCTATTGATTTCATTTAGGTTGATATTTGAAATCGTGAACTAGAATTGATCTTTTATGCATTGATTATTGATTATACAAGTACATGTTTGATATAATTAAGGCCATAGGCTTTATAGACATGACGTCATCTTGTTTTGATAAATATTGTATTGTAGATGGCGGAATTTTCTGGATCCTAGAAATATTTAGGGATTCAAGATTTCACGGATTCGTGGAATGATCGGATACCCGTCAAGTTCGTCGGTTTCAAGGTGCGATGAGACTAGTCGTTCACCCAAGCTTATTACGGGTTCAGGACAACGACGGAGCTCCTTCAGGGAAGGACATCGCAACCTCTACTACATCGCTACCTCTACTTCATCGCTACCTCTACTTCATCTTCAGTTCATCACGCCCGATGTAGGATTCAACATAGAAACTCCAACAGAAAGCGATAATTCACGTGAACATTTATGTAGTAAACAGGCCTATAACGTTTATTCAATAATTAGTATTTAAATAGGAATCATAATTATGCACATGTGCTAAAAGTAATTATATTAATCAAATTCATAT
Organism: Heliocidaris erythrogramma; assembly: GCA_025617745.1. NCBI lineage: Eukaryota > Metazoa > Echinodermata > Echinoidea > Camarodonta > Echinometridae > Heliocidaris > Heliocidaris erythrogramma. The sequence goes on along the minus strand of CM046860.1, from coordinate 20,068,361 downwards.
TGTTGTACTGTTTATATTGTTAACCAGATTGTTGAAACGATTGTTGTATTATTATATTCTCATGTGATTTGAAGATTTATAATCCCAGATGGGATTTTGTCTTATTAAACAGAATATTAACTTTAAATAATTGTTTCTAGAATTAATTTTTCTTGGTTCGTGAGAGTTGGTCAAACAACCTAAATCTAGATTAACATGTCAAAGTCCTCTGGACATATCCAGGTGTGACATATGGGGGCTTGTCCGGGAGATAAAATTGTTTGACTGTAATTGACCTCTCGCAGGAATCAAGGAAATTTTCCAGGAACTCGAGTTCAGAAGTTCTGACCAGGATCTGCAGACTGACTACCCCTCCCAAGTTGGCACAAGGCATTTGACTCTCTGGTGAGTGATAAATTGCTTTTGTTGTGCGGTATTGCGCTATTGATTGCAAGTGTGCATTGTTTTGTCTTAGTTTGCCTTGATACTTTGTTTGGGGTCTGTAAACCATAATTAATAAGTATGGATAGACAGTGGATAGATTTAGGGAAAGAACTTGGTCTAGCTGGGGAAGAGTTGTTAGCCTTTATCAAAGAAAGGGAACAAGTAGCTAGAGAAGAGAGAATAGAAGCGAGAGAAGATAAAAAGAGAGAACTTGAGATATTAGAGAAGCAAATTGCTTTAGTGAAGGCCAAGCAAACAAATGAAGGCCAAGATGTTAGTAACTCAGAAAATGTAATCCGCCATAGTTTGATTAAGGCCCCTAAACTTCCTCACTTTAATGAAAGTAAGGATAATATGGATGCTTACTTGGAAAGGTTCGAGAGATACGCCAGGAGTCAGGGATGGAATCCCGAGATTTGGGCTATAAGTCTGGGTGCCCTTTTACAAGGAAAGGCTCTTGAGGTGTATAGTAGATTGTCATCGGATGATGCTGCTGACTACAGTAAGTTGAAGGATTCGCTTTTAAAGCGCTTTCAAATGTCGGCAGATGACTTTGCTAGGAAGTTTCGTACCTCAGTACCAGAATCGGGGGAAACTGCTGCACAGTTTGCTTCTAGAGTAGAGCATTATTTGGAAAGATGGATTGATTTAACAGGTACAGATAAGTCATATGAAGGACTTAAGGATCTCATTGTTAGACAACAATTCTTAGATCAAGTTAGCGCAGGGTTATCCATATTCCTCAAGGAACGAACTTCTAGTTGCAAGAGTGTTAAGGGAATGGTAGAGATGGCAGATGTATATGTTTCTGCTCATGGTGGCCATTTCAAAGGTTCTAGAAGGGAGCCAAGACTAGGTAACACTAGTAAGTTAGAGACTTCTTCTGATAAGGATGTCCATCCGAAGTCAGGAAGTAAGAGAGAGGTTGGACCTTGTTTCCAGTGTAAACAAATGGGTCATTTGGCAAAAAACTGCAACGCCACTAAAGGTCGTAATGTCTCGAAAGTAGCAGGTCTTGTCAGTGTGGAACCAAAACAGTCTACACGTAAGAAAGCTAGTAGGACTGGTGTGAGAAATCGGAAGGTGAAGAATGGCAATAAGACAGATGATAATTCTGATGAATGTTGTTCTTGTTCCCCATCTAGAGAGTCAACGGACAGTGCTGACGTCGTCCAAGGTGGATTCTTCTTGTCCAGTGCTGTAATTGGAGATAATTGGCAACCCAAATCTTCTTGGAAACGCAAGAGGAAGGTGTTGCCTAAGATGTGTGCTGCTTGTAAGACGAAACTCTTTTCCCGCATGCCTGTGAAGGAAGGACTAGTTGGGACAAAGAGAGTGTCAGTCTTGAGAGACAGCGGTTGCTCCGGTGCTGTCATCCGGAAGAGTCTTGTCACCAACAAGCAGATGACAGGCAGGTACAAATGGTGTATTTTGATTGATGGTTCTATCCACAGATATCCAACGGCTAAAGTTAGAGTTGATTCACCATTTTATGTAGGTGCAGTTGAAGCTCTTTGTATTGACTCACCTGTTTTTGATGTGATTCTAGGTAACATCGAAAATGTTCGTCCTCCAGACAATCCGGATCCTGAGTGGGGATTGCCTAAGTTGGAGAAGGGAGTAGAGACAGGAATGGCGGTAGAGACCAGATCTCAGGCGAAGGAAGCTTCACGCCCACCCCGCATCCTGAAAACTCCGTCGTCAGTTCCTGATGTGTCTCCTAGTGACATGAAGGAAGCTCAGTTGTCTGATCCAACCCTCCAGAAGGTTAGACAATTGGCAGAGTCTAGTGACACTGATTCACATGGTAAGAGAAACTCTTATTTCATTGTTGAAGATGACTTGTTGTATAGGGTGTTCGTTCCCAAGAGTGTTGTTCAAGGCAATTCAGTTGTCCAGTTGGTTGTTCCGAAGCCTTATCGGAGGATAGTCATGAAGTTGGCACATGAAGGCATCATGGGTGGCCATCAGGGTGTCAAGAAGACGACTGACAAAGTTCTGTCAAACTTCTACTGGCCAGGTGTTACGGCAGATGTGACCAGGTGTGACCAGGTTTGTTCAGTCGTGTGATATCTGTCAGCGGACGATATCTAAGGGAAGAGTTCCACGTGTTCCGTTGGGTAAGATGCCTGTTATTGACACTCCGTTTAAGAGGATTGCAGTTGACTTGGTTGGTCCAATTCATCCAGTCACCGCTCAGAAGAACAGGTACATTCTTACCATTGTAGATTGTGCGACAAGGTACCCGGAAGCCGTGGCCTTGCCGAATATTGAGACTTCGACTGTGGCAGAAGCTCTTGTTCAGGTTTTTTCGAGGGTAGGTGTGCCGCAGGAAATCTTGTCAGACCAGGGTACGCAGTTTACCTCGAGTCTGATGAAGGAGATAGGAAGATTGTTGTCTATTCGACAGTTGACAACGACTCCGTACCATCCAGCTTGTAACGGTCTTGTTGAACGTTTCAATGGCAGTTTGAAGCAGATGCTCAGAAGGGTCTGCGCTGATCGTCCTTCGGACTGGGATCGCTACTTGGCTCCTGTATTATTTGCCTACAGGGAAGCGCCTCAGGCATCCACAGGTTTTTCGCCATTTGAGTTATTGTACGGTCGTACAGTAAGAGGTCCCCTGATGATCTTGAAAGAGTTGTGGACGGGGAAGCAACAAGACGATGAGCTGAAGACAACATATCAATATGTTGTGGATTTGCGAGAACGCTTAGAGACAACTCTTGATGCTAGCTTACAGGAGCTCAGGAAGTCTAATGAGAAGCATGCAAAGTACTACAATCTCAAGAGTAGAGATCGTAAGTTTCAACCAGGAGATAAAGTTCTCCTCCTTCTCCCTACAGATAGCAACAAACTTCTGGTTCAGTGGAAGGGACCCTTCACGATCGCCCACAAGTTAAGCGATCAGGACTACAGAGTCGAGATCAAGGGTAAGTTGAAAACCTTTCACGCTAATTTGTTGAAAAAGTACATTGACCGAGATAATGCAGGTAGCCAGGAAGAGGACTCGGCGAGTAGTATGCTGGACGTCGCTACGGTTGCTACTATTATCCCAGATATTGATTCTGATGATGGTCAAAGTACAGGTAAGTTGAGTGGAATTAGGATAGAGCTCCCTTCGTTGGAAGCAACAGAGACGGTGAAGGATGTGTCGGTTTGTCGCAACTTATCAGGTAAGCAACAGAAACAGGTATCTGACATTTTAGATAGTTTCCATGACGTTCTTACTGATCTTCCAGGGGAGTGTAACATTGGTTCTCACCAAATTAAGTTAACCTCAGATGAACCGGTACGTCAGAATCCTTATCCAGCTCCTCATGCTCTACGAAGTGTGATTGAGGAAGAGACGGCGAAGATGCTCGAAATGGGAGTAATCGAGCCGTCAGACTCTCCATATTCGTCACCGATAGTGCTCGTGAAGAAATCTGATGGATCGAATAGATTCTGTGTTGATTTCAGGCGACTTAATCGGGTGACGGTGTTTGATGCGGAGCCTATTCCAAATCCAGATGAGATATTTGCCAGGTTGTCAGGTTCGAAGTACTTTTCAAAGGTAGATTTGTCAAAGGGTTATTGGCAGATTCCCTTGGCAGCGGATTCGAAGGAGAAGACAGCGTTTCGCAGCCCAAGTGGTTTGTACCAGTTTCGAGTTATGCCCTTCGGGTTAGTAAACGCGCCCGCCACATTTAGCCGTGTGATGAGATCTCTTCTCAGTGGGATACCCCAGGTGCACAACTATCTGGATGATATCCTCATTCATACGGCGACGTGGGAAGAACATATTGATGTTCTGCAGAAGGTCTTCACGAGGCTTTGTGAGGCAGGCCTTACAGCTCGTCCGAGTAAATGCCAACTTGGATGTAGGAAGATAGAGTTTCTAGGTCACATCGTGAGAGAAGGAAGGATCCAGCCGATGCAAGACAAGATTGAGAAGATCTGCAGTGCTCCTGAACCAGGGACTAAGAAGCAGATGAGATCTTTTATCGGCATGGCGAGCTACTACCGCAAATTCATACCTAGATTTGCGTCTATAGCAGCTCCTCTCACCGACAAAACCAAGGGTCGACATCCCAACAAGTTAGTCTGGACTGAGGAAGACAGGAAGGCATTTGAGAAGCTGAAGGGTTGTTTGTCCTCCGCACCAATTCTGTGTTTGCCAGATGTGACATTGCCGTTCACAGTACGTACTGATGCGTCAGCTACAGGTTTAGGTGCAGTCCTTCTCCAGGAGAAAGATGGAGTCAAGTGCCCAGTAGCTTTTGCTAGTAGAAAGCTCTTACCTCGGGAGCAAGCATACTCTGCTATTGAGAGGGAATGTCTTGCCCTAGTGTGGGGTATAGGAAAGTTCCAAGTGTATCTGGAAGGGAGAGAATTCATTCTCGAAACAGATCACAAGCCTCTTGTCTACATCAATCAGTCAAAGTGTATCAATAGTCGCATCATGAGATGGGCACTATCACTTCAGCCATTCAGGTTCAGAATTGAAGCCATACCAGGTTCAGAGAACGTCGGGGCTGATTTTCTCAGCCGAATGTATACAGAGTGAAACATTAGTTCATAACTTTTTTGTAGAGTACTAGAATAGATGCTGTAGGATGATTTAAGTCATACTTTCTAAAGTACCAAGAAGTTACATTTAGACTTAGTATTTTTTTTGAGGAAGTTACAATTGATAATAGCCCGCTATTACTCTTTGAAATATAGCAAATATGATATATTTTCTTAAATGGGGGGCTGTGTCAAAGGTACATAGCATCTTTTACAATTGCAGGTGTTTGTAATTCCTAAGCAGGTCAGTTTTGTATAGTGGCTCGGGTTTACTGTACCATGCAGTCTTTTGTTATTTCATGGTAGAGTGGTTTTCTGCTAGGTTGGGAAAGCCGAGGCAAGCTAGGGCAATGCATGCATGCTAGCGCAGCCATTTTGTTAGAAGCTTTGAGCTGCTAAGGTTGCTGCGGGATTTGGCAGCGGCAATACTGCCAGAGAGCCACGCCCAAGATGCCAGGGTAGGCAGCCTGTGGTTCCAGTAAGCAGGACTTTTCCAATCAGACTGTAAGTGACATTTCATTTGTTTTTAAGCTACTTTTGTGTCGAAATGCATGTCTTATTTCTGAGAGAAGAATTGATCCTTTTTCTGACTTTGTTAAAATATTACATGAGGACTAAAGACTGATTATTATAAACATTTGGTATAGATTTTTTCATATGACAGAAACCTGAATAATTATACTTATTCCATGTCATAATATGAGAGTAAACTTTTTGATGTTTATGTGTATTTTGTAAATCACATTTGGAGAGTTTGCTTGTCAGTAATTTTGCATGATGTAATTTTGATTGCGAAAGGAAAGTGTCCTGATAGTCTTAGTTATAGACTTCTGTATTTGTTTCTATTGATTTCATTTAGGTTGATATTTGAAATCGTGAACTAGAATTGATCTTTTATGCATTGATTATTGATTATACAAGTACATGTTTGATATAATTAAGGCCATAGGCTTTATAGACATGACGTCATCTTGTTTTGATAAATATTGTATTGTAGATGGCGGAATTTTCTGGATCCTAGAAATATTTAGGGATTCAAGATTTCACGGATTCGTGGAATGATCGGATACCCGTCAAGTTCGTCGGTTTCAAGGTGCGATGAGACTAGTCGTTCACCCAAGCTTATTACGGGTTCAGGACAACGACGGAGCTCCTTCAGGGAAGGACATCGCAACCTCTACTACATCGCTACCTCTACTTCATCGCTACCTCTACTTCATCTTCAGTTCATCACGCCCGATGTAGGGTTCAACATAGAAACTCCAACAGAAAGCGATAATTCACGTGAACATTTATGTAGTAAACAGGCCTATAACGTTTATTCAATAATTAGTATTTAAATAGGAATCATAATTATGCACATGTGCTAAAAGTAATTATATTAATCAAATTCATATTGTTGTACTGTTTATATTGTTAACCAGATTGTTGAAACGATTGTTGTATTATTATATTCTCATGTGATTTGAAGATTTATAATCCCAGATGGGATTTTGTCTTATTAAACAGAATATTAACTTTAAATAATTGTTTCTAGAATTAATTTTTCTTGGTTCGTGAGAGTTGGTCAAACAACCTAAATCTAGATTAACATGTCAAAGTCCTCTGGACATATCCAGGTGTGACAGAAAGATTAGCTTAATTTTTTTTCAAATTTTAACAAGGGACTTAAGTTACTTTTTTAGGCATAAGATTTTCGTCAATTAATGATATTTGAATTATTTTCAAAAAGATTTTTTAAGGGCAGTAGGGATATGTATTCCTACGATTTGCCTAGAAATGATATTGGAGACGATTTTAATGAAGAAATAATGCAGAAATTACATAACTATATTGCCAATTTAGGTTAATTCATTTCATACGTCCTGTATGATGAGTATGACACATTGCCTTCTGCGCTTATAACGCATGATATAGCAATGACAAATTATTGATCAGTGTCATAATTCATTATTGTAAATGGTGTATGTATAACACGTGCTGTGATTGGTTAGATTCGCATCACGTGACGTGCAAAAATTTTTATAGTGCGCGATAGTGCACTATAACTTTGATTTTTGCACGGGCCTAATACACAATAACAATTGTAGATCTAGGGGTATATTTACTATAACAATGAGTGCATGTTCTATTTATGCACCATTACTGGACTATATGAACTCCAAATACTAAATTATCCCTCGGGCCGGTCTATTTCACCTCGGCCTGCGGCCTCGGTGAAGTATTTGCCGTGCTCATAATCCAGTATAGTACGACTATACTCTGCAAAGAGGACTGTACTCAACGGAAGAAGAAGAAGAAGTAGTGCATGATAGACAATGCACTATTTATATAATAATACTCATTACTTATTATATCGAAAAGTGGAGTGGCAGTAAAAAAACAAAAGTGTTTGAAGAAAGATTTGTGCAACATGATGCAACAATTCTATTTTTTATAAAGAATACGTGAATAATTTTTTTGATAGCCGCTTCTCTTGTACTATATTCCCCTTTTTTCTAGATATTTCTATTAATGTGTTCAGCAGACTTGACTATGGGGATTCTTTGCTAGCCACTATAAACTGACACTTTTGGTTTACAAGTGCTTGATGAATACTGCTCCACAGTACCTATCCAACTTACTGGCCACACCTGCAGTTTCCAAGAATCATGTCCCTTCACAGAACGACAAAAATTGCTACAAAGCCCACGCACAAACCCCAAGGCAGCCGAACGCTCATTCGCATATGCAGGACCTGTTATTAGTCCATTTGACACTCCTATGTAGTCAACAGCGAACCTAGAAAAGCTGCGTACACTGAAGTTTTTTTGTTGATTTGTGATCTTTTGTGGTCTTAGAACAATTTCAGCTTTGTTGCCCAAAGGGCAACCTTGAGCAATTTTCATAATTTGCATAAATCCAAAATGGCGCCTGGTAGCCATATTGAAACCCAATCTACCTATTACATACTAGTGTATGATGCATGCATATAGGGGTTTTGAGGAACGTACAATTCATTTGTAACGCTTTTTGCAATTTAAGGTCGCGTTTACTTCATAAAGGTCAAATAAAGGTCAAATTTGTTATATGTGTACGTGACTGTGCATATAGGTCCCTATACGTTAGATTTTTAAAACTGAAATAAATGTCTGTTTATATGAAGGGGCTTGGTGTGTATAACTTATCTCTGAGACCATTTATTCATTTACTGGTCAGAGGGGGTCATTTGAAGGTCAAACTTGAACTTGATATTATGGATATTGCTTTGTTATATATATATGATTTGTCTTTGACGAGTATGTGGCGCCGAGTGTTATGTTTCAGTTTAAGTCGAGTTCACAAACTGAAGGTCAGGGCAAAAAGGTCAAATTCAAATACAGCGTATCTGTCATTTTTATTTCTTTGTCAAGGCTTAGAGGATGATATTTGTATTAAGAATTATGTCCGACCAAACTGTGGATAATAATGCAGAATCAATCTATGATGATATCCTTCATTCAAAATTCAAGTTAATATCAGTATCGAAGGGATCAATTCAAGGTCAAAGTTGAACTTGACAGAGGATACTGCATTAGCTACAGGGTGTTCAGACACAAAAAATTATACCAAAACGGTATAGCTATACGATCGATTCATGTGTCTGAATGCTGGCTAACGAAACTTCGTATAACGAAACTAGGGTCAGAGCAGCGTTTCGAACTAGAAATCGAATCACCTTTCCGCGTGTCTCTGAACGTATGGCGACCATAGAACGGTATAACTGGGCGGGGCTTAACGTCAGCTCCATATGGATGAGGGCCAGGCAGGGGCTAGCGGCGACCATAACAACGTGCGCAGTGGAAAACTGCGCATCTATACCATGTTTTTTCTTATCGGTCGAGATATGTGTCTGAACGATCCGTAGGCTATGAAAATTTTATACGTTTTTTTTTTTTATCGAGTTTCGGTATAAACGTTTTATTTCTGAACAGGGGGTATGTGTAATATGGCCATGAATGTTTCGGGTCAGAATCTCGTCGTGATGTTTTTAGCTTTACAACTCATAATCAGCCAATTAAAGTTAAGTCAAACTCTAATGCATCTTCATCACAGGATGAGAGGTCAACTATGTTTTGTATATGGCACTAATGAATGGGAATTATTTTTCTTCGACCCAATTTGCTTTACATTTCTACTGGCCCAAAACAAAAAGTGAACTCCGAGTTGCTCTCTTTAGCAGACCATTGGAACAAACAGGGGACTATACCACCGTCAGCTTTTGTCACATGTATATTCTAAATATACTATATTTATATTATATTGCATGGCTCTGAATGGGATACCAGAGAATATTCCACGAGTTAGGGCCAATATTGCACGAATCGAAGATGAGTGCAATATTGGCCCTAACGAGTGGAATATTTCTGGTATTCCATGAAATAAAGCCATCCAATATAATTATTATCTATACCCTACTGGAAAATCATTTAGAACTTAATAAAAATCATTTAACCAACCACATTCAGTTAATAGAGCCCCTCATCATACTTCATTGTGATCACACAAGTTTAACTTAACCTCTTTATGACGTCATGTGCGTATGTGTGCGTTGCATTATTTGCGCGCACGCAAACAGACCAGACAAAATACGGCATATTATTACACATATAGGTTACTTTTCCGATAGAATAAAACCTTGTATTTTTCCGTTCTGTGAGATTTCTGTTGTTCAGTTTGATTGCATACAATACAGTTAGCATATTAACTGTCTTGCGTGTATTACGTTACTCTTGTCAATGTTGTAAAAGGGTGGAATATTGTCACGATATTCAACGCTTGCGCTGATATACCATTGCAATTTTTGTCCGACGCATGCGCAGAAGCACGTTCGGTGGAGTCTTGCTTTCATCAATCGCTCGCACAAAAAGATTGCGACGAAGCGCTAAATGCCATAGGTTTACACGTAAATTTTCAGTGTTGTCTGCATAGTTCTCATACCTTTAGTTTTGTGTATGGCAGCGCAGCGCAGCCTCGATATTGCAAGCGGTAAATTCGAAACATTTGTAAACAAACATGGACGTTGGAATTTGCTGTTTTGGATCATTATATTGAAGGATCATTTTTACTCTGTATATTGGATGTTGGTGAGTACGTGAACCAATTTCATCGTTTTTTATTGTTCCAACTGGCCTGCTTTGCTGTGCTAGTTAGAGGTAGCACATATTTTCCATAGACCTGCACGGTCTGAGCTCTATCTGTATCCTGACTTGAGCTGTTGGGTACCATCTTCTCCAGGCCATTGTAAAGTTGTATGTTTCCTCGAATTTGTATGTATAATAATAATAATATTAAATTTCTTTCGTGGTATATCAGATATATAGCATTCATCTAGCATAAATATTGCACTCATCTTCGATTCGTGCAATATTCATGCTAGCTGAATGCAATATATCTGATATACCACTCAAGTGCATCCAATATTATATAAATATTGCACGGCAAATTTAGTACAGTAGTCTATGGGGAATTCAGCGTTACGTGCAATATAATAATAATCAATTTATATACCGCAAATTGCAAAATTGCCTCTAAGCGGTCGAAAAGACAAAGGAATGATGAAAGTTGACTAGAAAGAAACCAAATACTTTGCACAACAAATTACATCAATCAATACCCTCCAGTACACAATAATAGTAAAAATTACAAAGCACAACCAAAATATGAAACTTATCACAAATTAATAGTAGTAGTAGTAGTAGGCCTTGCATAACTACACAAACAAAGGATGGAAAGGCCATATAGGGATATCAGATTTAAGATTTATGATTTAAAAAGATGTGTTTTAAGCATAAGTTTAAAAGTATTAACAGAACTAGCATTGCGAATTTGAAAGGGGAGATTGTTCCAAAGAAATGAAGCTGCATAGGAAAAAGAACGTTGACCATACTGTTTGTAGGAAGTATGAGATCGAGAAAGGAGAGATTGAGAAGCAGATCTCAAAGGTTTATATCGAGGAAGGATTGCAGAAAGATAGGAAGGAGCGAAACCATGATAAGACTTAAAAGCAAGAAGGAGAATTTTATAGGTAATACGAGAAGTGATAGAAAGCCAGTGGAGTTTTTGAAGAACAGGGGTAATGCTAGAAGAACGAGGAATGCAGGAAAACAAGACGAGCTGCTGTGTTCTGGATACGCTGGAGCTTTGAGATCATTTTTGCAGGTAGACCAAAGAGAAGAGAATTGCAACTATCTAGCCGAGTTGTGACGAAAGCGTGAATAAGACGATGGGCTGTATTCTGGTCGAGAAACCTACGAATTTTGCTTATTTTTCTAATAGCTACAAAAGCAGATTTACAAATTGCATCAACGTTTTGAGACATAGTAAGGGATGAATCCATAACAACACCAAGGTTACGGGCCATATTGGATGGTTTAATTACAGACTGCCCCATCTGTACACTAATTTGTGGGACACTAGAACAATACTTTGAATGGAAGTTTAAAAGTTCAGTTTTAGACTCATTCAAAGAAAGTTTGTTCTGAAGTGCCCACGTTCTAACATCCTTTAAGCAATCCTCCATTTTCTTTTCAGCATTAGAACGATCATCAGCATCGAAAGTTAGATACAACTGAACGTCATCTGCATACATCATACATGATATGTTGTGAGCCAATATGATATCTTGAAGGGGAGATGTAAACATTATAAAGAGCAATGGGCCAGCTACAGAGCCTTGCAGGACGCCGCACCAAAGGTTATGCTTTTCTGAATTTACAGAATTAATAGACACAGACTGGGAACGACCAGATAGATAAGATACATACCACTGCAAAGCAGTGCCACTGAACCCGAAACGTGAGGATAATCTCTGCTTTAGACGAAAAAGATCGATTGTTTCAAATGTGGAAGAAAAGTCTAAAAGTACCAATATTCTTTCTTGTTTCTTATCAAGACCACACAAGATATCATTTTGGACACGAACCAGAGCTGTCTCAGTGCTGTGGAAAGCTCTATATGCAGATTATGTAGAATTAAACAGACTATTATCATCAAGATATTCCTGAGTTTGATTGACTACTATTCTCTCAATAAGCTTAGATACAAATGATAATCTAGAAACAGGACGGTAGTTATTCAAGACTTCTGGATCTAAATGTGGTTTCTTTAACAAGGGTCGGACAGAAGCTTCCTTAAGAAGATCAGGAAAATAACCTTTCTCCAAGGATTGGTTGATGATATCCGTCAACACAGGAAGAAGTTCATCGATGCATGAAGTGAAAACAGATGATGGCAAAGGATCAAGTTCACAGGATGTCTTAGAAGCCTGTTTAATTATTTTCAAGACATCAGAATGAGTCAGAATGTCGAAATCAGTGAAGGTAGATTGGCAAACTTCATGTAACTGAATTGAGAGTGGAGGCGGCTGTGTCACATTATCAATTCTGTCTCTCAAGATTCTGATCTTTTGCTCGAAAAAATCCGCAAACCTGTCCGCGAGATCCTTGGGATTCTCATGCTGTGGCAGCTATGGAGCCTGATTACCATGGCAAAGTTGATCAATGACATGAAACAGGCTGCGTTCATCACACTGGGAAATCTCGTTGATGTGAAAGTTTAATTTTGCCCTGGACAGGAGGTCACGATATATGTTACATTGTTGAACATAGACATCTCTGTCAACAGTAAGACCAGACTTTCGCCACTTCCGTTCAAGTTGCCGCTTTTTCTGTTTTTCTTTACGAAGAGAATCCGAAAACCACGGGGAGTGAGGTCGAACAAAAATGACTTTCTCTGTTTTAGGGGCATGATAATCAAGAACACCTCGAAGAACACTGTTGTACTGAGCAACAAGAGAATCGAGGTCATTAGCAGGACAGGCTGCAAGAGAAGAACTAGTAATGTCAGCTTTGAAAGACGACATATCCACAGAACGTAACTTGCGATAACACATCGTTTTCTTCATTGGAGGAGGATGGGCAATATCAATGAGGCACTTCACAACCGCATGGTCAGATGGAAGTTCCTCAAGAACTGTAACCGAAGAAACAAAAGTGTCATTGCAGTCAGTTATTAAAAGATCTAATGTATGTCCGGCCCTGTGGGTAGGTGCAGTAACATGTTGCTTGAAACCTGGAGCAGTCACCATATCACGAAAGAGGACTGCTTCAGAACTTTCTGTAGAGTCCCAGTGCACATTAAAATCTCCAGCTAGAAGGAATTTACAAGGCTGAGACAAAAGCGACTCAATAAAGCTCCCAAAGTCGTCAAGAAACATTGCGCTCGTAAGTTTATTCTTCTTATTAGGAGGTGGGCGATAGATGACCACTAGTCGAAATGAGGTGGCCATGGAACAAATGTTCCATATGCTCAAAAGATTCATAAGTTTGACAATCGCTGACTTTCACCCTGACTCCATCACGAAGCAGAATACCAACACCACCAGCTCTGGAGTGACAGCGTGGTGAATGATGGAAGGAATAGTTAGGCAGTGTGTTCTTTATATCAGCTAGAGTACGGGAGTCACGATGATCACCAGTTAACCACGTTTCAGTCAAGACAAGGATATCTAATTGATGGCTAATAACAAAGTCACACAAAGCAGTAGACTTATTTCTAGAGTTAATAGAGTGATCATTCCACGAGGCAAAACGAAGACGCTGATAATCAGGGATATTGGACGGCAAGGACGGCATGGACCGCAAGGTCGAGGTGGTGCCTTTAAATCCCACACCTGAGGAAGAGGTTTTTCTTCTCCGACAACCCCCTTTCCTGCCTCTGTGAGCAAGTTGTTTTCTACATTGTTTCCTGCAAATTCCAAGACGTTCAATATGCAGGAGGATAGAAGGAGAGATACAATGAGAAGAGTTAGCGTAGCTAGAAACATCCGGACGAAGACGTAGAAGTTCATCTCTGCTGTAGGAAGAAGATGAGGCAACAGCATAGTTGGTAGGGTTTTCAGGTCCTGGATTGGGGCTGATATCACCAAAAACCAAGAGATCAAACTGAAAAGTTGAAAATGAGTTCGAGTAGTACAGGATCCGAGAAGAAAAATATTTCACATGATAAAGTTTGCAACCAGTTCTACCACTTTGGAGTTTGTGTGGGCATGTACTTTCACTCAGGGTAAAAGCACACAAAAGCAGGGAGAGGTAGATTAAAACCCCCATTGATGTTGAAATTCAAGTACAATACATTAGTAGAGCAGAGTAAAAGAACAATGCAGATCACATTGAAGAACCAACAATGAATTAGAGCAAGAAACCATTCAGTTGTAGAGCAGGCACAAAAAAGCCGAGGTGTAAAAGAAGAATACCCACAGTCGCAGGTCCAGCGAACATGAATGGCCTTGATGTCCATGTACTACAGCTATTATGAGCATGTACCTGGTCAACTTATGGCCCCAAAACAGTTAGCCAAGTTAGCCAAACAATTCCATAGAAATATCCAATATGACTGCATGAAAAAATCCCCAAATTGTCCAGTAGATTCCTGGTAGTACAATAAGGCTTCTGATACACTCGCAATGCAAAGTAAATAGCGGAAATCATGAAATCTGAAAAAAAAACCAGGAGAGCTAAGAGAGTCGCTTGTTAGGCGCACACCTCTAGCAGTGCTCTCATATTGCACGCGCAAATCAAGCGGACAAAAAATGCGTTTTTAATGCGCCGCTAAAATGCCTCATATAGGTAATAATATACAATGTTGTAGTCCAGGGTTTTAGTTCACAATTATTCACAGTGATGTATGTGGTGATGATGATCTGGTATAAGTGATGGATATCACCATCTATACCATATCACCCTCAGTTGTTCCAAAAATTTACAATTGTAGGGATTATCTGTAAACATGCGATGTAAAGTATAGCTTATGTTTATAGTGTCATCCAATATTTGTATAGTTGAGAACCCAGAAATATGGCGATGGGATCTAGCACTGGTTTAGTGGACAGGTATTCTTCATGTTTATTATATGAGACTTTCCCCAAGCAACGTCTGAAACAACCGTTTTGATTGGTCTGTAGGGGTCATCATAATAATCTAGATTGGCTATTGACACTTCACGATTGACCGTTATTCATAGAAAACCGCTATTCATCTAACACGCGTTATGAATACCGGTCCGTATGAATAGTGGTCATTATATCCTACATCATAAAATTCGCATGCAAAGATTGGCCAGGAATGTCTCACGTGACACAAAATACTTTCACCATGAAGAAAAAATGGATATCCTGTGACGTCAGACCTCCGTATATTTTGCGATATAAAAATATTATGACGTAACTTTTTTTGTTTTCTGGATATTTCGAAGCTATCGACATCGCGACAATATATCGCGATAATGAGCTGCTAGCTGAGAGATGGCTGAGAGCCGCTAGCTCATGCTCAGTATACGTATGCGCGTAGTGAAGTGCAACAAGTGCAAGTGCACCCACTCGTCCCTCTCCTACTACTAGACCTAGTACTACGTCTAGTATAGTAACGTGTCACTGAGTTTGCTTAGCAGTCAACCGCACTCTTTCAATTTCCACGGGTGCGTGGTAAATATCTACAACAAATAACTGATAAACATGATAGACACTGTAAATGTGTTCAAGTTTTCCAGTTTTCATCGTTAAAATGTTCCATCGTTTGATTACTGCTATGTAGATCTACAATAGACTTACGAGTAGGGGTCTATTAGCCTCTCCTGTGACTTGGGGAAGACGTTCAGGTTTCAAGATCTTCATCGTTTAAATGGTTTCGTCGTTGGATTTACATTAGACTATAGACAAGACTTACAAGCAATGGCCTCTTTTGTGACTTTGGGCAAATATGGTGAGTTATATATTTCATGATAGAATATAGGTCTAGGACTACGTCTAAATTCTTTTAGTTTTATTATTGTTTATCTATCTAAGCTTACTCTGGTAGGATATAAATAAAATATACCATGCACGCTTTTCGAGGCATCAGTGGAAATAATGGCTTCTTCGGTGACTGGCATAGTTACTATTTTCTTCGAATATATCAGAATATTATCAGAAAATAGTGCCATACCAGTCACCTCAGAGAATCCATGATAATTTCAACTGGAGCCTCTCAGTGCAAGGTATATTTGATTATTATGAACGGAGGTCCTTATGAATAGCGAGGTAATTTGCCTATGGTTTGCTCGTTATTCGTTCAAAACCACGTTATGAATAGCGGTCCTTATGACTAGCGAGGTTAGCCCGGCCCTACCTACCCAGCACTACCCCCGTGATGAACACATGGACCTTCCTGCATAGAAAGTGCATAATTCTAATCTTAATCTACATGCTAGGTCTGCAGATGAAAATCATTTCTTTATTCAAGAAAATGTTCAACATACATTACCACGTCCACTATCCATTTGGACAGTGGCAGGTATACATAGAAAATACAGTCTTGAGAAACATATACCGGTACACTTAAACACAGGAGATGTAACAACCATACATTAGGATCTTCAAAAGGCAAAACAACCTAAATATCATCACGAATTAGCGATAACAATGAAATATATAGGGTATACGACAGCATTGCAATGCATGTGCAATAAATAAAGTATATAATAAAGAGAGGCAAATAGCTTGTGGGTGATGTTATATTTTTACCGTAATTATAAGTGACGAGGCCTGTGGCTGTAATACATAGCAATATACCAACGTTATGCAAAATTGTATTATTTATTAAAATTACAACATTATATTTATCTAAGCTTACTAAGGAATATTCGTTGTACTGTAACAAAACCGAATGTGTTTTGTAATGGAAGTTACAGGATATGATTATTCTAAACGCCTAAAACGTACAATAATGTACAGTATGCATTAGCTTAACGTTTATATAATACTGAATATAGACACGCGAATATAATAAAATCATATATCAATGGAACAGGCTATAATATCGAATTATAGGGTTACATGACACTACAACTGTACGTATTGGGTATATTGAGTAATTAACACTGCTATATTTAAATAGCTCATATGTTGATTTTTTCCGACCCCCAATTGCAAGAAATATGGTTTGTAAATAAATAATAAATATATTGAAATAAAGGTTTCATCAATTTTAGCAAATAAAATATTTTTTTTCATAATGTACCCTTGATTATTGCCCTTATTGAGCCAGATTTCTCAAACAGACCGATAAACATCGAAGCGAGGTTGACCTGCTATGACGTCACTGGGTAAAGTTGATCAATTCATCCAGGTCAGTAGGGCGGTTTACGCGATGACGTCAACACCCCTTACTTCCTAGTTACTGTTACTAACTCGGGCAAGCTTTGACCGATCGCCATCTTGGATTTTGCCCGATCTCCATGCAAAGTCAATGCGCGTCTCTCCCTAGCTGTTATCGACGATAGTGACTATTTCATAATTTCTTACAATGGCATCGACTTCGAGTTCATCGTCAAGGAAGTCAGTGAAGGATTGGACAGTCAGAGATTTGACAGACTTCTTGAGACAAAGAGGTGTGAGTACGAGTGGGTATAATAAGGAAAAACTTGTCAAACTTGCGACGGCTGTCGGTGACTTGGATCTTCCGTGGACCCCGATCTCACCCAGGTAGATACCGCCGGTACGTTGCGGGAGAAACTCTCGCGAGCCGGATGCCCGGACCCAACGAAACTGACAGGATATACGAGAGACTTCTCAGACATTCCTGAGTTTGGATTATTCCATATTTTCAACTACCGTATTTGATTATTAACAGAACAGACTATGACGGGAAAAACTCAAAGGTTATAAATCATTTGAGGATGTCTGTGATGATGTCATGTAATCACACTTTTCATCTCTCAATAAGAAATGCTATACCGGTATGTAGCTTCAAAATATGTGTAACAAAGTAATACATGTAGGCCTACAGTATTGATGGAAAGAAAGTTGACAGTTTCCCACATTGTCCCACTAATGTCTGTAATAACAAAGGATACAAATAAGAAAGTATGATGAATAACTACTTGTACATGCGATAGACACAAATAAAGTATGTAGGCCTATATATGCTATACACCCCTCCCCCCTCACACTTTGTACTCATCTATTGCCTCAAACTTTTAAATACAAACTAATTTCAGTAAAAATAAAGAGTTATGAAAAGTTATAAAGCATGGATCCTGTAATTCATATACTGCCCCCCCCCCTCCCCCACTTGACAGAAGGGAGTATGGGGCAATAGGAACAATAACTCATGCTTCCTTCTGTCAGGGGGGGGGGGGTAGATTTATACATATTTATTACTACGATCCACAAAATTGTAGACAGGAACATCCAGGGGAACATTCGGGGGAACATCTTGCATGTCTTGAATTTCTTCTATTTGAACTGCCTGATGGCTCTTTGGACTCGGAGGCAGAGCTAGAGGCGGAGTTTCCAACAACCGCTTTCAGGCGGAGACCGCAGAGGTTTTGTGGCAATTTGTCGCGCGCTCAAGCTCGGTGACTGCAGCTGGAATGGGGAGGGGATGTTCGATTGTCGGGCCGTTTCCTCCCACAAAATGCTTGGAACAGATGTAGGTATCCTTGGTGATTCGGTCTATTCCAAAGTCCTTTCGACCACACATTTTCATCCAGGTTGTACATTTGTCCAAATATGTCTTTGGTTTCGGGAAAGGGATGAAAAACACCGCCAGCATTTCGGGCCTTTTCCCAAAATATCGTGAATCGCTGTTGCACGTTCCATAACACTAACAGCAATGTTTTCCTCCCATTTTGCGGAAACTGTGGAGAAAAATCCTCTTTTGGCGTACTCTCTCATGTGAAATTAAACCTTGATTTAGATCTACGGTGTGCGATGTGATGTAGAATTGATTTTCTTTCAAGTATTGATGAGATAAGCTTTGATGCGACGCACTCTATCGGTACTCTACACGTACTTCTGTAGATGGGACTAATAGAGCAGCCCCCAGCAGTCGACGTCGACAGTTCCTTTGCCCGAGGTTGCGGGCCGTGTGCAAAATTAAATGTCTGCGCATATACTAAGTAAACCGCCCTATTCATCCGGTGCATAACGCGCGCTATTGAAATCGTGTTGAAAAAAAACCAACATCAACGAGAGTCGCTTTCTTTTTGGGAATCCTTATGTTTTGTGGCAAAATGCCACGAAATTGCGTTGTGGGTGTGTGTGTGTGTGTGGGGGGGGGGGTGGTGGTGTTACAATACTTTAAAGAACACCAACATCAGTTTCTTCACCTTTCCAAAGCTCAATAAACAACGGAATTTGTGGGTGAAGTTTGTGAAAATTCGGCGAAAAGATTTCACAGCAGCAACACACAGCAAGCATGCACGAATTTGTACTATAGGGACCATTTCTAAAAATCAGTCTTCGAACGTCACTGCAAGATTGACTTTGGAGATGTAGCTGGCCCGAAATACAAGGCTAAAATGTAAACTAGTTTTCATATAATATGTGTTGGCTCAGGCAGTAGAGCGTCCGCCTCACAATCGGGAGGTCGTGGGTTCGAACCTCGGCCGCGTCATACCAACAGACGTTAAAAGATGGGAGTTGCTGCTACCTTGTTTGGCGTTCAGCAATTGAAAGGATAGAGCAACGTCGATCTGTGGCTGCCGGGGCACGAACTTTTGTCACTATCGTCCTTGACGCATGTGCAACTTTGAAATAGTCCTACAATGCTTGGAGTTGGATGGGGTTTCAAAGTTTCATCCTACTTTTAGTAATAATAAAAATACAAGACGTTATTTTTGTAATGTCCAAACTGAGAGTCGAACCCACATACCTCAGGTTAAATGTCCGAGGGCTAACGGAATAAACCCTATGATAGCGAAATTGATTTAGATCGGAAAAGATCAGGTGCGCATGCGCCAGGGAGGACAGGGACAAAAAGTTCGTGGGAAAAAAAAATTTAGCTGCCGGGCCCACGATCAGTTGGGCAAAAAGAATTTCCATTTCCGGTAATAAAATTTGGAGTGGATTATTATTTGGAATCATAATTTTTAAGTATCAAAATCATGTTGAGCAAAGTTTCTCTTCACTCTCGGTTGCCAGTACATGCTATGTTGTGCAGCAGTACACCGCGGAGGTCATACGACTCTACCCAATGACGTCAGTGTTAATTTGCATAGAAAAATAAACAAGCTAGCATTTTGCCGAATTGGACTGCGAGACAATTTCTAACCCTCAAAAAGGTGATTTTTATTTTTAAGAAATTGCACTTTCTAGTTGAGCTATTTGAAAAATTTAAAAAGGATTGTTTTCTTTGATACACAGATATTAATATGACCAAATAAAAACGCATACCACTTCGTTTATCAATATGAGCTCTTTAATCTCACGATAGATAATTGCAAACAGAGGAAAAAATTAATTATTAATATAAACGGGAGAGTTTAGTATCCTACTTCATATTATCAAATGAGCATGTATGGAGCATCGGACCATGTTGGTTCATGCCTACTATAAAATATAATAAACGATGCGAGCAGAGCAGCCTTACTTAAATCATTAACCCTTTCAGGACAGGAATTATTTAAGGGCTAAACTGATCACATTTTGTTGTTCAAATTGGCAACAGTAATATTTTTCTTTTAGTGATACATGGTTCTAATAAGGTGTAATGTCTTTGAAAGCAATATATGGTTAGAAATATGTCGAAAAGTGGACAAAATTGCCCATTTTGATGGAAAAACAATAACTTTGAACCTGTCAATGTGTTGCCAATTTAAGGATTTGAAAGCTTATTCTCGTTTCTAAAATTCCTGGCAATATGGCCATGCAACAAAACTGGATATAGTGTGTGTAGAAAATTTTGCTCTTTCTACTCATGTATCTGGTATATTTTTAGAGCTTTGAATCAAAAGTTGTTGAGCCAAACCACAGAATGTGGTCAATTGTCTTGAAAGGGTTAAACATGTCCTTTGGTCGTTTGTTACAGCCACACCTTGCAAGAATTTTCTTAATCCGGGTTTTATTTTCATAATCAATAAAGCCTCTCTGTCCAACTTCAATAGCTTCATACATAGTATCAAAACCAGATTCATTTAAATCTTCAGTTAATACTTTATACCTTTCTAACTTTCGTTTAGGGGCATCTACTGCATTACATTCAAACGGGACTGTCAATTCTATTACTAAAATCTGTTTAGGATCATCCCATACAATAACAAGGTCTGGGCGTTGGTTAGTAACCAGAATATGTGGTGGAATCGTTCCCCCTGCGATTAATTTACCTCCAATATCGCAATACATATTAAAGTGTCCAGTTCCTTTAGTCGTTATTGTCTCATAGATTACTTCAAGAACATTATTGTGTCGCCAAGTATATCTTTCTAACAACGACGGGCAGTATGAAAGAATATGGTGAAGAGTCCCTGTCGTGTTTGGGCAAAAGTGACACTTATTACTCAATTTTTTCCCCAACGGGATAAATTTGAGTAAGAGGGAAGTGAGTCTATGCATGAATTAACTGCAAACTTTAATACTTTACGAGATTAAACATAATTGATTAAACATAATTGACTTCCATGTAAGATTCTCATTTTCAAGGATTAATAACTACGAGAATTTTCCTTGACAAAGGAGTGGCTCGATCTTCTTTTTCCAGTATTCAGTGGAATTATCCTCTACTATACTATTTATTTTCCTCTTAATTCTATTACACGAGCTATTACTTTCTACTTCATCTACTGCCTTTTCATGGACACTTTGACAGACGGTTACAGTAGATTGCTTTGATGTCCACTTTGGCTCGCGTTTCAGTGTGCTATCAAGAGCGTGATTAACTAAATCATCGCCCAACAATCTCGACCGTGAATAGGCTGAACAATGGGCTTTCCAATAAACATCGGAAAAGCGCGGGATTGCCATCCCCTGCGGGAGGTGGACTGGAGCAATGTTTGCGCCACGGCTTGGTATTCCTAGCCATCTTTTTAAGTAGCCGTCTGTCATAGTGTCTAGTGCATCAAGATTTGATTTATTCAATGTGTGAACACTCATCATAAATCTCAGGGCGGGTAACATATATCGCACATATATAGAAACTTTATATTCTGGACGGACCAATAATTCATCAATGCGTTTCATTCTAGAAGTTATTTCTTGCTTTACATACTCAAAAACTTTTGTACATTTTCCCTCAAAATATATTTGTGATCCCAAAAATTTATGTGGGGCGACTTTCAATGAATCAACATTCATACAACCAATATTGAATGGAATATCTGTTGGAGTACCACTACAAATCGATAAACTCCGACATTTAACAGGCTTGAGGGATAGACCCATAGACTGACAGTGTTCATTACGTATATCTGAAACGGAAAATTTGCGCTATAATTGTAACAATCGAGTTCAGACTATCTCACACAATATAACATACTGACAAATTTCCATCAAGAAGAAATCCACAATCATGATATTACATGGCTTTTCACTGTGTTAAGGGATTTTGCGTTCTCAAATAGTAGATGTACATTCCAGTATCCTCCATTCGGAAGATTTCCATATATTCCCGTCGAGCACCTCTCATCAGCAATAATATTATTTGTATCTGTACATTTGAAAGAAAATGCATCAGCTTATTACAGAGCCAGATATTTATTCCTACAATTTAAGGACTGTGTTATTACTCAATTAGCAGATGACAGATTTTGCCTACTTGGTCAATCAATCAATCAATTAAAATGATAAAACAGTCCAAGATGAGTCATTTTGCATGGTGTATACGAAACATAAGGCCATTGACGCGCGCACGCGCGGAAAATTGTTGAAATGTTTGAAATGGCCTGAAACATGCCCAAAATTAATTTTAGACCATTTTGAGTATTTTCAGATTTTGCGCGCGCGCAACTTCACCGAGGCACCCTATGTTCAATTAATTTCTTTTTAATTACCTTGCATCATGCCAAATATGGTTATGTTATGACTTTGTATTGCAGAGATATAGCATATGTCAGAATTTTACAAAATGGCGCCTAGATGACGTCACAATGCGCGCACGGGCGGAAAATGTTGAAATGTTTAAAATGGCCTGAAACATGCCCAAAATTGATAATAGACCATTTTGAGCATCTTCAGATATTGCGTGCACGCAACTTCTCCAACGTGCCGAGAGAATAATTATATCTACCATCGTACCGAACTTGAGTACATTTGACAAAACAGTTTTGGAGATATAACGGACACAAAAAGTGGGTAGAAATAAAAATAATAAATAAAGAAAATTTCGTACAAAAACAGAAGGTGGTCTGTACTTGAAGTCATGGGCGCCAATCCTCACAGGAATTCTATTCAAGTGGGGGGGGGGGGACACCCCATTGTTGCATCCAGGTGTGTCCCCCCCCCCCCCCCCCCCCACTTGAATAGAATTCCTGTGAGGATTGGCGACCATGCTTGAAGTAAAGCCCTCCTATAAAAAGAAAAGACAACCAAACAACTAAACAGCAACAATCTGTATTTTTTTCCTTCTTCCTTTTCTTCTTCTCCTTCTTTTTCCTTCTTCATCTTCTTGTAAAATGAGTCCATCAACAGAAACCCACACAATTCAGTCTATCATCCAGTTATGCAATGTTGCATAAGGCTATATTAATATCAATTCACCATCACTTTAAAACACACGCCATATTGTGCCTGCATCATCATCATCGCCACATCTTTAACAAAATTATGGGGAAAACAACAAAATTAATATAAATTTCTCAGTATGAAATGATGTTCATTGAAATAACTGACTTATCAACATAAAAGTTAATGCTCTCCTGTGCAAAACAGGGGAGATATGAGTACGCTTGGTGGACAGAGTAACAATGCGAGCCGCAGCATTTTGAAGCTTCTGGAGCTTGGACAACAGATTTTGGGGTATATTGAACAGAAGGGCATTGCCAAGGTCGAGGAAATTAAGGCGTGAACTATCTTTTCAGTGGCAGACTTGGACAAATATTTCCGAATAAAACCGATATTACGTAATTGGTACCTAACTGATCTGCAGATATTTGAAATTTGATTAGACATTGTCATAATATGAGTCAAACATAACACCAAGATTGCGACAAGTTTGTGACAAATAAATTGTGTGGCCAGAAAATGAGATGGAATTAATATCAATTTTACTAAGCTGCACTTTAGAACCAAATATAAGGAATTCACATTTATCTGAATTCAGTTTCAGAGAATGTGCGAGCATCCAATCGTGAACATCAACCATGCATGATTCAAGGCGATGAACAGCCCTTTCCGCAGCGGATTGATCTGAATTAAAGGAAATCATGAGTTGAATATCGTCTGCATAAATATGATAATCTATGCCATGTTGTAGCAGAACTTATGTTTCATGGAAAACAAATCATGGGGCAGGTGGTGGGTGGGGGGGGGGGCGACATACCAATTTCTATTTTATTTCATTTTGTAAGCAAACAAGTTTAAATCTATCTCGTGACATCCGATATATATTTGGATTATAATGTATATGTACATCCCTTCAAATTATCAAACGACATAAAAATACAAAGAGACCACCTTACTGCCCAAAATGATATGAGGCGATGTTTGTCCAAATATTGGTAGTTTTGAAAATTTCGGCATGGGCTGAAACTCCCGAGCCCCTGATTCGAAACATGCATGATGTCCCATTGCACAATGAATGCACAGATCATAAAGAATGAACCATATGGCCCGAATTCACAAAGTCGTAAATAAACGCACATTACCCACGCGCGCACTCAAAGAAAATATATGATTGGATTGGATTCCGTGCGCACGAACGCTTTGTGAATTCGAGCCATTGTATTTAAAGAAGAGGAATCATACCTATCACAGGATAGCTTCAAGGAACTGCATGATGAAAGGGATACTCACTTCAGACAAGGTTGAAGACCAAATAAAATATGATTAGATCTGCATGCACGACTTATGCTTATATGCTTACAATTATAAAGATAAGTTGCATTAAAGCCGATTAAACAAAATTATATTTCAAAATCTTGTTCTAAATTACACTGGAATTAAAAGAATTATTTGATTTAAAACATTTATTGGTTATATTTAGAATTTTAAACTGCATTATCCTGAGGTGACATGATAATTGACCGTGCCTACATATTAAGTATTTGTTGAAGTGTGAAAAGAATTTAGAATTATGCTTAGTCACTTTTCCATAATCATGTTTTAATGGGCAAATCACACCAACTACAATTTTTTTATTACATATACATGGTCATGGACATGTAGACCTACGAAAGGGAAATTGGTGGTAGGTAGTAAGTCTTTGCTTTTATTTTTAAAATTACAAATTTGGGGTGTATGTATAATGGGTCTAAGAGTGAAATGTCAAGTAATTGCCATAAGGGCCATTAAATAGCCTTGATACCCCCCCCCCCCCCAAAAAAAAGGCAGATTAATTGGTCTACTTGGACACACACCCAAATTTACAAATCTGTTTCCCCCTTGAAAAAGTATGTTGGCTCTTTCCAATTTACAAATATTTTGACATTCAATATCCAGCTCAATTATGCATTCCTGAGAATTATGTAAATAAGCAATAAAACTCTTTAAAATATCATTTAAAACTTGAAATAACAATAAAGATAAAGAATAATTTGATCCTTAATATCTCTGTAAGAGTCAAATATACATGAAATGCAGTCTTGTAATATCATTTGGAAAGTTAGATTAATTCAGTATTTATTTTTTCCAATTCATAAAAATGAACAAAGTCATATACATACAAATAAAAAGGAGAATTAAAACATGTCAATAAAACATGAACAAAGCAAAGATTAGAGACTTCCGATAGCCAAGCCCTGGTATAGAAATTACTAGATTACAAACAAATAATTCCTCTAATAATCCCTCTCTGGGATTAATTAGTCTAAACACACCTCAGAAAAATAACCCCTTTTGGTTCGATCTAGCTGAATACAACCTAACAGCATACTGTAACGTGTCCTTTGTATTAGGTAGTCTTTAAGTTCTTAGAACAATCCCTCCTTAGAATTAATTAAAATAGATGTTTACAGCGACTTCTAATTCACACGCTACTGGATTTGCAATGACTTCTTCTCATAGTATAAATAGTTGAGCAATTATAATCTCTGGTTTCATTCTTTTAAGTCTTCGGACTTCTTCCTGTGCTGTGCTCCTGCCCATGCAGGTCTGGATAGCACTAAGTCTTCATACCAAGCCCTTTCGTATCACCAGTATGTCTTATGACTGTTCAACTGTGATGGAGTACCGAGTTCCCATATACAAAGCTCCGTATATACCTTATACTTTGATGTCCATGCTCAGCAGTAAATGTTGGTTTGCACATTTACATTTCCTCATTGTGAATCTATCCGTCGTTGTGTAGTGATCTTAGTCATCAATTACTAGACACTCATCAAGAGTTGTAATTGATGCGCTTCCTTGGACAACCTGCATAAATAAAAACAAAAAGAAAAAGAAAGAAAAATGAAACTTCTTGTAGACTGTAGGCTGAATTTTAAAGAAACAAAAAAATGGGTACATCTCTAATTTTATGATACAATTTGTTTTGTTTTTTCTTCTTTCTTAATGGTAGAAATGTAAATCTAGGTTTAAATCTTTCAAAAGAAATAAATATTTTTATTTTCCATTCCAAATTTGATCCTAAATCAAGACCTCTAGTAAACATTAAAATGGCTAAATCAGTAAGCAGGTTTAATGAAAATAATTTACTTGGCTTCGGAATTTTAACTTAATTGTACAGACTAGGGGTCTACAGTAAACAGGTTCACATCTAGTCTAAAATAATAAATATACTATCTAATCTTATAACTTACAGAACTACTAGTTCTTGAGTCTACTATGTTTAAGCTATGGCCAAATTGATTTTTTTACAAATCCATGTTAGAGATCTACATTTTCCAAAAACATATTTACCTGTCCAATTCAACCTGGGTTTCCTACAGTGTGAAAGTCTACAGCCCATGGCCAGGAGGGCCTATCACAATATTGGATGATCTGGTCCTGGTCCCCACGTGTTTCACTACTTTGATCCGATAGCTCTGCAATCAAAAGGGAACAAAAAGTTAAGATCGTTGTGGTAATAAATTCATAGATATAAGCCTACTGTCTAGATTATCAGATATCTTACTCGCAGATGTACTGCTCTCGTCTCTAAGTTAGTGCCAGTGGTAACACGTCAATGACAATAGTTGTCACTACACTACTCACAAAACCAAAAGTTTTCAGTCTCTCTGTATCGTCTGGGTCCACTGACCACCGTACATAGTAAGGGGAAGGTAAACAAATGACAGTAACATTAAATATTTCACCATACCAGACGGTTAATTCTAGACCTATTTATCACTATACTTTACTTATACTTCAGATAGGCCCCAGGCCAGGGATTAAACTGAGACTGCTCTCCGACTCATTAGCAGCCTTAGGTCAAAGAGAATAAAGAACAGTTTAATGTGGGTCCAGCATGGAAGACATTGTCCTTCAAATTTATATGTTAATATTTTAGACTCTACCTATACAAAGTTCAAAATCAAAGCGAAGGGGCAAAGCGCAGTAGCCGGTCAGGATCGGCGCACCCAAAACTAACGGACCGCTGGGCAAGATCTCACCCGGCGCGGCCAAGAGTTGTGTCATGATTAATCTTGATGTTGAACAGGTCCACATCTACCTCAAATTGTCGGTAAGGAAGCCATGCGCTTTACCTTTTAGGTTTGAGCACTATCATGATAAACAGATCTACGGAAAATTGCTGATCTTTCGAAAAATATTACCAGTAGACTATATAAACGGACGGTTTTAGAGTTTAAGAGGAGGGACTGGGTGGGATGTGGGATAATATGTTTTGTACGGTGAACTCACTCGCAGCCACGACGAACACATCCCAATTATCCCAATTATTAAGAGGAACGTTAAACAAAATACATATTTACTTACATTTCATGGCATCATACCGCACTACCTTGATGAGAATGTCACCGGGAGAATTTTCTGCTTTCGTGAGATTCACTAGACCAACTCCTTCTAAAACAGAGATTTGATGGTTGAAATGGCACAAAAGTAGCGCTACTCTCTAGCTAGCTAGCCCTCCTTCGGCGGCCACGCAAACTGCATAATTTTTATGATCGAATGTCTTTGGCTCGCTGAGAGAGCTTAGCCCTCACCGTTGGCTTGTATTTAGTTAATTAGTTTTCAGTTTGTCGTTTAGTTTCTAAATGTTTACGTTATAGTTCAAAAGGAAGTGGATTGGTTCGCAAGTTCGCAAGAGAGCTTAGCCCTCACCGTTGACTTGTATTTAGTTAATTAGTTTTCAGTTTTTGTTTGTTTTTTGTTTTTTTGTATATTAAATTAAAGTGTGAACAATAGCCAGCCACTGCAACTCATAAAAAAAAAAATATATAAAAAGCAATTTAAGGAAAAATATTGGGCAATAGGTAAAACATTGAAGTCATGAAATGCGATTTTCCAAAAGAAATCTATGCACACGTCTTTTAAAAGAATTTAGTCCTGTACAGGAAGGCGTTCCAACAACATAATTTGGGAGACTGTTCCAAGCCCTTGAAGCCGTGTGAATGAAGCTTCTGTCCAACTGATGATTTTTTGCAGTGGGTAATAGAACAGCGTGGACAGGAGAAGATACACTAGCTCTGGTCACTCGTCTCCTTTCTAGAGGCGGAGGGAGCATTTCATTTAAGTCTTTTGGGCACTGTTCTGTGTGCATTTTGTAGAATACACAAGCAGCTGCAACTTGGCGCCTGTGAGTTAAACTGGGAATGGATAAATCTTGAAGGGCAGTGGATTCATCAACACAAATAACCTTGAGTGCTTTTTTCTGAATGTTGTCTAACATGCTAAGTATGGTATAGGAGGCATTTATCCAGCATAAAGATGCATATTCCATTATGCTGCGGACCTGTGCATTGTAGACAATAGCTCTACCCTTTATATCAAGCTTATTAGCAACTCTCCTAAGAGCCCCAAGTCTTTGCCCAGCTCTAGAGGCAACAGTCTGTATATGCTTGGTCCAGGTTAATTTCCTGTCAATTGTTACACCCAAGATTTCGATCTCATCCTGAGCGACAAGAGGACAATCACCAAATTGCAAGTTTAATTGTGAGGGGGTTCTCTTCCTTGAAATAGTCATTTTTAGACTTTGTAGGTTCAAATGTGACTTTCCATTTGTTAGCCCAGGATTTTATGTTTGAGAGGTCCCTGTTGAGACTATCTTCAACTGATCTGATGTTACTGTTTGCAGGAAGACGAGCAAACAATGTTGAATCATCAGCATACAAGTACAGCTTATTCTCACAGACATCCACAAGGTCATCAATGTAGATGGAGAAGAGCAGTGGTCCCAGAAAAGAGCAATGAGGTACTGAAGCATTGACAGGGATGGCTTCAGAAGCTTGACCAGCAAGGACTACTGAGATGTGACGGTCTGACAAATAATTACGTAGTTTGTCGTTAGTTTGTCGTTAGTTTCGAAATTTTTACGTTAGTTCAAAAGGAAGTGGATTGGTTCACATGTATTTACGTACGTTTTTCAACCAATAGATAGGTTTTAATAAACGTTTAAACAATAATATTGTTTTTGTTCTGTTTATATTGCTTCACTTTCTTTTACTTTCGAAATTTAACGTTAGTTTACAAAATATAGCTTCATTACAAAAAAAGTTAATAGGTTTCAGTATGTCCTATATGGTTTCAGAAATTAAACGTTAGTTCAGGAGGAAGTATGTGCGTTCACACATTATAGCTTTGTTACAAACACAAGTTCGTTAATTTTGTTAATGTTATTGATTGTTAAAGGGTGTCTGAGCCAAAAAAATAATTGTATACAGTTTGTACAGATTGTATAAAATTAACCCCAAATATCTTTACCCGGCATTCTACAGGTAAGCGGTTAAGAAGTTTGAAGAAAATAAAGGACAGCGTAAACAATCGACGCGTTTAACTCAACTTGAGTTTTCTATGCATGTGCGTTTGTTTATGCGTGCACGTTCGGCGAAAACCAAGACGCGATAGTGGAATTATCGCGATCGCATTATTGCTTTGTCGTCTGCTATGTGCAATGCCGGGGCTGACAAGCACTCGAAAATTAATTTGGGGCGGAACTTACGGATAATATTCGACCCTTATTAAACAACCAACAAATGAATGAAGGAAACAACGCAAAATGTTTTTATCGAATTGGGAATTGATTTGGTGCGTAAATTATGGATAATCCACAATCCAAATAAAACAACAATGAAGTCACACAACGGAGAATATTTTTAAAGAATCAACAATTTATTTGGGGGGGGGGTAAATTACGGGGATTCTATACGACAAATAAAGCATCAAATGAATGAAGTTTACAACGCTAAATTTTTATATCGGATAGAAAATTGGTTCGGCGCATAAATTACAAAGATTCTACAGAACAAATGAATTAGAACTAAGACGCAAAATACATTTATGGAATCGAAAATTGATTTGGCGCCTAACTTAGGGATAAGTATGCAACCCATATGAATTATGAAATGAATGAAGTATACAACGCAAAATGTTTTTATCGAAATGAAAATTATAATTTGGCGCTTAACTAATGGATAATATACAACCCAAATAAAACATGAAAGGGATGAAGTACATAACGTTAAATGTTTATATCAATAGAAAATTGGTTCAGCGCATAAATTACAAAGAATCTACAGACCAAATGAAACAACAAATGAATTAGAACTACGACATTTATCGAATCGAAAACTGATTTGGCGCTTAGCTTAGGGGTAATATACAACCCAAATAAAACATCAAATGGATTAAGTATACAACGCAAACTGTTTTTATCGAACTGAAAATTCAGTTGGCGCGTAATTTATGGAGAATCTCCAACTCAAACCAACAGACGAATCAAATATTCAGCACAAAACGTTTAAATCGATATATCGTTAGATGAGCTATCGTGATCGATCGACTAGTCTTATTTATATTAATTTTTTTGGGTATTTTATTTTCAAAAATCAATATCTACTGTATGCTGTCACCGTTGAATGTCGTGTTAGTTTTCTGTGGTTGATTTTGTGTAAGCTAACTATACACAAATTATTTCTTCAGGCCTCAGGTACCCTTTAATGTTATTGATTGATTGTTAATATTATTGATTGATTGTTCATATTATCGATTGATTGTTCATATTATTGATTGCTTGTTAATATTAAGGATTAATTATTAATGTAAAATGATAGTTTTCACAATTATTAATAGATTCAAAAAATTCTTAATTTTGACCTTTTTGCCGCCCCATACAATAACAGCACCAATTTCATTAAAAGCCCATATTTTGTTTGCTTATGTCTTTCGATACTATACATTTGAAAATAAAGATCAATGCACTTGTTATACAATTTGTTGTTAAATTCCTTTTGATAGAAATGCGAGATAGCGCGAAACCATTTTCCTTGAAAAAGATCTTTCTTTGATTATCGTTGATTTTTGTTCTTCTTTTCCTTTCAAGTTTCAAGATATTGAGGTATCCCAAAGGAAGCCCCCCTGTCTGCACCTGAGAGACATTGGAAACTTTTTTTCCGAGAAACCTTCGTACAAAACGGGAGCAGGTTTGTCAGGACGGTGCCAATTTAGAACCGACAGGACCCGGTAACCTGGTATGAAACCATTTTATCTTTAAAAAATAAAATAATAATTAAAAAAGAAGATTATAATTGCAAAAAAAGAGAAGTCAATTGTATCTTTTAGATGATTAAAAGTGTTTTTAAAAAGATAACGAGAAAAATTGTTAGTGATAATAGTCGAAATTGACTGATTGCCATAAAACACTAAGCAACAACAACAACAACAACGTTCACATGCACGTATGAAAAAACGCGCACGCCTAGAAAAGGGCTCGCGCGGAACTCAAGTTCGACTTTCCTTTTATGTTTTATTTTCTTCAAAAGAATTAACCGTTTACCCATATAGAATGCCGGGTAAGGTTATTCGGGGAAAGTTTTTATGCATTGTAGCTGTATACAAATTATTATCCTTTTTAATTGTTAAATGTTATTTTATTTATTTATTTCTTTCTTAATTTAATTTAATTTATTTATTTTTAATTTATTGTTGGGGGGGGAAGGGGACTCAGAGAATTTTTCATGCAGATGTTATGGTTTGGAGCCTTCAACGGTCACAATTGCTCGTAGATATGTGAATCTATTCAACACTTTGGCAACGACTTAAAATGTAAGAAATTCGTACCCAGGGAGGGGGACCCCCCCCCCCCCCCCCACAAAAAAATCCTCTATAAACCCCGGGGATCTCAGATTGCTTGACTGATCTTGTGCTAAATAGAGCCCTGGAAAAAATATTAGACCACCTTTTAAAGGCCTATATGGCAAGTGCTGGCTATATCAGTAATTTAATTTCGAAATTATTTCTACTAGCTAACTCATAATGAGTGGGTGACTACTTCCCAAAACAGCTCGTGCAATAACTAACCCCTCGGACAACGGCCACCAGGGTAATTCCCCCTAAAACAATTAACCCCGGACAATTTCGCTATCGGACAATTACATCGAAGGGCACCCCAAAGGATAGAAAGTTCAGAACGACAGATTGTAAATATCCTGGAGGCTACCTGTACTCAGGGATATTCTCCGGGGTAGGGGTTTTGGAAAAATGTCATGACAGCAGTGGTCTGGGGATAATTGTCCAGTATGCCTGATTGTCTGGTAAAGCCATGTTCACTCCTCTGGGGGCAGTTTGTTCAGTTCTTGGTGCCGGAAAATTACATTTGATGACAGCAGCCATGCCTCCTCCGGCTGCTCATTCATGCTGCAAGAATGTTTCCTTGTTTCATAATATAATCAATTTTCTATTACCTTTAATTTCTATGTCTTACATGACGGTCTCAGTAGAATAAAGAGCAGGCCATGGTGCTCAGACCAAGATAATTAACACTTGACATTCATCCTGTCAGACATTTATAGTCTATTAGGTGGTACAAAATCTCTTTCTCATAGGAAAACAGGGGTGTGGTAGTTGATTGGGGAAATCTGTCTGGGACAATTTGTTTCGGCTGTAGTCATCCTAGTGGTAACTGTCCTGGGGTAATTGTCATAGTGAGTAGTAGTTCATTCATCATGAATTAGCTGTTGATAATCATTTCCTACTTCCACAGACGATGGACTTAACACTTCTCATATACCCACAGATGGAGCGGGTCTAATAATTTTTCCAGGGCTGTATATTTGGTGGTGACATAGACTGGTATATGTGTTTGAAAATGCCCAGCAATGTTTGATACTATATTAAGCGATTTTTAAGCGCTCGATCGTTGCGCTCCCTTACTGGGGAAATCTGTCTGGGACAATTTGTTTCGGCTGTAGTCATCCTAGTGGTAACTGTCCTGGGGTAATTGTCATAGTGAGTAGTAGTTCATTCATCATGAATTAGCTGTTGATAATCATTTCCTACTTCCACAGACGATGGACTTAACACTACTCATATACCCACAGATGGAGCGGGTCTAATAATTTTTCCAGGGCTGTATATTTGGTGGTGACATAGACTGGTATATGTGTTTGAAAATGCTCCGCAATGTTTGATACTATATAGAGCGATTTTTAAGCGCTCGATCGTTGCGCTCCCTTATTGGAAAATAAGGATTTTAGCTTCTAGCTCATGTAAATAACAAATTTTGAATATGCTGTATAATTAACTTATGTATTTAAAACATGCCCTAGAAAGCTATGTTCCAACGCTACAAAATCCAATATCTCCTTAGCATGCGGATACCCCCTTCGTAACCCTCCCATAGCTATGCTTAGTCTCTATAAAATTTGTTTGTTTGAAATTGTTTGTTTTCCATGGCCATGTACCTGTCTTTTAACAAAAAACCCCTCCTCTTCTTATTTCCCCATTTGTTCCATATGCATGATTGCTTAGTTTAATTTTTAATGTATTTCATGAACTATTATGTACTTTTTGTCAGGTTCCAAAAAAGCTCTGCTTCTTTGCTGATCCCTGTTTCAATCTCAGTTTCATGTACTTACTTTAATGTAGTCTGTACTGTTTTTCTTCATTTTTATGCACTTAGGTTTCTTTATCAATATAATTTTGCATTATTAATTGAAATATGAAAAAAAAATTGAAATATGAAAATGAAATAAAATAAAATCTATGAAATCTAATCTAAATCTAAATATGTTGACCTTTATTTCAACCTTGTATTTCAATTTGTGTGTCAATGAATCTGGAGATGAAACTTGGTGAATTTATACTTTTACATATTTTTTCTAGATAATAAAAGATAAAGATATTATACTGTGCTCAATAACTTATGTCTGGGATTACTGAGATAAGAACAGAATGAATGAGAAATTAAAATTACATTGATGTCAATTTACTGATACAATCTGCTGGATATCATGAACTATAAGTTAGAGTGACCGTAGCTAGCGAGTTTTGAGGAAAGTTTTTAAATTAAGTTGAAATAAGTTGCTTTAAATCACGGGAACATGATTTATTTTAATAAAGAAAATTTCTGACAAAGACAACCAAATTATGTAACTTAGAAGAACAAACAGAAAGGAGAAAGTCAATATCTGAACAAAGGTCTGTATTATATAATTCTATTAGGCCTACTCAATTATATAATGTATCAATGAGTTGCATGATTATATATCTGTCCTTGTGTAGGCCTACATGTCGGCCTTTTATCTGAATGTGAACAACGAATAAATTAATTAAATGAAATACATCACAGATTCGAGTGACTTTTTTGTCCAATAACCGTCACGTGCATTTGTTTACGTAATGATTATGGAAGTCACGACTAATACTTTTAAAAATGGTTAAGACAAAAATAATTCCACGGACTGATTTTGAAACATGTGAAATCCTATGAATTCTTTAAATGCACTTCTTTACTTCTCATATCATTATTTACCTGTTGAAAAGACAGTCCTTGGAGTTGTTAAAGCATTAAATATTTGAAATACTTTACTTAACAAATTTTCCTTCTAAATTTACACAGATATAGAGAGTGAGGGGGAAAACATTGCCATGTTTGATAGTAAATATGTGTGCCTTGTGTATAGAACCATATGCCTCCGCGCAATAAACCGGTTCTGTAATGGGTGACACGACATTAATTTTGCTCCTGCGACATTTGCTCCTCCATCCATATCTCGAAAGGTCAAAGGTTAAGGTGAAGGTCATGATTTGGTTTTTTGTTCAGGACAATGTGAAGATTAGGATTAGCGTTAAGGTTAGGGTTAGGGTTAGGGTTAGGGTTAGGGTTAGGTTAAGAATAAACATGGCAAAGTTAGACAGCAGCAGTTGTCACAGGAGCAAATGTCATGGAACCTCTGTAATGTAATCAAGTTTATGCACATTTCTTCTCTGAGCACCTAGTGACGAGCTATTCAATTAACCTGCTTTTTATAAATGAACATCATTGCTTGGAATCCAGTTTGCATACTTTACTTGTTGCTATGGCTGGCAAGCATTCAGGTTGTCCAGAACAACCTTTGTTTGAAAAGGTACGTGTAACATTTCAATACATTACCGAAGCGGTCTATTCTATGAACACGATGACAAAAGAGAGCGGACAAAATATACAGCTCCTCATTGTACCCTTCACAATTGTTCTGGTAGACAAAAGAACATCCCTTCATTGCTATTATGTAAAATAAGTAGAACAGGTGAATATGCATGTGACACCTGTTCTACATATTTTTACGTAATAGCAATGAAGGGATGTTCTTTTGTCTACCAGAACCAGTGTGGAAGGTACAATGAGGAGCTGTATATTTTGTCCGCTTCTTTGTTTGCCATGTTCATAGTGATTACACACATTTGCCAACCGTTCGATAAGTGGGGTCAGTTAAGGAAATTTTCGTTACACAGCGGACAAAAGCACCAAATTTGGCATGAACACTCCTTTTAGCCTACTTATCAATATTAGTCGAGGAGCCCTCGCGAATTTTTAAAGGTGGTCGAATAGAATGCAAAAATCCAAAATGACCGCCATCTGGAGATGATATTAACATTTCGGTTTAAATAATTTCATAGGAAACATAAATTTGTTGTCAGATGAAATTATGGGGATCATATCACAACACTTATCATTTAATAAATACAGGGCCTGTTTATAGCCCCCAAATCCACATTGTAAGTGCACTAGAAATCTAGTTTTTGAAGGTTTGAAATGCGATAATTTTCCAAAGCTCGGTCGCTTTGCTCCCTCGCATAATTATTTTCCTTCAGGATCTCGTAATCTCGCGCCCCCAGTAGGCTTATATAGTTCTTAAATAGCTTAAAGGGTTCAGAATTAGAAAAAAATAAAGATGTAATTGCTTTGCTCGCTATATCATATGAGTTTCAGGAGTCATAGTTTCATATGACTCCTGCTAAACAATAATATTGCGCCCCCAATACAGGATAAAGTGTATAAAGCAGCATTTGCAAAGGTTAAAGTTTTGAAAGGTTAAACTTTAGGTA
This sequence comes from Heliocidaris erythrogramma, assembly GCA_025617745.1. Taxonomy (NCBI): domain Eukaryota; kingdom Metazoa; phylum Echinodermata; class Echinoidea; order Camarodonta; family Echinometridae; genus Heliocidaris; species Heliocidaris erythrogramma. The sequence continues at coordinate 20,031,997 of CM046860.1, read as the reverse complement.
GCCTTGAAATTCTCGACTCTTTCTCAAGCCTATTTAGTGTTTTCGTTAGTTTGCTCCCGATTTTAGAAGTGAGTGAATAGAAAACCGTTTAGCAACGTATACAATTTTAGCTTCTAAATTTTAAATTGCAAAATTTCCTTGGGTAAAAATGCACAATTTTTAGGGTTAAAATTGAAAATTTTTCCACTCGGTCGCTTTGCTATCTCGCTACGTAGATAAGTTTGGGCACTCGAGGGGGGGGGGGGCATAACTTCATGTTTTGCCCCAGGCGCCATAATCCTTTTTTTCTCGATCAGTCTTGATGCTTCTATTAATTGATTTTTATTGCAGCCGCAAAAGAGAACATATTGGCTAATGAACAAACAGACTGCAAGTACATGGTATTTAAGGTTACCATGTGACTAACTTAGACATGACATATCTTATATTTGAAATCGAAATAACTCTCCGAAAGAAATTAAATTGTCTTCATGAAATAAAGGATCACAGACTCACTGTAGGATTGCATCAAAGAATATGAACGATATTTCAATCCTTCCCTTTTAGTAGGCCTTCATTGATGTGAGTGGCAGATATAAAAGAACGCATGATGATGCTCCTTTCACGAACATTTAAGTTTTTATTGGGAGTCATGATGAACTTGAAGTATAATGCAGATTTTTTCCCCAGATATCATATCGCATCTTTTAAAATACATTTGTCATTTTGCAAAAATATTTTTTTTTTCCGGTAAAATCTCTTTCTCCCTCTCTATCATTATTTAATGTATAACTGTTTGCATACTACTGAAATTGAAAAGAATAATTGAAAGGCATAAATTATAATACCTTATTGAAGTTACTATTACAAACATAATTCATGGCATGTGTGATTGCTGTATAAAGCACCAATTAAGCATAGGGTATGAGGCAGTGGCGGCGGGGGAGCCTGGAGCTGGGCGCAACCCTATCCCTAAGGATTGTCAAAGTTTTCTACTCTGGCAATCATCTTCTCATATTCGGTGCCCGAATATCTCATTTTCATATCTTATCTGGGTTTTTTATGGCGAAAAAAATGTATTTTATCTCATTTTGAAAACTGGAAAGTTGATATTCCGGCAACAGTCATCAGCACCCTCCGCAAAATTGTGTCCGTACGCCTATGCAAGAGACTAACCTCAATTTTGTTTTAACTTGTGAAAAGTTTATCGTTATCTAAGTCAATACTTTAACTCTTACTGTGCCAAGGGGTTTAGCTCTCTTCAAAATTTTACCAAAATGTGATCAATGCTTACTTTTCAAATGTCTGCACTTAATTAACCATCCATTATTTCACAAAATATTACATACAAAACCTGTACGAAATTTATTACCATTTCTTATGATACCAAAAATTATTACTTTATCCAACTTTATGCATATCATTACTGAAAATTACATTTGAGTTTGGTTTTTTGTCCATTACAATTTGTTTTTTATTTGTTTACTATTGTTTAATGTTCAAATAAGGTAATATCTTTTTAAAAATCTGAAATTTTGTCTGAAATTTTCTATGGCAGCATATACTTATAATCATATATTTACAATGCTTGGTTTATGCTCAGAATTTTGATATACACTGACCACCATATACCATTCCTTGTGCAATGGGTGAATGAAAATGACAAATCTATCTGTCACATATACGTACAATCGGCACTGAAAATCCAGATAAAAATTGTCAAAGAACCAAACTGATATGTAAAAAAAAAGAAATTTCCTGTAAAAATACCCACATATTTTTTAACAGTGTAGGCCTACCTAACCCTTTTCCTTTCATCCGTTTATTCATTTATTCGTTAATCTATTTACCCTTAGATTTAACCTTACCTCAAACCTGAACTTTACTATCTTTGACGAAATATAGCATGTAATTTCGCCGAGTATATGTCTGTTCGTTGAACCGAAAAAGAGACCAAAATGTGACAAGTTGACTGCTATGTTTTAGCAATAAAAAAAAAACTCACAACTTCAATTAAACCAACAAACATGCATGGTCACTTCTTACCCCATCGTGATTGGGTCAAATTTTACCTAACTCGTTTTTTAGAATGTACCTAACCCTTTTCCTTCCATTCATTTATTCATTTATTCGTTAATCTATTTACCCTTAGATTTAACCTCAAACTGAACCTTACTCTATCTTTGACGAAATATAGCATGTAATTTCGGTTGAGTAAAGGGACCAAAATGTGACAAGTTGACTGCTATGTTTTGGCAACAAAACAAACTCACAACTTCAATTAAATCCATTTGCATCGTCGTGTTGACAGAGAATCGAGATACAGTTTTAAAATACATGCAACCAGGAATCTTGATCTGATATCACATGAGGTCTATAACGTCAGTGAGTAAAATGTAATTTAAATTCAATGTAGGTCAAATATCCACTTTAATTTATGCGTCTTATAAGGATAACCGTTGACATGATTAAAACCAAAAGTGGCTGGCTTGTACATATTTGTATTACTATATAAAAGGTTAAAGAAATGTTTAAAAAAAGAAGAGAGTATTCCACAAGAATGGCAAGGCGTTTCACTAACAAAAATCGCACCTGAAATTGCATCATGTGCACTATAAGTTCCAAACACTTTCTTTCATACAAGTACAAAAAAAGTTCCACTGGCTAATATGCTGAATGCATACTTTTTCATAAGAGATATGACGTTCACACTTGATTTGATACGCTTTTATTGAACGATGTTCAAGATGACAGCTAATAGCTGATACATGATGAATTATAAGAGCATAATTCAAATATACATAGGACAAGAATGATAAAAGATACACAGCAAAAGCAATAGGCCTTGTAATCCAGCCAAAAGTGGGAGTTATAAACTGAGGCAGACTCAGAGAACCCTAGATCGAGTCTGAGTCACGTCTTTTAGATGGTGATATTAAAGGTCGGTCCCACGTAAATAATCATATCTGATTGATACAGGTCTGTAAAAACCAATTCAACATTTCAAAATAGATAAATAAACAAAGTGAGGTCATTCAACTGCATCAAACGACTAGGAAGACAATGTGATTAAATTTTGAAGTAGGTCAAAACTGAAGGGTCACAGAGGCCAAGTTATTATGAAATTACATCGCGATATCTTTAAAAAAAAGGGCGGAGGCATAATAGGCAGTCGCATTTATCTTGTTGATATATAGATACAAAGAACTAGGCGTTGTGGCGTGCGCCTGTAATCCAGCAAATAGTGAAGGTTATAAACCGATTCGACTCGGAGGACATTGTACCAGGGAAAAAATTACACGAGGGCTAAAGGCAATTCACCCCCCCCCCCCCCCCCCCCCAAATGTAAACAAAGAAATAGCCCTCGCAAGTTGCAAAAGAGCCCCCATAAATTGCTATTAGGTTCAATACAAAATGGAATTTGGAATGAAAAGAAGTACGAAAAATAGCCCTGATACAGAAAATATTATTTTTGTCCCTGACTCCCTGCTTTGTACCCTTTTAATTCTTTTGAAATCTTTTCAGTAATTCAGTCATATCAAACAAAATATAGACAAAATATTTATCAAACTCACCCAATGAATAGACAACATCCTACAGAAAATAAAGATGTAAAAAAAGTTGCAAATCCAAACCAATGTTCGATACGATAAACATTCGATTGCACCCCTGTCCCCCTTTTTTTGTTCTTCCTCTGTTTTATCACTTTTCTCTCAGACTCCTTTTCTTTCTTTCTTTTTTTTTTTCATTTTCCCTTTCCTTTCTTTCTCTCTCTCCCATCTGCACCAGCGTACCTTGTTCGAGGGAAAACCCGATTTTCCATTCTTCTCCCCTTTTCTTTCCTTCTCTTTATTTTATTTCTTTCTCTCTCTTTTCTTTCGATCCCTTTCCCGTCTCTCTCTCTCTCTATCGTTTTTTTTTTTTTTTTTTTTTGGGGGGGGGGGGGGAAGGCCCGATTTTTTCCCCTTATAGAAATATCTTTATTAAATATTGCTTTTGACTTTGTAATAATTTATAAACACATTAATAACAACAAAATACTGCACATAATAGAATTAACAAACAAACCATTTTAATTATACAGCACATTATAGCAAAACTAGTTTACAGAAAAATTATGTTCACCCATCTGTTATCAAATGAGATGAAATTGTTATTCTTAAATTTTAACATATAGATATTCAGAATGGTAATGCCTTTGATAAGCATTTAAATTACTTTATTGATAGTAAGCTTCTTTTTTTTTCATTTCCAGGAATCTTACATCCCTTCTGTTCTTTTCTTTTCTTATTCCTCCGCGTTTTCCTTCCCTTTATATCCTCTTTTTTCTGTCTCTTTCACCCTGCTCTGTTTTTTTCTGTTTTTTTTCTTGGAGATGGGGAGATGAGACAACGTGGGAGCAAGGCCCTTTCGGCCTCCGGCCTCCTTCCCCCTTCCCCCTTTTCCTTTTTCTTCTCCCTCTTTTTTCCCCTTTCTCTCATCTATCCCTTTTCCTCCCTTCTCCCTTTTTTATGGAGGGGGGGGGGGGGTGGAACCGTGGAAGGCCCTTTTGGCGCCCGGCATCCTTCTTCCATTTTTGTCTTCCTATTTTTTTTCATTTTCTCTCCTCTCCCCCTTTCCCTTCTCTCTTTCCCTCTTTGTTCTTTCTAATTTCCTTCCTGCTCGCTCTCTTCCTCTCCCTCTCTCTTTGCGAGAGGGGGGGGGGGGGGGGGAAGCAACTGGGAAGCAAGGCCCTTTCGGTCCCTGGACTCTCCCCCTTTTTATTCCTCTTTCATTTCATTTTTTTTTCTTTTCCCATTCTCTCCTCTTTCCCTTCCCCTTCCTTCCCTCTTTTTGGTCGGGGAGGGGGAGGGAGAACGGAAGCAAAAGGCCCTTTCGGCCCTGGACTCCTTCCACTTTTTTTGCCTTCTTTTTTCTCCACTAGGAAGACAATGCCCGCTGCCCCCCCCCCCCCCCCCCCCCCCCCTGGATCCGCGCCTGCTAAAACCGAACTGTGTTACAAGAAATATGCAGTTATAGACTGGGATTTTACGTGTGTCACAAGCTCAATAAGCGTCTGATAGACCATTGCGGTCATGAGACACACGCGATAGCTCCGTATGCATTGCGATGTCAGTGTTTGATATCGCTGCGCTGGTTGTTGACAGGATTGTACGCGAGAAGTTTTGGCATGGAACGCTTGCTTGGACCGATGTCATTTTGCTCCATTGAGTTTGTGCATGTGACCGAAGACCAGCACCCCTATGCCAGAAACCGGCTCCCAGACAGCGAAAATGATATTAGTATTGCCACAGCAACTCTTTATTTTTTTTTTCTCCGGTTAAAACGGAAACAAAGAGGTCTCCCTTGATTTGAGTGAAAAAAATATAATTAATTCTGTAATAAAGAGTTATCAAATAGGATTTTGTCTCACGAGGCCGAAGATCAGCTTAAAATGGCGGTCATCATGGGATATTTTCCTGCTACCATGGTTACGGATATTTCGAGAGGAGTCCTTGGCTAAAATCATTTCATATAACCTAAGCAAGCTTCACACCAAAAATGCTGCTTTTTTGCGCCATGAAAAAAGATTTTGTCTTACATGGCCGAAGACTAGCATAAATTGGCGGTTATCTTGGATTTTGGGGTGTTGCCATGGCTACAGGAAATATTTCGAGAGGGCTCCTCGACTGAAATCATTCTATATACCCTAAGGAAGCTTCACACCAAAAATGCTGCTTTTGGGCGTCACGAAATAGCATTTTGTCTTACGTGGCCGAAGATTAGCATAAATGGCGGTTATCTTTGATATTTGGGTGTTGCCATGGTTACGGACATATTTCGCGAGGGCTCCTGGACTAAAATCAATTTATATACACTAAGGAAGCTTCACACCAAAAATGGTGCTTTTGTCCGCCGTGTCACAATAATCGAAAATTTTGACCCTAACTGACCCAGCTAAATGTAATGATTCGCACTTCATTCTTGCAGCTTATGAATGATTTATGAGAATTTGGGTTGACATGTGTTGGGAAAAATTCCCCCCCCCCCCCCCCTATCACTCCTCTCTTTCTCTATATCGCTTACTTTATTTTACTTTTTAGCCTCTTTCTTTCTTGCCCCTTCGGCCCCTTGGATCCACCTATGTAATAAGTCACTACATTAATTATTACCCCGAATGAATCATAAACATTATAAAAGAAAGAAATTCAGGGGCGCAAGAAGAGTTTGGCAGCCTACTATAAGCAAATGTTATATCTTTATATTAATCATTATATCAAAATATTGATAAGAAAGATACATACCTCTGTAGACTCTACAAATTTTAAGGAATCGACGTAACTCCCATCTGACTTCGCTGCACTCTCCAAATTTATGAACACTACTTCTTGCTTCACAGTGAGTTCCATTGCCGCTTGTAAGTTCTCATCTCGAATAGGGTCAAACATATATAGATCCCGGATCTTCTTTTCTCCATCAATCAGGATAGCCATTATGGAAAATATTTTTCCTTCTGTCTTTTGCCTTTCTTCCATCCTTTCAACCACCACCGCTCGTGTTGAATGCTCGTCTCCTAATGAATTAAGGGATAAATGTTATAGATAAAATTAATCTAAAGTTTCGCATTAAGACATTTAACGAATTACATAACCTACCCTAAAACTTCAATTGATTTTGATTGGAAATTTTCTTAGATTTGTAGATAATTATTGTTCCATTTAGTATGACGAGATACCCGTTTATCTTCTTTTTCAGCCGTGGCTAATTTTAATCCTTATCTAAGTTTGGTTCGCTCAGTAGACTTGAATACCACAGTCAAAAGTGTAAACCTGTAAAGTGATTTAATTATGATAATCTGGTTGCGCATCTCTGTACGCTTTAACAAAATTGTATATCCAAGCAACTCAAAACGATTACATTATTTCAAGGAATTCAACAAGACCTTGATGTCTGTTAACGACCGATAAGCGGGCTTTATTATGTTTCGTTTGAAATTTCATTATTTTTACATAGTATTTCTATTGAGTGTATCATGTATTACTACATCAATTATTCCCATGCCTTTTTTGTATGTTGTGAATTATTCTTACACACTTAATGCTTTGAGAGTTTTTGTCATGCCTGGGTAATTATATTCTCTTTGTAACAATCTCAGAATACATTTCTGAGGAAGTCGACATACATGCAGGAAAGCCTAAATTTCTCGAGTAACCTGAGTCTTCTCTGGTTTGAATTCATCCCACTATTAACATATTTATATATATATATATTTTTGTTCAGCCTTTGCAAAAATTTCAAAAAGGGAGGACAGCTCTGGGGAACTTTAATTTAAGTTACGCAACCATTATTCTCTCACTTCCTTTCGCATTGTATTTATTTCCACGAGAGTTGCCAAAGGCTGTTTTATATGTTATTTCCTTACAATATTATATATATATATATATATATATATATAGGTATGTATATGCAGCAATGGAAATACCCACATGAGAGTTTACACGGGGTGGGACCCCTCCCCCTCCCCCCCCCCCCCCCGGTAGATTATGGAAATTAAATTTCTTACGTAATAGTTTCTGGCCATTTAGTCAACCCAGGGTAGATAACACTTCCAACTATCACAGGTGTCCCAGATGTTTTAATTTATTGTCAACCTAGAGTAGTATTTATGGCCATTTAATCTACCCAGGGTACATAAGAATCCGAAGTGACCATATTATAATCATCCTAGACACTTCAGTTTATAGAGTACCGAAGTGTGACGTCATAGCGGCCAAGTTGTCAAGGTAGCTGGTTCTAAACAATTTTTGTGCTAAACAATGGCGAGGTGATCACACCAGCGCCGAACACTGAGCTTGCCCTGCTGCAGCCCGTTGCTTCAGTGACTTTGCGATGAACCTCACGCGCGGGCTCTGTTGTTTAGAACCAGTATCCTGGATGACGAGCGAATATGACGTCAGCACTTCGGTACTCTATTGTCAACCCAGGGTAGACGAACCCCGGTTCGATTAGGGAACTTAAACATTTTGCGTATGTTTCTGGCCATTAAGTCAACCCAGGGTAGATAACACTTCCAACTATTTATATCACAGGTGTCCCAGATGTTTTAATTTATTGTCAACCCAGAGTAGTATTTGTGGCCATTTATTCCACCCAGGGGTAGATAAGAATCCCAAACTGCCTATATCACAATAATCCAAGACACTTTAGTTTATTGTCAACTTAGAGTTGTCTTTGTGTCCAGTAAGTCAACCCAGGGTAGACAACAATTCCTACTGTATTATCACACGTGTGCCTCAGATGTTTCGATTTGTTGTCAACCCAGACTCGTATTTGTGGATGCCTGTGATATAGACAGCAATTGTTATCTAGCCTGGGTTGACTAAATGGCCCTAAAAACTACTCTGGGTTTACAAAAAACATATTTGTGAGAAATTAAAATGAGAGAATAATGATTAAATCAAAGTTCCCCAGAGGTGTCCTCTTTTTTTGAAATTTTTTGCTCTAAAAGGTTGAAAAATGCCTCAGCAAGCAATCGAACCCTGGTCACTGGCTTAGAACGCCAATGCCTTAACCACTAGACACGGAGACGGGCCAGTGGTTTTGGCGATACCAGATTAAATTGACTTACAGACATATCTTCAACCACATAAATAAATTCCTTTGTTGGGGCAGGTGAGTTTTGAACAATGACAAGCCGCATGCCTCGGCTGGATCCAAGCGTATGCCTTGAGATACATATACATGTTAAAATAATAAAGTGTAAGGAAATAACATAAACAAAATTTTTGGCGACTTTTGCGGAAATAAATACAATTGTGAGAAACAAAAATGAAAGAATAATGGTTGCGTAGCTCCGGGTAACTTTGATTTAAGCTACGCAACCATTGTTCTCTCATTTTCATGTCTCACAATTGTATTTATTTTCACAAGAGTTACCAAAGCTGTTGTATATATATATATATATATATATATATATATATATATATATAATGATATTTCATAACCTCGTGTTGGAAAAGCATGAAGAGAGATACAATGAATGAATTCCAGAGAAGACATTGGTAATGCATTGAATTATATATATAATAATAATAATAATAATATATATATATGTTAAGATTTAACGTATCGGCTCAAACAAATTGAAAGAAAACTGCTAAAAGCGTTTGTAATGCATTGTGGCCAATTTTATTTTTACACTCAAATTTTCGGCGCTCCCTGGCGTCTTCTTCAGGAGAACAATAAATGATAAGGTATCATACAAATAATTGAAATAGTTATAGTTCTAGCGCGCGCATCCTCAGTCAGATATAGGTTGCTTAGAAACCGTCTCTCTGGGAGATCTGACTGAGGATGCGCGCGCTTTACAAAAAATGATGGATATAATTAAGCCTATGTAAATGAGAAAAGAGTAATGTGCGCGCTTCATTATTACGTAATCTACGTAATTTACGTAATAATACACAAAATCCCAAGTAGTATTAGCGGCAAAGATTCAAAATAATAGTATTGAAACAAAGAAGGAGAATTGATACCAAATCATTAATAAAGAACATGTGACTGAAAAGATACAAAAAAACTTAGCGAAAATATGTAAATCCATTGAGAAAGTAAAGATCTCTGTTAAGACCTTTTCCTTCAAAACTTCTGCTCTTAACAATTGCCCGTAATTCGGCAATTTTCCTATCGTCGGCTGACTTGTAGCCTCCACCGAAAAGGCAAACCTTGACATCCGCCACTGGGTGATTGGGAAGGCTGAAGTGTTTAGCTACAGGGAGATCATTCCGTCTTTTGTTGATGGATGATCTGTGGTTGTTAAAACGCATCCGAAATTTGGTGCTAGTCTCACCAACATACACAACGTCTGGGCAGCGTGCGCAAAAGAGGCAGTAAAGAACATTGCTGGAATCGCAGTTATGACGTCCCGGCCGGAGAGTGAAATTGTCAGTGACCTTGATCGTGGTGTCAGTGATGAGATGTTTGCAAATCTGACATCTAGGTTTGGCGCAGGGAATATTGCCTCTCCGAGGTGAGAAGGACGGGAGTTTGCTGCTAACAAGCAAATTCCTTAAGTTTGGGGGCTGACGTTGAGCATGAAGGGGAGGGTCACCAACCACTTTTCCTAGGTTTTGGTCAAGATGTAAGGTAGGCCACTCTAATCTGACCCATTTAGCAAAGGATTTCGTGGCAGGATGGTAGGTTGTAACTAAGGGGATGCGCGTTTTATCCTTTGCGTTTGTGCATTGATTGAGGAGTTCTGTGCGGGATTTTCTCTTTACTCTGAGAATGGTTTCCTTGATAAGTCTGGCAGGATAGCCTCTTTTCAGGAACTGTTTTCCTAGTGTGAGTACTTCTTTTTCAAAGACTCTCTCATTAGAGATAATTCGTCGATAACGAAGCATCTGGTTGTATATAACCGAATGAAAGATATATATATATATATATATATAACATTATTGTAAGGAAATAACATATACAACAGCTTTGGCAAATCTCGTGGAAATAAATACAAATGTGAAAGAAATTGCGAGAATAACGTTGCGTAGCTCAATCAAAGTTCCCCAGAGCTGTCCTCCCTTTTTGAAATTTTTGCAAAGGCTGAAAAAATGTCTCCGCCGGGAATCGAACCCGGGTCGTTGGCTTAGAACGCCAATGCCTTAACCACTAGACCACGGAGACGGGTTAGTGGTTTCGGCGACACCAGATTCAATTGACCGACAGATTGACAAATCCTCAACCTTATCCAATAATTCTTTTGTCGGGGGCAGGTGAGTTTTGAACAAAGACAAGCCGCGTGCCTCAGCTGGATCCAAGCGAATGCTTTGAATACATGTATACATTGGAATAAATTATTCTTAATAACATTATTGTAAGGAAATAACATATACAACAGCTTTGGCAAATCTCGTGGAAATAAATACAAATGTGAACGAAATTGCGAGAATAACGTTGCGTAGCTCAATCAAAGTTCCCCAGAGCTGTCCTCCCTTTTTGAAATTTTTGCAAAGGCTGAAAAAAATGTCTCCGTCGGGAATCGAACCCGGGGTGGTTGGCTTAGAACGCCAATGCCTTATATAAATCCGTTTTTATTTATACGTCGACACATGGGTATATCTAAAACCAAATATTAATAGATTTAAATATAAGTATAGATGCAAGTGTACAACTATATATTTATAAAAGTTTAATTTATATATATATATATATCAGTTTAGAGGTCAGTTTAAGGCTTTAAGGCTTTAAGCCATCATTTTATAAGAGTCCTGAAGTAGATCGAAAGCTTGACCAAAAAAGGGAGACATTATAAGAGCTACGATCGCGTCATATCTCCGGTGGTTATATGAATAACCACCCGCATTTTGTTCATGTTAAGTTTCTTTCGCTATATATCTATCCATTTGGTTTGCCTGCTTTGTTAAGCAAGGACAGGCATGCAGTAGATGTGTTTTACGACACAAGCCCTGGTAACAACTGCTACGCGGTCAATTCCTTAATTGCAACTTTGATGATGCTAACCTTACAATACATTTCAAGAAATAAAGCGCGGGGCGTATGTTGGGTCGGCTCTAAATGGTCACAATTCGTGAATATTGTCTAATTTTGACACTCAAGTGGTTGTATTGTGTACAAATCTTCCTTAAAACTCTTTGAACAATTTAACAATGATTGGAATATTTTAAGCAGATAGATCCCACAAATGTAAGATTAACCACAAATTTAGAAGAAATGTTGAATTTTTCAAAAAGAACATTTGCTATTTCAAGCAGATATATCAACAGTATGAAAAGAAAAATTCCCTTTTTACTGGCTGGTCTCATTTCCAAAGAGAAATTTTGCAAAAGGTTTGGGGTTTTATTTGAAATCTTGATGTTGGAGGCCGTATGCAGAAATTTTCTGGGGGGATGTAGATCCCACAAATGTAAGATTAACCACAAATTTAGAAGAAATGTTGAATTTTTCAAAAAGAACATTTGCTATTTCAAGCAGATATATCAACAGTATGAAAAGAAAAATTCCCTTTTTACTGGCTGGTCTCATTTCCAAAGAGAAATTTTGCAAAAGGTTTGGGGTTTTATTTGAAATCTTGATGTTGGAGCCACTTAAGATAACCACAGCAGTCTGAAATAACAGGCCAACCTTTACAGGGATTACTTTCTTGTTAACATAATTTCTTTTCGTACTTTCTTGTTGGTTAAAATATATTTCTTGTTATATCGACATATTTCTTATACAACAAACTCACTGTGTTTCTTCCTAGGTATGTCCGAAGTTTGAGGAGTTGGGCTGGTTTCCGTCTTGTCGTTCTTTAACGCATAACCTGTTGGGTGTGGATAACAACCAGAAACAATATAGATTTCAAAATGTATCGATATTATATCATACATTATACGGGATTCTATACGGACATCGCCACAAAATATAAGTGGTGGCAAGTAAAAATGGCACAGGTAAATATGACAAGGATAAAAATGTCAGTGGTGAAAATGTCAGACGCACGAATCTAAGCGCGGCGTACGTACAGATCGGTACCTATCCACCCACTCGCGCGGCGCTGTACACGGGGTGCGATATCGCCATGCGCGTGCAGATGAAGTCAGATTATTTATTGATGTTGCATTCGTTTCTCGGAGAATTTAAAAATCGATGCGTTATAATTTATTTATATTCTTAATAAACACTTAAAAAAAAAAAATTATCCTAATCCTTTTGCTAGTCTGAAATCAAGATGTTTCATAGTTCAGTGAAGGCCGTATGCAGAAATTTTCTGGGGGGATGTAGATCCCACAAATGTAAGATTAACCACAAATTTAGAAGAAATGTTGAATTTTTCAAAAAGAACATTTGCTATAGAATCGTCTCGTTGTTAGGTCATGTGACATGTGCATTATATTTGTGATACACCCATGTGCGTCACAAAAATAACGCGCATGTGCCTCAAGTTTGCCCATTTTCGTCATTTTTTGTGACTGTGGAGTGGGTAAATTTTAGTGGTTGATCAGTCACAAAATTGACAGAGATGTGCCTTCATTTGCATTTTAAATTGACAAATGACGCACCATACCGGGGGCATAGGGTGCATCATTATCATTGGCACGTGCATAAAAGTTATCTTGTCTGGTTAAATTGTCTGGTTTCAAAAAGTCCAGGCGATATTCCTTTACTAATATAGGTTTTCACGGCCAATTTCAATGTTTTGTCATTCAATTTCATATTACAAGCTTTCAATTTCGTATATATAGCTCAAGCATCGAAATATCAGATTCGTTTTTGTCGTTCAAAGTGTTCATGTTCATGTGGCAACCGATTTAGCATTTGCGCATTCTAACTTATTGAATGGGCATACATTTTCGGCAATGGGTATTCAACTTCGTCACCACCTGTCGCCAGCTCTTTCCGAATATTAAAATTCGCATATGGTCAAACAAGTTCATGATAGGAACATTCAAATTAGATATGTAAAGTGTCCATTGAAAATTACATTATTTGCACTGTACTTTAAATTGAAAGTTAAAAAACATTTAATTAACATGTTAACTAGGAGATGTAACTAGGAGATGTAACAGAGTCTTTTTCAATCTACCCTTCATGTGAACGACATCACGCTAGGAATCATTGCGGAGACCCGTGTTAAATACAGGCGCAATAGCAATGATGACAGGGGTAGGTTAATCGAAGCCTTCGAAGGCAGAAAGAGTACATACAGTTTGCAGATAACCTGGGCATAAATCGCAACTCTGCCAGGTCTGTCATCGCTACCTATCTGATGGAGGGCAGACGAAACAAGCTACCGAGGGGTAGGGCTAGAAATGCGAAAATGGATGACGAAATGAAGGCGAGACTGGAATATTTGATTGATAGAAAACCTCTGATGGCACTGCAGGAGATGAAGGATGATCTGGCTGGATCTCTCCCAGAGAAACTCGCGGTGAGCACACGAACCATTGCTAGGGCGCAAGATGGCATGCTCTTAACTCTCAAGTTGGTGGAGGACGTCCCTGATGTCCAAAACGTTCCCCGTGCTTTGGACCAACGAACAGAATATACGGATTGGTTCTTGCAGAATGGTGTTCTTTCCCACTGCGTATTCGTGGATGAGTGTGGGTATAACAGCTGGACCCTAAGATCAAATGGGAGAGCACCATGTGTAGAACCAGCAAGAAGAGTAGTACAAGGGCAACGCGGACGAAACTGTAACTTTACATTTGCAGTCTCTGATGCGATGGGCTTGGTGCACCATACCATGACATGTGCTACAGTCACAAGAGTTTTGAAGGGTTCATTCTTGCAACTGCACGGCAGTGCAACCAGTTCTTCCCTCCGGACATTGATGTGCTCAACACCACACCCGTCCACATTTGAGAGCACAGCTTCCAAAACATGCCGAAGGAGCACACCCCAGGATTCACCTCAAGGCACTCCCGCCCTACTCTCCATTTCTCAATCCTACCGAAATGGCACACAGTGCGTTCAAAGCAGCTGTCAAACGAGACCTCGCACAACCACGATGGCAGCGGAGGTTTGCCGACCGTGAAGCAGCACGCCGGGCCGAAATGAATATGCAACAGTGGCGATGCAACCTCATCCAGCAAGTTGGACACAAGAACATCGATGCCATCAACCAAGAGAAATGTGACCAATGGTAACGTCATACCCAGGTTTATATAGCGAGGTGCTTGACATGCCAACCAATAGATGACTAAATATCAACTTCAGAACTGTGTGGATCACACATGATGATAAATATAACAATGTAAAATTAAGATTAAAAAACATATGATGATCATGACGAAAATAAAAATGTAACATGAAGATCATTAAAACAATATGTTCATGATGAAAAGAAAGATGGAAAATGAAGATCACAAGAACAATATGATGATCACGATGAAAAGAAATCCCATTAAATGCAAGCTCGTATAATTATTGTGTTAATGCATGTACCCTACCTGGTCTAGTAGATCCACTGGAAATTGTATTGAATATTTAGTGTAATATTGTGTTTGTAGATCTACGACACACAATCGCAACAGCAAGTAATGTTCCCTTTCATCCCCACTGCAACTGACAGGAAATTTGAGAGCAAATTGGGCCAGATTTAAACAGCTATGGGAGAGCTATGCAATAATTACGGCTTTGGATCAGATCGATGAATGTAAGGGTAGCAACGTTTGTTACCGTGATTGGCCAAGAGGCACTATACATCCATAGTAATTTGCAATAATTTATGTATAAGAAGCGGACAGACAAAATTTGGTGAAAATTTTGCAGCTTTAGGAGGAATATTGCAGGGAAAAGGCCGGGGTGGGAGGGGGGGGGGGAGTACACATGCGCGTCCAAGAAAACGCGTTAAAATGGGTCTTTTTTCAGTGGAACGCGTAACGCGCGTTACGCGTTAAGGGGTCCAAAAACGCTGATTTTCAACAAAAAGGGGTGCTTTTGACTAATCTGGCCGAACGCGTTTAGGGGGTATATTTTTCACTTTGGCACCAATATGTAAATGGGACATTTTCTGATATTTTCAGGGATTTTCACGGGGATTTACAGCCCGATTTCAGTTCAGGGAGTGGCGCGCGGCAGTGCATGCAGATGGATGCAAAAAAGAGAGGAGAATCGGGAGCGGAGAGTTCTACCGACGCAGCCATAGTGCACTGAAATGGTTCCCCCTCTGAAATGTGTTGTTGCTTATAGCGCGCGCTAGCTTGCACTAAGTCAAACCTGTTTAGGGGGGGGGGGGGGGGGGTTGGATGATGAAAAACCGCTCAAAAATCCTCGTTTAGGGGTCTTTTTTCATCCAAGTATAAAACCTGTTTAGGGGGTATTTTGAAAACCCATGGACACGCATGTGTACACCCATATATCTGAGTGGCCCCCGGGGGGAAAGGCAAACATTCTGAGCGGTTTGTCTACAATTCTATTTCCCAGGAACAAAGATCATTTGAAGATTATGTTGTGAAGCTGAAACAACAAGTAAAACTATGTGATTTTGGTGAACTAAAAACCTGCGGGTTCGTATTGTTGTAGGATTATATGAGGATAGCCTGGGAAAGAAATTGCTCCAGGAAGCAAAACGGAATCTAGAGCGCTGTATTGGTGTTTGCAAAGCACACCTTGCAGCACAGATACATGTACAGGATATGAGTGTGAAGCATGGTCATGAAGTGTCATATGTCAAAACTCCCACAAGATCTGGTAGTGCAAGGCTTAAATTCACAAGTAAGCCTGCTGCAGATGCTACCACGGGTGCCAATAAAAGCAGAGGTCTATGCAATTATTGTGGAAAGTTCCATAAGCGTGATAAGAAATGTTGTCCCCAGTTTGGCCAGAAGTGTCGTGGGAGTGGAAAAAATGAACCATTTCCAAGTGAAATGTAGTCAAAGAGTAAACAGAGAATTTGTCAGAAATGTAGAAGTGGACTGATGTCTTAGGTGTGAATGAGATGACAGAATTACCAGTAAATTATTGATAGGTGGGAAGAAGGTCTCAATGCAGTTTGATAGCAGGGCAACGACAAATGTCTTGTCAAGGAAATACCTACCTGACAATGAAAAGATTACAGGTCCTAGGAGTGAGTTGCAGCTCTACGGCAAAAAAGCAAAGCTGCTGGGATTTGGGAAGTGTGTAATACCAGTGAACAATCCCGAGAACAGGAAAAGATTTTAAGTGGAATTTATAATAGTGGAGGAAGATTGTACTCCATTGCTTGGGCTTAAAACAGTACAATTCATGAAACTGATCAAAGTGAACCACCATAACATTGCACATGTTCAGCGTACAGATGTACCTATGGTAGGAAAGTATAGAGAGGTATTCAATCGGTTAGGCAAGATGCAGGGTGAAGTTCATTTGGAAGTAGAAAAAAAATGAAGTTCCTGTCATACCACCAAGACGTGTACCATTATCTTTCATAAATTGAAAGAGGACCTGAAAAGTTTCGAAAGGTTTGGTTTTGCTAGTTACATCACCTAGTGATTGGGTGTCAGCATTATTAGTAGTTCAAAAGCCTAATGGCAAGATTAGAGTGTGTATTGATCCCCAGCATCTTAATAAAGCTCTAAAAAAGGGTCCATTACCCCCTCCCCATAATTGAAGATGTGTTGCCACAATTGAGTAATGCCAACGTCTTTAG
The DNA here is from genome assembly GCA_025617745.1 of Heliocidaris erythrogramma. NCBI lineage: Eukaryota > Metazoa > Echinodermata > Echinoidea > Camarodonta > Echinometridae > Heliocidaris > Heliocidaris erythrogramma. The sequence goes on along the minus strand of CM046860.1, from coordinate 20,014,911 downwards.
CAAGGCAGAATGTAAAGAAGGGTTTTTGCAATGTGTGTTAACGACATTCCAAACGCCATGGGGTCGTATGAGATGGAATCCAATGCCCTTTGGTATTAGCCCTGCGCCAGAGCTATTTCTACAGAAGCTCGACCAAAACATTGAAGGACTTGAGGGCGTCTATAAGGTAGCGGACGATCTACTTATAGTCGGTCGAGGAGAAACGCTGGAAGATGCGAACACGGACCACGACGCGAATCTTCACGCACTGTTCATGCGATGTCAAGAGTGCAAGTGAAATTCCTTTGACACATGCTGACAAAAGATGGACTGAAAGAAGATGATGCAGAGATTGAAGCAGTGCGCAGCATTCCTGTTCCGGACTCTGTGGAAGCTGTGCGGCGATTTGTCGGAATGACAAAATATCTAGCGAAGTTCCTACCCACATTGAGCGAAAAGAGCGAACCGCTACGTCGCTTGACTCACAAAGGCTTTGAATGGGAATGGGAATGGGGACAGGAACAACAAGATGCGTGGGAAAACATCATGGACTCCCGTACTTAAATACTTGATAGCAAGTGCGCGACAGAAGGTCAAGGAGGCGCGTCACAGAACTGACTTGGGTTTATTCTATTGCAAGATGGTCAAGCCAGTATCATACTCAAGTCGAGCACTTACACCAGCAGACACCTGCTACTCTCAAATCGAAAAAGAATTGCTAACGCAAGTCTTTGGGCTCGAGTATGTCTACGGAAGACAGATAGTGTTGTGGATAGATCACAATCCACTTGTTGCGATACAGGATAAACCGCTCAACAATGCCCAAAAGCGACTGCAGAGACTACTTCTGAGACTGCATCAGTATGACGTGAAGTTCAAGTACATGCATGGACCGCAGGTGTACTTAGCGGACACTCTCTCTTGAGCTTATCTCCTGTCTGCAAAGAGATCGAAAACGGAGAGTGAAGTTGAACAGATTCATTTGATGGATGCACTACCTATATCGCGTAAAACTGAAGAGCGATTGCAAGAAGCGTCTAGCGATGACATAACATTGCAAGTACTGCTTGAGTACATAGAACAGGGATGGCCAGAGACTACTCCTGAATGTAGGCCAGACACAAGGCCATACTTTGCTCTTCGCCATGAGATCACATGTGATGAGAACGGATTAGTCTATAAAGGACTACGCGAAAAAAGCTACATGCCGCTCAAATGGGTGTAGAGAGCACTTTGAGACTAGCTCGCGAAAACGTATAGTAGCCAGGAATCAGTGGAGAAAACGCGGACGACATGGGAAAATGCGATACATGCCATGCGAATGCAAAATCACAGCCAAAGGAAACGCTGAAACCGCATCCGAGAGTCACAAGCCCATTTGAGAAAATTGGATGTGACATATTTATTCACTTCGAAGAACGGCACGGTGGACTACTATTCGGACTATTTCGAAGTCGACAACTTACGCGGTAGCAAGAACGCAACAGCGGTAATAACGCGTTTGAATCCAAAAGAGTTCATGAGTGACAATAGACCACCATTTAATTCTGCCGAGTTCGCAGCATTCATGAGCCAGCTAGGAAAGAAGCACGTGACAAGCTCACTGCACTACCCACAGAACAATGGGAAGGTAGATCGCGAAGAATTCTGTGAAGAAATCGAGAAGACATGAAGATTTCTATCTTGGTTTTTGGTATGGAGGAATACGCCAACCAAAGACATGGACAGCAGTCCAGCACAACGAATGTTCGGAAGACGACGACGAACAAACATCCCAAATGGCGGGGGAACTGCTTCGTCCTAAGATTGTCGAACGCGTACCAGATATGTGAGCGAAAATGCAAGAATCGCAGGAAAAATATTTCAGTCGCGGTGCGAAGGATTTGCCAGAGTTGAAGAAACGTGATGTAGGGAGAGTACAGCTCAATCCTGACAAACATTTGGCACAAAGCAAAAGTACTCAATAAAGTAGGAATCCGTTCCAACAATATCGTCACTGAATACGGCACTACATATTGACGTCACAGATTCGCAAGACAAACGAAACATTTCAGGAAGCCGTAGACCTCCCCGACAACAATCGCAATAGGGAGCTTACGAAACGGGACGGGAGAGGAACAGGACGGGGGAGAGTTAACCGACTGTGACGGTCCTCGCACTATCCCGTATCGTTTTTCTATCAAGTTACAAAAAGTCGACGGCGACGCACTGCAGTGTTCACGCCCACATTCGCTTCCCGTCCCCACGGACACAAAAGCAAGCTTACGATTTCAGAACTGGAGCCTTTGAAGACGGGGAGTCGAGCGAAAACTGGATGTGCGCATGCGCGACGCGGAGTATTTCACCGTCCTCTTTGATTTCAGGACGGTTCTCGGGCGAAATAGCGTCCGGTCTAAAGTGACTGACGATTGAGGCGTGAACACTACAGTCCGTCGCCGTCCACTTTTTTCGCAACATGATTGAAAAACAAGACTGCAATAAATCATATATACCTGCCTATTTCTGCTAGTCTCTTGACTACCCAACCCGATCGAGAACTTTATAATATTGTGCGCACCTCACCCCCCCCCCCCCCCCCCCCGTAATCCATTGTTATCTCCTTCCTCCCTCACCTGCGTGAATGCTCAACGGCCATCTTCCTCTTTCTTGCTCGCTCCCGTCGAGTCAGGTTATCGAGTCACGGCACTCGTGAATTCAGGTATTTTTGTATCTTTTCAGCGCGCCTACACGCATTAAAAGGCACTATTTTGTAACAATTTTCGTTCTGATTATTCCCTGATAGCAGAAAGTGGTAAAAATTACGTGATATTTACGTCGTGGTTTTCGTCTTTTTTACGTCCTGTAATTACGTCAATAAGACGACAACTTGCACCAACGCAAGACGTCAAGAGGACGTCTTATTTTGACGTCATCTGTACACTGTAAAAACTGAAGTGCTGTATATAGCACTTTTTGAGGGCATGCATAGGGACTGCACACAGAGTGCTATTGAATGCACACAGCGTGCTATTTCAGCACTTTCACGGGAGCTGGACCGGCTCCTTAAACTGCTAAACATTCATTAAAAAAAATGATTTGGGCGAGCTTCGAACCAGGGTCCGCTGATCGAGAATTGCTGGCATTACCGCTAGACTAACTCACATTGTACGATTTAGAGCAGATCATATTGTTACAAAGTGAATTTACGACACCACATAGTTCATGTTATCTACTTGACTCCCATGACTAAACTGGATTGCAAGAAGCATTCGTTAGTCCATCGGTAACGTCAGCGCCTCTCAATCAGCGGAACCTGGTTCGAGGCTCGCCACGGTCACATTTTTTTTTGCTGGTAAATTAGCACACTACAAGTGCCCCTAAAAGTAGCACTTTAGTTTTTACAGTGTACAAGACGTAGAGATGACGTCAAAATAAGACGTCCTCTTGACGTCTTGCGTTGGTGCAAGTTGTCGTCTTATTGACGTAATTACAGGACGTAAAAAAGACGAAAACCGCGACGTAAATATCACGTCATTTTTAACACTTTCTGCTATCAGGGAAGAGGAATGAAGACGTAGAAATGACGTCAAAATAAGACGTCCTCTTGACGTCTTGCGTTGGTGCAAGTTGTCGTCTTATTGACGTAATTACAGGACGTAAAAAAGACGAAAACCACGACGTAAATATCACGTCATTTTTAACACTTTCTGCTATCAGGGTTGTACTATTGTGTTTTTGTGTCACTCTTTACCTATTGCAAGGAAAATTTTCATGTTCCTATTCTGGCATTTATTTTCCTTTTGGCGGCCAGCCCCACGTAGTCTTTTCCGTGTGTCTTGCTGGCGTTTCCGTTTGCCCCGATCGCGTGTTATTTTTTGGTAACCAAGCCTAGGCAGATTTCGCATTTTTTCATACTAATACGGTTTATTCCGTCAAGACTAATCGGCATGAATATTCATGAAAACGAATTTTAGCTATATAATAAAACGAGCAAGGGCATCGAGCAGCTGTTCTGTGTGGCGCAATCGGATAATCCAGTCCTCTCTTGGTGAAGGAACCACGAGTTCGAACCTCGATAGAAGATTATATTACGAAATTTTCTTTTGCTTATTAGGGTTAGGGTTAGGGTTAGGGTTAGGGTTAGGGTTAGGGTTTAGAAAATACAAGTCCGATACTTGTAGTCTGTTTCAAAGTCTTCAAAAAGGGGTTTCTGCCTAGGCTTGGTTACAAAAAAAAAAGACGCGCCCCGATCCCATTGTTTACGTTTCGGTGTTTGACGGTCTTCTCCGACTCATTGTATATTTCGGTGCTTGTTGTTTGAATTGTGCGTATCCTCCAATTGTTGACTGTTACCTGCTTTTTCCGAATTATTATCATTCTGTATAATATTCTATTGCTTGTTTTTGTTACAGCAATATGAGTTCGTAAGAAAAAGCAGCTTGGTCATGGAGACCCGCTTCTTCCGAAGAGTCGTCTAGCAAAAGGAATCGGCCTTCGAGTATCATAAATCATAAATCCTAACCCCCAGTCGTTCTGATCAGAAGGTGGAACGTCTGCTTCCCGTCCTGCTGCGTGCCTTCGCACTCAGCGCACTTCTGACAGACCTAACCAACCGGGGGTCCCTCCCCTAGAGGTAGGCGGGCAACCCTCCATTGAGGTTTTTGGTTCGCGATTCCAAATTCGATTCGGAGAACCGCACGAAGTCTGTCAGATGCCCCAAGAAGCGGGCTACGGCTTCGGCTCCCGTTAAGGCAACTAAGAAGAAGCCTTAAAAAAAGGACACACATAAAGGGCCAAAGAAAAGCAAGGCGTTGCCCGCTGCTGCCCCGTCTGATCCTTCTCAATCTAAGCTACTCAGCGGCAGGGCTGGTCTCACCTGATACCGCAGCCCCTGCCTCTACCCCTCTTCAGGGGTCTGGTACCGGGACTCTTCGGCCCGACTTAGTTCGGCCGCGTGCTCTCGATACCCCCTTGACTGTTCCAGAATATTTTAAGGCCCCCACCCGCGGCCATTCGGGCTCCGCCGGGTGAGGGGTCTTAATACAGTGATCCGTGTAGATGCACGGATACCCTCTTAGATATTATATGTCTGGTACATGATGTCCAGTTGACTTGTGTGCTTAGACGTTTTTGGGGTTGTTTAAATCATGAAGCTACAAACCTGTATCTCCTTTGGTTTGTAGCTTCATGTTTAAAAGAAAATTTGTTGCTTGCCGTGTATGATACGAATGTATATTTGCGTTGCAAGTGAAAGAAAAATTAAATAATAAATGAGAGTAGGTTGGCTGCATACTTGTACATGATTATAAATAGCTGTTTGGAATATGTGAATGTCTTCAACTTTTAGATTTTTCAGATTTTTGAAAGATGGAGTGGTGTGAGCCAAGTAACTGTGGAGTGTGAACAATTGCTTTCTTCTGTAATAAGAGTTTATTGATCTGAGTTTTGCTACCGTTGCCCCAAACAATTGTGTATTAGTTTAGGTAGGGAAGAATTAAGGCATTAAACAACATACCACGTGATTTTCTGGATATTAAGTCTTTCAGCTCATTTAACATAGCAGTGCTTAGATATTGAATTTGATATATTGTGTACATGTTCATGCCAAGTTAAGTTAGTGTCTATTGTAACCCCGAAGCATTTCGTGGAGAATTTTTCTGTCAGTGGCATACCGTTTATTATTTTGAATGGTACAGTTAACTAATCAGATGGTGTATGGGCATTTCTCAAATAAAGTTTGTTTTATTTATACATACAAGATTGATGCATTCAACATTGCAAGGGGATTACACGAAATTACCATGTATTATTGCAGTTTGGACAATATTAATGCTAAATATTTTGCTGCCAACTTCCACAATTATAGGAAGCAATACACTCAACGGTCGTAACATCATTAGAACTATGAGGATCAGACCGTAGCTCTCCTACTTCCACATATATCATGTATATATATATATATATATATATATAATGATATTTCATAACCGCGTGTTGGAAAAGCATGAAGAGAGATACAATGAATGAATTCCAGAGAAGACATTGGTAATGCATTGAATTCCAACTTTTATATTTATTTATTTATTTATTTATTTATTTATTTATTTAAATAAATATAAAAGTTGGAATTCAATGCATTACCAATGTCTTCTCTGGAATTCATTCATTGTATCTCTCTCTCTCTCTCTCTCTCTATATATATATAGCAAACAATTATGTTGAAATAAAAACACCGCAAGACGTAAAATTTACTGACGTTTCGGTCACAGACCTTTACCAAAGTAAAAGACTGAACACATTCAAAGTAACAATAATCAGATGTGTGAATTATGAAGACGCGGGCAGTTGCTTGGATACAAAAAATTAGGCGCGAGAATTGAGATTTTGGTCGCAAGTGACGCCACAAAAAATTTTAAAAAAATTGTGCGTATTTTGAAAAGAAATTAAAAGCCATGATCAAAGCAGTAAGAATGACGCAACAAAGAGGCAAGACATGAATTGACGCGCAATTTTACAAAAACTATGTCTGCTGCGCAAAAAATAAAATAAAAGGGGGGTATGCGCAAAGCAGTAAGAGAAAGAGAGAGATTTCTTTACCAACAGAGGTTACCCCGTCAAGATTATTGAAGAGGCTAAGGCAAAGGTTTCTACCATCACCCAACAACAAGCTCTCAGTAAGAGGCACAATGCTGCAAGCTCTCGCACCCCTCTTGTGCTGACCTACAGCAGGACGACAGAACGGATCGCCCGTGCCATCCGTGGTAATCTCAACCTTCTGGAGTCCGACCCAGCAACGGAAAACATCTTTAGAGCGGACCCTTCCATCACTGCCTACAGAAGAGATAGGAATCTCAAGAACTTCCTGGTCCGCTCTAAACTGCCAGGCAATCTTGAGTGCCATGACGACGCCTCTCCCGGGACCACGAAATGCTCACGGCCTAGATGCAAGACCTGCGCCCTTGTTTCCTGTGATAACGTCTTGGGTCCCAAAGGCGCTTGGAGTACACGAGGACAGTACAACTGCGTCACCAGTAACGTCATATATGGGCTGACCTGCACCGTCTGCGGTATGGTCTACATTGGTGAAACCAAAAGAAGACTGGCGGATAGAGTGACAGAACACTTGCGATCCATACGCCTGGGTTGCCAGTCGTTCGACACTTCAACTTAGCCAATCATTCATCGAAGGACGTCAAAGTTTCTGTTCTGCGAACCTGCGCGGACGAGAGACAAAGGAAGACCATGGAAAAGAGGATAATCTTCAACTGGGAACTTTCCAGCCGCTTGGCATGAATGCCACTTTTCGTTCATTCAAGATCAGCCAATGAACTCTAATTGTATGAACTCTAATTGATTGGACTTTATTGGACTTTACTCTTCTCTCCCCCTTTTTTTCTCCCTCTCTCTCTCTTTCTCTTACTGCTTTGCGCATTTCCCCCCCCCCTTTTTTTTTGCGCAGCAGACATAGTTTTTGTAAAATTGCGCGTCAATTCATGTCTTGCCTCTTTGTTGCGTCATTCTTACTGCTTTGATCAAGGCTTTTAATTTCTTTTCAAAATACGCACAAAATTCTTTTTTTTTTTCTTTGTGGCGTCACTTGCGACCAAAATCTCAATTCTCGCGCCTATTTTTTTGTATCCAAGCAACTGCCCGCGTCTTCATAATTCACGCATCTGATTATTATTACCAACGAACGTAGAGGGCGGCAACACTTTGCAGTCTTGCTATGAGGAAGGTTCACTTCGCTAAATTTCTGTGACCATCGCTTTCTCTCAGAGAGGTTTTTAGGTAGATTGTAGATTTGATTTTTTTTAAATTTATACTTTCAAAAACTTTTGAATTAAAATGATAAAATAAGATGTTATGTTCAATAATATTTTTCAATGCTTTTTATAATTTTCAAGAGAAAAAATATTAAAATGGTTATAAATTTATCATTTTACTTTACGATACAATAATATGTATTTGTGAGGTTGCTAACGTTTTCCTGCTATATTTCGCTGCTACTGCACTTAACTGGGCGTTGTGGCGTGCGCCTGTAATCCAGCTAACAGTGGAAGTTATAAACTGATTCAGCGGACCCAGGTTCGAGACTGATTCACGTCTTTCGGATGGTGACGTTAAAGGTCGGTCCCCAGACGTAAATAATCATATCTGATTGATACACGTCTGTAAAAACCCAATCACACACACACACACACACACACTGTATTTCGATTTCGATCCATGTCCGTACCGTGTGCATATACATTATTGCTACATATACAGTTCTCTCTCTCGATCTGACCGCCTAAGTAGACTCAGAGTCAGAGCTCGACGATGGATCAATCAAGGTTTGATTTTAGTTATAAATTTATTTGAAATGATGATGAAACAAATTTGGCAAGAGCTGTTACTAGTGTTAGCATGCATGTAACGTTAATTTGTTAAATTAAAAAAAATAGTTCGGATGCTGGATGGAGCGATGATGATCATGATGATGGATGGGGGATCAGATTCGGATGACCGGACACTTAACAAAAATGAAAAAATAAGGTGGCTGGGACATAAGGAATTCTTGCCGTGATAATCATCATCGATATATTTTTCTATAAATAATATCGGGCAAACCCACAAAAATAGGGGCAGGTCGGCGTGCGCGTGCCATGTTTTACAGTGCGGAGATCGGCAGAGGCAAAAACGAACACATGTAACAAGTTCATAATCAAGTTCAAAACAACTTCCAAATATATTTTAAATCAAGTAATTAATGCTGTGATAATCATATTGTCCTCTTGGCTTTCAGATTTGTAGTTGTTTGATGAAAATCATAACGATTTTGGCCAGAAATGGAGTCAAACTCGCAAATGTTTCATCGCTGAATCTGGTACAAGATCGTCGCCGCCGCCGCCGCCGCTGGGCTACATTTGCTTGCACACAAATGAATACAGCACGCGCAGACCGGCCCCTATTCTCCGGGTTTGCCTAATAATAATTAATATCGTCTAGGCCTAAGTTAGATCAAAATAGGTCTAACTTAGGCCTAACCGTCGTTAACAAAGTTAGGCCCTAACGTTAACCATAATGATAATTGTATTTGTAACTTGTAACTTTTCACAAACTTGAGACAAGGTCAAACTCAAAGGCAAGCATGATGATGTTTTATTTTTTTTTAATTTCAAGAGAGAGAGAGAGAGCGGGTTCATATTTAGTCTTGATTCGTAGACCAGAATCAAAGCACTTTTAATGAGAGGTAATAATACATCTCCACAGAGTAATATATCATATGGATGGCCTTTGTTGTTTCACTCAGTGACTTTCAGTAATCACATTCATTAGTCTCATGTTGACTTTGATTGCCCTCAGATAAACTTGGCAAGGAACTAACTTGTGGCTGATCAACTTGAAGATCTAATACTAATAGAGCCTAATGTTAGAGGTCTACATAACTCACTACAACTGTTGGAGGTGCCGGATGAAGCGGAAAGTCCTACTATAAAAGACTTTGATGAGACGTGAGAAATAAACAGGTAGGTCTAGACCTAACTAGTTGGACTTAATAATACCAAGGAGTTACCACAGGATATTACAGCTAAAAATTATAGGTCTGGTAATGGTAGTGGATCCAGAATCGGTTTACTTGGGGGGGGGAGTTTTTAGTTTACATTGTCCAACCAAAACAGCAACAACAACAAAAGAATTCTGAGAGAATGGACATTTCATTTGTCCTTTTCCTTTATCCACCACTGAGATCTGTTTTCTTCAGTGTAATATTAAATTAGCTGTTTTAGTGTCTTTAAAAATCAATTATGAGATCTTTAGGGAATGTTCAGTGTGATGTCAGTATAAATAGAATTTTTAGTCCCCCTTAATTATTATATTAAACATTTCATTAATTAATGCAAACAAAACAAAATAAGATGGGTGAATACATTACACTTTTATTAAAATCCACAAATATTTTAGGATGGATTGTACATGCAGTTAGTATTTATCCTCTTTGAAAAGATCACGAGGGTGAGGATGAGCGTATCTCATTTTTTTTCTTAATACATAATAATGCTTCTCTACACGACTCTCCTTCATCTATTTTACAGATGATGATGAAGATGAAGGCTTACCGCTGAGAATGAAGACAAATTCTGAGAGGAACAAATAAATACTTAGCTGCTCCAGTTTTGCATGGTAGGTCTATGCTGTAAGAGTAAGATTGCTATCAGGGGTGTCGATCCGTTTTTGGATTGGGGGGGGGGGGCAAAACAGCCTAATAGTACTCTATATGATTTTTTTAACGCCTCTTAATTACCAGCTTATCCACGGTTACCGGGGGGAGGGGCAAAATGATATATTTGCCCTCTCAATATTATCGGGGGGGGGGCAACTGACACATATTTTTTTTTTCACATAAACATACCAACTGAATTTTCTTGAGACTTTACTAATTTGGTTGCTTTTGAATAGCCTTGAAAATTTTATGTGTCCAACTTTTTTCCTCTTTAAATACTTTTGAGAATTCACACTTATTATTTCATATAAAGAGTTGATGCTAACTGTGTTAATAGGAAGCTCGAAGTTTCAGGGTTTTATTTTAATTCTAATTGTTGCTTGTTTAATTATCAAATACACAATGGATGCTATTTTCTAAAATCTTTCCTCTTTTCTTTCGACAGATATGGATTTCTACTTCAGCTCTTCTGTGAAATAGCCCCCTGCTTTGATCAACATGTATCTCTTCTGGGTCCGCTCGCTATTCAAAAGGACAGCTATTCATAGAAAACCACTATATTCATTTAACACACGTTATGAATAGCAGTTCTTATGAATAGTTTGTAAAATCAGTACTGATTTTCTTATTTACTATATAAATCTATATACCTACCTATTATGCCTGTAGTCTTGACTACAGGACCCCTTCGAGAATTTAACACACATGAGTCACAATATTGTGCGCACCCCCCGTAATCCTATTGTCCCCTTCGCCACTCACGCGCGTCAACACGCTACGGCCATCTTCCTCTTTTGCGAGCAATCCCAAGTAGAAACATGTTGCTTGCAAGGTGAGGGGAAGGAGGGAGGGTCATAGGTAGGTATATAGATTTATATAGTAAATAAGAAAATCAGTGCTGATTTTACAAATTTACTGCAATAAATCATATATACCTACCTATTATGCCAGACCAGCGCCAACTCAAAGACCGGGAGGCATGTTTCAAGCAGAAGGGAATAGGATTACAGCGAAGAAAACAAAGACACAGCGGCCTTCAAGGTGGCTGACGCAAACATAGCCTCACCTGCGGGAACATCCCTAGGGTAGCAAGAAATGAAGGAATTGGGCGAACGCCAATAAGCAACCTTCAAAATATCATCAAGCGCCACACCTTGAAACAGAGCCCAAGAAGTGCTGACACTACAAGTGTCATGAGCACAAGGCTTACTGTCGAAAAAGAGACCCTGTGCCAGCAGCCCTAAAAGCCTCGACAATCCATCTAGAAATGGAATCAAGAGAAGCAGGAGAAAAAGACTCTCTAGTGATCAGGAGCAACTGATCATCCTTACGATAAGACTTAGTCTTATCAATATACAAATTGAGAGCCCTAACAGGACACCAAACTTCGTCCTCGCGCACTGACGAAAACCCAGAAAGCAGACAAAGAAAAATCTCAACAGGGCCAGAGGCAGCTGTCTGATTCTCAGCAATAAAAGAAGCCTTAGGAATCAATCTAACGCCTTTTCTCTCCCAGCGAACATGACCAGGAGTAAGGCAGAGAGCATGAAGAGTACTGCGCCTCTGCCCAGAGGCAAAAGCTACCAAAAAGAGCGTCTTAACCGTAAGATGATGAAGCGAGCTTCACCTAACGGTTCGAAAAGAGGTATCGCCAAGGCCTCCAGGACCTTAGGCAGACCCCAAGACGGCACTAACCTAGAATAAGGAGGTCGCTTCAAAAAGAACGACCGAATCACACCACTTAACAGCGGGGAATTGGAAATCCCCGAACCATCTGAGAAACCCGAATGAATGGCCCCGATCATTCCGAACGGTAGCCTCGGATAGTAGAGATGGATCTCCCTTTGTCAAATAGCGAGATTAGAAAATCCGCAATTGAACCAATAGGAGCCGATAAGGGGTTTGATTTCGCTCTTTACGCCAAAGAAAGGACCGAAAGACGGGAATTATAAATCTCCCTAGTAGAAACTCTACGACTGGACAATAAAGATTCCGCGGCTCTATCACAGAGACCCGACTGTCTTGCAGATTCCCCGACAAGGGCCAAGCAGTCAAAAGAAGGGACTCTGGATTGTGGTGAAGAATCCCCGAGAGGGGCTGCAACACCAGATCCATTCTTAACGGAAGAAGGAACGGTTGAGCCGCCAGAAGGCTCATTAGCTCCGGAACCAACTCCTCCTGGGCCAAAAGGGAGCTATCACAAGCACCCAAGCCCGATCTTCCCTGATCTTCCGCAAGACTCGCGGAATCAGCTGGAAGGGAGGAAAGGCAAATCCTCGAAGATTCTCCCAACTGAGAGAGAAAGCATTGAGAGCCCAAGCTCCCCAATCGCGCGCACAGGAGCAATATATCGGAAGTAGGTGATTTAGAACCGACGCAAAAAGATCCACTTCCAGTGGATCCAGGTAACTGCAAATGCGGCGAAAGACCTCTGGATGGAGCATCCATTCCAATGGAAGACACCTGCCCCGAGACGGAAAATCCGCAAAAAGGTTTTCCAGACCGGGGATGAAAGAGGCCACGGGTGTGATTGCCATGCGACAACACCACCTCCACAGCTGTGCTGCTAGGGCATTCAGGAAAGCAGAACGAGTGCTTCCCTGCAGATTGACATAAGCCGCCACAGTGACATTGTCCGTGAGGATCAGAACTGAACGACTGAAAAGACAAACATTAAATATGGGGAAGAGTCCCAAGATGAGACCAATCCCCCGCGACCGCGCTGCCATTGCAATGTCCTCCCCACCCCAACCGAGAAGCGTCCGTCGAAACCGAGATCAACGGAAGGGGGGGGGGGGGGGGTACGGAAGGACTTGCCTCGCGCAAGAACCTTTCTGGCCAGCTTGCGAGCTGCCGAGACAATGGTGAAAAACCTGTCTCGACTGGGCCGAGCCAACTGATTCCAAATGTCCAACACAGCCCCCAGAAAAAACTGGGCTGCAAGTAGGAACTAACTCTGACTTTTCCCAAAATATTAGGAAACCCAAGACTTGAGTAAGATTGACGAGCAAACGAGTCTCGTCCAACAAACAATCGCGCAACTCCGCTAGGAGAAGCCAATCGACCAGGTAGCAAAAATAGCCAAAGGCCGCGTCGCCTCAGAGAGGCTGCCAGCACGGCTACAACCTGAGTAAGAACCCGAGGGACTGGGCACAGCCCGAAGAGAAGAGTGCGAAAGCGATAAGTCTCTGAGAGGAAGAAAAACCCCAGAAGATCGCGCGAAGCGCGATGAATGGGAAAGTGGAAAATACGCATCTTCGAAAACTATCAAGACCGCGTAGTCCTTCCTCTTGATCAACAGGAGAATGGAGGCGAGAGTCTCCATCCGAAAATGTACTGAAGTTTTCTCGAGCGCTTGGGAATAACAAAAGCTGTGAGGTGACCGAGTTCCTATAGCACCTCCGGGGAGCGGGGCGGACAGATCTATGAAGAATCCGTCTCGTCCGTCAAAGAGAACAAAAGCGTCCCCGGAGATGGCCTCCCAAGCGGGGAGAAAGGAACGAAGACAGCCACCAACCAAGACGCGGACAGAGGCTCGCATCGACTTAGGATGAGCATGTAAACAAGACAGAGACCTGTTATCGCGCATCGCCAAAAGCAAAGGACCCGAGACGGAACATCCGAGAGAAGCAGTGCGATGTCCGACTCATTAACCCAAAGAACCAAGACTCTGCGACGGTACATGACCGAGGCAGCTGCAGTGGAAAACTATGACCACTGCAAACCAAACATGACGCTTAAAAGAAGCACCGCTTCAATGCGTCCAAAATCCAGCTTGAAATCCTCCGCAAGAGAAATACCCTCGGAGGAATCCCGCTGCCTGAACCCAAGCAAAGTCGAACCCTGCGCGCGGGCTGACTGAAAGTCAGGGAAAGTTTAGAACAAAGCAATCGCTTCTACCCCACAAAGGGAGAGCAACTAAGGCTCTGCATGCCCCAGCGATTCGGAAACCGAAGCTTGAGAGGCCGCTTCCAAAACTGGATCCGCCTGAAATGATCGTGACAAAGAATCACGAACAAAGGCCGAAACAGTCGGATTCACGCATGAACCGCCATAAGCCTCCTCACCCGACGGAGCCCCGAGGCTGCGAAACTAGGAGGCGCATGTGATCCCGTCACAGACAAAGAAGAATAAACCATAAAAGGCTAATTAGTCTCGATGTCCGACCCAAAAAAGGGACAAGAGCAGGGGATGTGATGCCTGGTACCAGGGACCAACCCTGAGTCTGGGCAAAGCCCATCTCACACTGAACATCTCAGCTTGAGAGACCGGAGGGTTAGCTAAACCCGATGGGCAAGAGGCAGGCAAAGCCTTGCCTCTTTTAGCCCCTTCCCTAGGCTTCTGATTGGCCCAAAAAGAGCCTAAGTCGAAACCCGCTTTTCAGAGCGTTTGTTCGGTTTCGTTCGGATCCCCGAAGCCCTTCGGGAACACGAACCGAACCCTCCGCTGAGGGACGCTCACCTCCCTTTATGGGAGAAGTGCGCTGAGGGTATTGAACCCAAAGACGCGCACCAATTACCCATATCGGCTGAGCAAGAAGATGCAACAGCCATGGGCCGGGCGCCAAGACGCCCAGAGCAAGGGCGGACCGGGATGACCCGGCAAAGGAACGCCAACAAAGGACTCAGCAGGAATCCTGCTGCTTAAAACAACGCGAAGTCGAACCCTGCGCGCGGGTTGACTGAAATTCAGGGAGATATCTGGACGACAAAGCAATCGCTTCCACCCCACAGAGGGCGAGCGATTGAGACTCCGCCTGCCCAAGCGATTCAGAGACCGAAGCTTGAGAGGCCACCTCCAAATCTGGTTCCACCCGAGTGGAAAGAGACAAAGGAACAAAGGCCTCAGCAGGCAGAGCCCCGCATGGTTCAACGAAAGTCTCCTCGCCCAGCGGCGCCCCAAGGGCCGCGGGAATAGGAGGCACATGCGAAACCGACTCAGACAAAGACGAATCCAACACAAAAGGCTGATTAGTCTCAAAGTCAGACCCCTGAATAGGGACAGAAGTCAGGGTTGAAGTAGCCGGTACAAAGGACCAACCCTGATTCTGAGCAAAAGCCCGCATCATGCTGAACATGTCAGCTTGAGAGGAGCTAGCTGGGTTAGCCAGGCCAGACGGGCAAGAGGCCGGCAAAGCCTCGCCACTTTTTGCCTTCTTCTTAGCCTTTTTCTTGGCTGGCTCGACAAGAGTCGTAGCCGAAACCCTTTTGTTAGAACGCTTAATCGGATTCGTTCGGATCTCCGAAGCCGCTTCGGAAACACGAACCGATCCCTCCGCGGAGGGACGTTCACTTCCCATAAAGGGATTGGAGCGCTCATGGCGTAAGCCTAGAGAATCGCCCAAATCACCCATATTGGCTAAGCAAGAAGATGCAATAGCCATGGGTTGGGAGCTAAAAGCTCCCAGTGCGTGGGCAGACCGAGATGACCCGGTATGTGCCCGATGACTACTAAAGGCGTGTGAACCCGCTATTGGACCGCTCGAAAGCAGCAATAGGGGAGCACTAGTAGTCACGCACTCAGGTGAAAACACCTGTTGCTCCGAAGAGCGTCCATAATTGTTAGCTCGAGCATTCCCATCAGCTGGCACCTAAGACAGCCCAGGAAGTACTCGTTCCCCCATATGGCGTTTGCCGGGGGCTAGGGTTTGAGAACCCAGACCAACATGGACTAAGCCCGTGGGTTGCCCTGCAGTAGTGGGGCGCGTCTCCCCTAACGGATCAGAGCGAGTGAACGCTACCGTACGGGAAACAACCGCCTCCCCCCTCTGGTCTCAGCGACCGGGGGATTGGAATCGTTAGATATCCAAACCACTAGAATCTGACGCCACCCACCCCGAAACCACGGGCTTCGGAGTTGACAATCCCGACTCAGTTAACACCACCCGTCCCGAAGCCGCAAGCTACGAGACTGGCAAACTCTGCAAGGAAACACCACTAGGCAACTTACCTTTAGCCCTCCTCCCTCCCCCATGTACCGAAGTACTCGGGAGAGTTCTGGAAGGCCGAGTCGTCTTGCGAGACGACTCTTCGGAAGAAGCAGGTCTCCTTGACCTAGCTGCTTCTTCTTCCGAATCCATACCACTGCAATAAAACAGACAATAAAGTATACTTTTCAAAATAAGAAATACTTCAACTGAATGCAGTAAAATAAGGGTAAATTTAATTTGGGAGATACGCACAAAAGAATTTTCACAGCCAAAAAACCGTAAGAACAAACACCGAACCCAAAGGCTCGGTGACAAACGGAAACACCCGCAAACACAGAAATATCTACGTGGGGCTGACCGAAAAAGAGAAAAATAAATGCCAAGAAAGGGAAACAAAAATCCCTTGCAATCGGCAAGAGTGACTACTAAAACACAAAGTACTATAATCTAAGCGAATATAGGTACCTAAAAGTGCTTTAAATGTGCGAAAAAGCGCACCTAAAAGATACTATACGACCTGATTTCAGGAGCGCTGTGACTATACGTCCTATCTCGTCGGGGGCGAGCAAGAAAGAGGAAGATGGCCGTAGCGTGTTGACGCGCGTGAGTGGCGAAGGGGACAATAGGATTACGGGGGGTGCGCACAATATTGTGACTCATGTGTGTTAAATTCTCGAAGGGGTCCCGTAGTCAAGACTACAGGCATAATAGGTAGGTATATATGATTTATTGCAGTAAATTATGAGTAATGGTAATTTGTCTATTTAGAAGGACCGCTATTCATTTAGTCACGCATTATGAATAAGCGGTCCTTATGAATAGCGAGGTTACCCCATTTCTTCATATTAAAATCATATCTGGATTCAAGTATAATATGCATGTTGAGGTGTCGTGGTCTAGTGTATACGTCACCAGACTGTGGATTATATGGTTCACGGTTCAAATCCTGCCGCAGCGCTAATGGTAAAACAGTCATCTACATTTGTCACTCTCTACCCAGGTGAAGTAAATGGGTACCGGTTGGGAGAAATTGCTTAAATGCCTTAGCGCCTTTCATGGCGGCTCGGCTAAAGCTGCGGTAATTAAAGGGCAGAGAGTATATTTGTATAGTAGTTGCGCTATATAAATGGACATACATGTATATTATTATAATTAGAATGACTGAACAGGAGTTTAAAGTTCTTCAATTATATCTTGACCATTTTACCCACCCCCTCCCCATTTCAAATGTTGTAGTCACATGCAGCCATTTTGTTATAGTAGCTCGTTATTGTGAGGAGGTCTTCCTGTTCTGTGTGGCCTATATAGTGAGATTACAGGGCCCCTAAATGATATGAAGATAAGCACTGCCAGAGCCACTCCTTTATTAAATCTGCCTACAGTGTATCACAAACTAATAATAATCTTATCCGATTCTATGAATTTATAAATTATTAAGTAAAGTATTATTTTATTCATTATCTACTGAGAAAATCCATACTATTCAACACTTCATTTGACTTGAAACTATCTAATTAGATCTCTATGTGTGTTCCTCCTGCCCCTTTTTTATAGTTAGATTTATAATAATAGTAACATGCAATATATATGCATGACAGTACCAACCTAAAAGGAGATGGATCATTTAAAGAGTTTTTACAACTGTCAAAATTATCTTTGTTTTTTAGGAGTAAAATTGTTGTCATTGGTGTGTGTTGAACAGAAATTAGATGGTCATTTATTTCTTATGTCATTTCTTCTTTGTAGGGGTGTAGTGGGTAAATAATCTTTAAATTGTAATTCAAATAATTTACTTCTTGGAAAGGGATTGAAATTAATAACGTATGATTCATTTAGATTGAAATTCTTTTTTTTTTAATGCATGTACATAATTTGTACTAAGAGAATATTATTTGACCTTGACAAGTCGGCTGTGATGGAACTATATTGTATTGTAGTATATGAAAAAAGTGTATGACAGCAGATGAATTATATAAATTATGTTGGATTTTTTAAAGGAGAAGTAAACGTGTATTTAAGAAGTAAGACAATGTCTAAACTTCTCTAAAAACTGTCCTCATTTTTGCATGCAAGAAAATATTCATTAAAAAGTAAAAAAATATAAACGTATTTCTGAATCGACGTGTATAAACTATTGTACCTTAAATCTTGATTGTGAGAAAGATATACATGTAATTGAAAATTATTCTGTGAACATGATAAAGGTCCTTTCACATTATATCAATGAAATGAACCATATAGGGGAGGGGTGAATGAACCAGGACGTGTGATCAAGGTGTATGTATGAGATAGAGAGGGAAGACAAAAAAGATGAGAAAAGGCGAAACTGAGAAGATTATGGTGAAAAGGAAAGAGAGAAGGGGCGGATCCAGGGGGGCACTTCCGGCCCCTGCCCCCCCCCCCCCCCTTTGGAAGAAAAGTATGCATTTTGTGCCCCCCTTTTAGAATGAAGACCTTTTTTCTTTCTTTTTTTTTTGCTTGTCAGCAAATTATGGAGGGGAAACTGGACCCCCATACCCCCCCCCCCCTCCCACTGAGCAAATTTTGAAGGTCTGGCGAAATGTTTTTGTTGACAAACGCCCCCCCCCCCCCCCCCCCGAGCGACTTTTCGAGAAGCTGGCGAGACCAACAAAATACGGGTCTACCTTAACAAACCTTCATTTGTGTGCCCCCTCTTATACTCAATCCTGGATCCGCCCCTGGGTGAGGTCTGAATGGAAGTGGTGGCGATGTCAAATTAAATTTAGCTTAATAAATAGGTTAATAAATGAATATATACATACATAAATACACACCTAATATTAATAATAGTGATTATTAATTAATTAAATAAAAACTAAATATTTGAATAAATGAATAGAAAATAATACAAAAAATAAATCATGAATACCCAAAAATTAATGAATAGAATTATTTAAAACTTTTTAATAAAAGATAATATGAATTGAATTCATGTCGAAATTTCCGATTTTCAATTAAATTCCCTGCAGTAAGAATCCCTGGTTTTGCCTTTAACGTTGTTGTTGCTGTTTGTTTTTGTTTTTGTTTTGTTTTATGGATGTGTTTAGCCGTTATCATAAATTATGAAACATTCATACCCTGACAGCACAGCTATATATACGTCCTCGGGCACGTCCAGTGCAGCGAGATGGTATGACGCTCGGTACCTTTCCCTCGCCTTGCCCAGCCGCCTACGCTGACGCTAGCTACACTGTATACCGTTAACAAGCTCAGCAGACGACGCATTCATTGATATCGCATTTTGATGGATCAGCGAATGGATTTTATTTAATTTCAGCAGTACGCCCGCAGCGTGAGAGAGGTTACCCCTATCCCGAAATGCATTGCGAGTGGTCACAAAATCAGCTTGCCGAAAACGTCATGAATTTAGCACACTGGTACAATCACTGATCACAAAGGTGCCTATTTACGATAAGATTATAGATTATAGAAATAAAATTTACATGGTATCATGAATAGAATAATGTTTCAAATAATGTATTCTTGCATTATATATTTTTTTTTTAATCTGCATCTATTCATAGTATCTCCTTTTGTCTTCATGTCGCTATCAATCCGTCATTGTATTACTTCGATTTATGGTTTTGTTGGCATGCCTACCAAAA
>CM046860.1:19742694-19990194 GCA_025617745.1 Heliocidaris erythrogramma | reverse complement strand
AATCTTAGGAACTGGGATAATTATAGAAGATTTCCAAAGACGAGGAATCCTGCCAGTACCTGCAATCAGTTGATAAATACGTGTAAAAACGTAAGCGAGTTGTTGACTGCACTTGTTCAAAACCTTATTAGAAATGTTATCTGGACCAGATGCCTTATTTACATTTGCCTTCGCAAATACATTTCGAACTTCATGTTCACTGAAGCAGATTGCCTCATCAGAATCAACCACAATATTAGACAGCCTATCTGTAATTGCAATATTTTCAACAGAAAAGTCATGAACGTCAAATCTGGAGTAAAATTCACTGAGTCTATCAACAAAATCCTGATTGCAATCAATTAGTCTCTTATTAGTGTCCTTATAACCAGTCATTATTTGCATTTGCTGCCAAGCAGCCCTTGGATTGTTTACATTAAAGTTCCTTTCCATTTTTGTTTTGTACGACACTTTAGCTTTCCTAACCTGTTTGTTTATTTCCCTCTGTATCATTTTAACTTGCGACCTCTGTCCAGAAAGAAAAGCTTCCCGTTTCCCTTTCAACAGCATCTTTAGCTCCTTGGTAATCCACGGTTTGCTATTGGGGTATGACTTCACTTCTGTAAAGCCCCTATCACACCAAACTCCACGACTGCTACGACCGTCCCGACAACGCCGATTCTATAATTTTTGAAACATTTGTATGAGTCGGGGTAGAATCGTGTAAAAATACCAGAATCCCGGTTAAAAAATTATACATTCCCGTTGCTGCCACGACTCTCCCCGATTGTGCCACGACTGATTCCCGACAGTCTCGATCCAGCCATGTACCAGCCACGACAGCACCCCGATTATACCCACGACTCTCACGACTGAGTCCCGACAGTACCCGTTTGTGCCACGTTCTCGCCAAGACAGCGCCACGATCTATCCGATTGCGCCACGACTGAGCCACGCCACAGCCCCGATCTATCACCTTCTCAACCACGTCCGCGCCAAACCTATAAATACAGCCGATTTGCAAGCAGACCTCACTTTCATTTTGACTGGGCCACGACCAATCCGATTGCACCACGACTGAGCCAAGACTGTGCCCAGACTATCCCGACCGCGCCACGTCCTCACGACGTTATAGCCACGATTTCTTAGAATCGTGAGAGTTTCCCGATTATTAAGCTCCGACCTAAAAAGTCGTGACAGCCCTCCCGACCGTTCCCGACCCTCACGAACATGCCACGACTAACCCCGATCACGCCACGACCTTCCCGACTTGGCCACGACTTTTCACCCGATTTTCCATATTTTTGAGTCGGGACTGTCGTGGCACGGTCGGGAAGCCCGGTGTGATAGTACAGTAAGAGGGACCGAAGATTCCACGCAGAAATTAATATACGCAGATATAACTGGAACTGCTTCATCAACCGACTCAGACGAGACTAGGAAGGTGTCCCAATCTGTGCAATCGAAGCTCGCACGCAGTTCCTCTATGGCATCAGAACTTCAAACACGCCGTTTCCTGGCATCTGACGATACGCTGGAAGAAGAAGAATGTTGTTGTGGTCGGAGTTACCCAGCTGTGGACAGGACTTCGATGTGAATGCGTTCGGAATGTTGCAGTAGCACAAATCAAGGGTAGCATCATTACGTGTAGGCTGATGAACGAATTGATTATATGCAGGAAGCACTTCGTCCAATTTGCATTTATTAAAATCACCCAAAATTATCTTAGCTGAATCCGGTGATAGCGCCTCAAGTTCGCTGAGAGAGAGAGAGAAACACGTCACAAAGAAAGAAAGGGAAACAAAAGAAAACAAAAAAGCGAGAAGGAAGGAAAGGGAGAGAGGATGACGTAGTAAAACGTCATAAAGAAACCAAGGGAAGATGAAAGAGAGAAAGGGGAGAAAGGGGTGGTGGAAGGGGGGAGAGAGAGGGGAAGGGAAGAGAAGATTATCTCTCTCTCTCCTCTTTAACTTCTTTTACCATGGTTGCGCGAGTTTCCATGGAGCTTTCTCCCTTTCTGCGCTTCTGCTCTATTACGCCTCTATCTCTTTCTCTTTCTCTCTCTCTCTCTCTCTCTCTCCTCTCCTTCCTGATCTCTACCATGCTTGCGCTGGTATCCATGGAGCTTTTGCGTTGTTTTTTTTGCGCTTCACGCTCTTTTGTGTACCTATCTAATACATTTTCATTATTTCCTGATGAAGGCCTATGGCCGAAAATTCGAATTTTTTCATCGTATACGGACTTTTCATTCCTATTTTGTCTATAACTTTGCAAGTCCGAAGCAGAACTATATTTTTTTTACTATATATATATATATATATATATATATATATATATATATAACTCACTCCATTCGCAGCCATAGGGGGAATCCTTTTATTTCAGCCTGTATATATTTATACATATGTATATATATATATACATATATATGATATCTAATTTTTACACCGACTGTACTATCCCCGCCCCCTTCGGCTTCTCTCTCTCTCCCTCCCTTAGGTTTTATCTCAATAGCTCCCGGCTTTGCTCGTAGTCCTAATGAAATTTTCTCTCCTGTTTTAAATCGCCATCAATTGTTTACGTTGAATTCCTTCGATAATATGCTACATTGGCGTCCCCATAAGTGGGGGTATGATTTCCTTAAAGGACCATATACAACTTCATCATGCTTTGCAGTTTTGTACTGTGATTTGACTATTGAGCGAGCTAGCGAAGCGAGCGAGCAAATATTCAAAATTTGTGAGGTCGCAATAACATTGTAATATAAAAACGGGGAAACACAATTCTGATCGGGTTTCATTTGCAAAATTTCACAATGAAAATGTATTCAATAAGCTCTACTTTTAATACGAGCCAGCGTAGCCAGCAAGCATTTGAGAATATTGGCTCTAAGTCACTTTGGATTAGGGGCACATGTTATGGAAAAGGGAAACGTGGTACTTATTGCGGAGACAAGGACACGTATTAGAAAAATAAATGAATGTTAGAAAAGGTAGAAAAGGCGGTTATCAGAAGTGAAACGGGACACTAATCACACCTGAAAAGGGGCATTTATAAGAACGGAAAATTGTTCTTATAAGTAAATGATTATAGCAGTGCCCTTATACTACAAAGGAAAAAAAATGACTTGTTACATTAAAGAGGATAAAAGGGATTAAAAGGAATAAATGCTCTTGTTGAAATAGGAGCATTTATCAAAGGTAAGACGAGGGATGAGGTCTAATTATCAAAATGGGCACTTATAAGAATATAGAACGGGAGGTTATTCGAAATAAAAATGTGGGTACTTATCTGAAGTTAAAGGGGAAAGGTAGGGGCACAGTGCATACATGCAACCCCCGGAACGGTGCTTCTGACCGGGTCGCGATTTTTTTTTGACAGGACTTGTGCCACCGAGAGAGGGCAGTATTTGGGCGTGAAGACTAGAGTACCTACATAAAGAGAGTAGCGACAACTTGCGAATTGGCGCTATTTTGTTTCATTCGCTCAGCCTAGCTAGCCTGCCGCACGCGCGCGTGGTGCGCTAATAATTGCTTTGAAGTGCATTGAGTACATGTAGTGTGATCCACAGCGTTTTACACACGATTCTACAAGCCAAAAAGCAACTCGCGCTACTTGTTTAGTTTGTATCACCCCCTCTCTCCTCCCCCAATCCCCCCCCCCCCCCCCCCCGTATATGGAAACATGGGAGGGGGCTGTATGTCCATGTATGCCTAGATATATATAACCTTGCAGCCCCCCAACCAAAACCAAAAATTGTGCTGCTTTTTTAAAGGGGGAGGGGGGGGGAAGGGGTTAATCAGCATGCAAACATAAACATAATTTTCACTGGAAAAAACAATACAACCCCCCCCCCCCCCTTGACATAGACAATGCCTAACTCGTTCATAAATTGAAAAATAAAAATCCATACACATTGATACAGTTACACACATAACCATATGTCTGGTTTGTTCGCAAAAATCGATCAGTCCATTTTTGAAAATTTTTAGTTAAGTTCATTGTCATATAGTACAAAGTACCATCTTTCATATATGCACTTTACATATAAAGCTATATTTTATAAGTTATGGTCAAAAGAAGCAACAGAATCTTTATTTTCTTTATTTTGCTGTATCTTTTATTGCAAATATCTCAATTTGACAAAAATGGACTTAGCGGTTTTACGAACAAACTCTTCATATCAAGTTCTCATACATGTATCTGTTCACTCACATTTTCAGACATTCCAGACATTTACAGAAGTATACCACCCCATCCCTTCGACAACACAGACACACAGCTCCGAGTATAAATTTTATAAACAAAGTAACCTTTTGCAGTACATCTCTTTCTTTATTTCATGTCATAATAACATAATTATGTATTTTCTCCTTCAACAATACATAATGGGCATGGTATTAATAATTCGTAAGAAAAAAAGGGGTAGCAATGCAGATGATAAACTGTAAATGTATTTCCCTACGAAAATCAAGTCATTTTATTCTTGTCCAGCGTCACAACTTCACCTGAACATACATGTACTTTACACTTACAATTTAATTTTATAAACCTAGAGCACAAAAATCTTCAATTCCACATATACTGCACAACTTCTCCCACACCATTCCAGCAAAGATATACTTTGTACTCCTGCCACTTCCAAAAGTTTGGAAATTTGAACATTATGCAATCGGACTGTCAGGATCATCAATTACAAAAATGTTACTTAACATAACAAAGTAGAATGCGATGGTATCTATCTGAAATGTACAATCCAACTTTGCTTAAACAAGCAAAACCACCAGTGAACTGATCAGAATACATGTATACATGTACTTTACACAATAATCATGAATTATGCAACAAAACACATAGGCCTATAGCAATTTGCAAGAAGCAAAGGAAACTCACCAAATCTTCCATCACTGTAATGGTTATGTCATAAAATAAACAGATATAAGTCTACTTGGCCAATATTGGCACTGATAACTAAGAACTTCAGTTTATGTCAAAGTACTTTACAGTGGGACCTTGTTATAACAAATTCCTTAGGACCAAAGAGTTATGCAGAGTTAACTTTTGCATAAGTCAAACTTTACCTAAGTCAGTGAGTCAAATCATTTTTTTAAAGCAAACTATACATAACATGTGTTACTTACATTTCCTATATCAAATTTTGTCGAACTATTTTTTAAATCCCAACAAATTCAACTAGCACAAAGTTAACTGTACCTCTTATTGAAACCTTGTCATATCAGGTTTAAAAATGAATAGAATGCAAATAAGCAAGACTGGCAAAATTACCCTTTTTTACAGTTAAAGTTTCTTTTTAACAGTGTGTATTATTCCCAAAATAAGTTGTTCTTTCTAATAAAAATATGGTTCTACTGAATTTCTTTCAAGGCAAAGAAATGGCAAATAAATATTACTATTTTGATATATATATCATCGGCATGAATATGTCCACTGCAAACACCTATATATTCTATGAATACCTTTAAAATGTTAAAATAAATACATTAGAATATTTTTTGTGATACAAGAAAAAACAACCACAAGTCGTTGTCAGAAGAATCTGCTCACATCACTGGAAAGTGCTTTATTCCTTGCTCTACAAGTTGAGAAAATGTGATCAGAATTGTAAAAGAACATTCTTCTCAAATCAAAATGTCATTTTGCTGAATTCCTGATTATCAGTATTTCTCTTACGATTATTATGCAAACATTAAAGGTACAAATTTACATCCTCTTTGTTTTGATACTGTGTTCTTGTGAACAGATAATCAGAGTGATATCCACAACTTATATCTCAATTTTTTGCATATTTAATCAAAAAGAGATTGTAGAAATACACATTTGTTTGTCCAGAATCCAGTCTTTGGATACACTGTACATGTATACCTACATGGTGTACTCAGCTCAAATAAAAGTTAAGACTTCATTGTCTGCATGCCCTCATACATGTATATTCACCCCTTCAAGTGTTCAAAACCAGAATGGAAATTATTTATTGAATGCTTGATTTTACAGTTGAGTCATCACAATTGCTTACCGTTTAGATGCCCATCAGGACTGTGTAACAGGCACAAATTTCCACACCGTGTAAACATTGTTGACATGTTCAAAATGAGTGTTTTTTTTTTTTTTTTTTTTGTGGACAACTTTGAACACGTTGAAACGATTTTAAACGGGATGACTCAATACTATTTGCTTTATTTCACTTTACTTTTGATGCTAGCTTTCTCATGGCCATGTTCTTGCTACCCAGCTCATCAAACTTCTTTGTCTTTGACGATTCTTTCTTGGGACTGTCGGTTTCCTTCTTGCAGAAGAAATGTAGTCGCGATGTGATGAACTTGGCAAGAAGTTTCCTCTTGATTTTATGGCATTCTGCATACTTCACATGTTCAGTTAGCTCTTGTGCTCGTTCTAGAAGCACACTCTCACGTTTTTTATCTATGAGCTTGCCTTCAACCTCGCGGAACATTGCGTCGACAGTCAATATCATCTTAAATGTCTTGTCCGACACACGAAGGAGGCATCCAGTTTTAAACTCTTTCAGCAAGGTGAGCTGTGCATCAGGATGCGTGTCTTCTGTGTCTTCAGCTGTCACCTCACTCATACAAGTATTGCAAGTTGTCTCGTTCTTCTTAACACTAGTGACACAGTAGTCTGCAAGATTGTAGAGGCTAGACCGCTCTGCTGGAGGAAGGGAACTGACATTGGGATTGTCCGACAGGATGATGCCTGAGACTTCAACTCCCTGTAACTCCCTGAACGTGGCAGCGTGAGAAACTGGGACGTGCTTATGAGTTTCAGGGCAAACTTGAATTCTAGTGGGGATGGGACCGGCTTCCTCAGACGAACTACAGAAAACAGATTTTCCAAACAGTCTTGCGTGAGTCTACCCGTAAGAAGGTATTTGTGACCAGCATCAACAAGCTCCTCAGCTGAGCAAAGAACTGATATAGTTGTCAAGATGACCGCAGTTCAGTTTGGCATGGCTTCCGGTCACCTTTACCTATCTTCATCCCCTTGAACACAGCTATGACATCATGAAGAAATGACTGAGTTTCCTTGTATGTATCTGGCTTCATCTTGCTAAGGGCCATAACAGGATGACGGCTTGTCATGATCTCGAACCAATGGTTCATCATTTCGATAAACCAAGCTGCAGTACGATGATCTGCACCCCTGCATTCTTTGCAAGGTAGATGAGGGCACTGCTCACATCATGGCTGATCACATGTGTAGCGCTGGACACTTTCATTTTCTCGAAATGAAAAGGTGCAAATTTGGCCTTGGTAAGCTTTGGTGCCAGCCTCAACTCGTGGTGCTCTTGGAAGCATGCAAGGTCACGAAGGGGGTAATCACTGACGATGGATGAGCCAAGCTGATGGCGCTCTACGGTGTCTTTGGAAAGTAGAAAATTCTGCCCACTTACTAGAGTAAAGTACAGCCATCCTTTTGTTTCATGTGGGTGAGGGATTCTGTGAACCGTCTTGCAATGTTTACCGCATATTATCCCAAACGACTTCCAAGTGGCCCGATTGGCGCTTCCCATATCACTTGTTACTGCTTGCACTTGCAGGGCGATGTCTGCTGCACGACTGATGTCCAGAATGATGTCCTTGAAGACGGTCCCTTCTGTTGAGCCACTTGTAAAGTGATAGCCAACCGTTTGCTTCCAGCGAGAGGTAACTCCACCAAGCATGAACACAAGGGCATGGCCAGCTCTGCCACAATGTCTTGGCAATGTCACATCACCTACAAGCTGATCATTACTGACATCATATTCGACTTTTTGTGTCAGCGACATTTCGTCTAGTGTAAGACAGCAAAGTCGTTCTTCCTTAGTAAGACCATCAGCTTTCAGCTTCATCAGTTCAAAGACCTGAGTCAATACACCTGGCTGAAAAGAAATGCCCTGCAACCTCCTCTGAAGTGTGCGTTCCGATGGCAGTGGGTAGTGCTGCTTCAATAAGACTTTATATCCTGAAGATCCACATGAAAAATCTCCGCAGTAAAGCCTTCTTAACCGTGGCTAGTGCCCACTGTACCCCATTCATGGAACGTCTTGACATAAGGTTTAGCTGGTCTTTCCCGAAGATTTGTGCTGTTCGCCATTCTTGTTTGAGTTTTGCTTTCTGAATTGCCCGATGCTGTTTCTTTGTTTTACGAAGTTCAGCCTTCAATGCCTTGATTCTCCCTTCCATTTTGATTCTGGGTTTATTTGGTGGTACACCTGATATTGGAGCACTATTTTCGTCTTCTGTGGCAGTGTCTTCAACCGGAATAACAAATAAAAGAGGAAAGAAAACATTACAATAACATAATAAGAGAACAAAATGTAATTCATAATTTGTGCCCTTCATTTTGAGACAAACTCATGCAAGTCAATCCTTTTTATTATCACACTGTTAATATGAACTTCTTAGAAGAGCCATTTCATACCTCAAATTCCTCCAAGAAATATTTTAACAATTTTTCTTTAATTAATGGAAATTTCACATACTAGCTTCCAATTTGAATAAATGCTATTTCAATTTAATCAAGGAAACTTTTATTTCTCAAAATATGAAAGAGAGGTACACTGCATAACAGATATTTTTAGAAAATACAATAATATTTCCCTCGAGCCCCTCCCCCCCCCCCCCCCCCCCCCCCCCCCCCCAATGATATAAGACAAAGCATGTATTTGATTGGCTGGGAGCAAATTTGTCAGTGAAAAATCACTGACAAGACTCTTCATGAAATGCTCAACTGTACTTGCAGATAAAGTGCATACATACAATCCTACAGAATGAACGTACATATTTTGTCTTCTGGGCAATTCCACAGGTTGGTCCAAAATAGTGAATGCGAGTAACCAGCTTCTGAAGCTTTGAGCTGCATTTACTACTTTATTTTATACATGTATGTGCAGTGTTGAGAATAAAACTCATTTACTTTTAAACACCTGTAGTCAGAGAAGAGGAGATTAGGAGGTAACTCAATCTCTCCAAATGAAACACTAGTAACCATGGAATTGCCCTTCTGTAGATTAAAAAAGGAGGTTTAAATAACTACAGTAGTTGGAAGAAAGGGATTTATTGATACAGTACATAACTGAACTTGAAGTTGATGATGTTTTGTCTGCTGGGTTAACAGAGTAGGTATGGTCAAAGAAAACGCACGATTTCTTGGTAGCACTGGCAATGTTTAGTGTACTACAGTGAAGGCGTTTCAGAGGTCGCCTGGGCTTCGGCACACTGTGATGGCAGAATATGGTTGGTACCGCCCCCACTTCAGTTTTTTCTTCCCATCTGCTCTCTTGTTTTCAAACTGGGACTCGTCAAAGTGAGTCTGCAGAAAAGAAGATACAATTTTGTTAATCCTAAGTGCTCCCTGGTCCTAAATATATGTGTGAATATGCAAAAGGACAACCGCGATAGCACATTTTGAATTGAGCTGCACAGCGCGCTGTGTTCTTTAAAATATGTACAATTAACAGTCATGAATATTCATATATTTTTCAAATCTGTGGAATGGACGCTAAAACACAGGGCAAAAAAATTATATTTCTTTTCTTCCAAATCATTTTCAGAAGAGGATTCCGGAGGGTTTTCTACATGTAGTTGGCCAGAGAGTTGTGAGTACATATATGTACAAATTAAATTCGGTCCCTAGACCGTACAGACTGAATCTGCAATTCTTGCTATTAATTACCCATCATTCATGTTTACACAGGCTAAGACTAACTGTTAGTAAAAGTCAGTTGTTCTGTAAGCTTAATAAACATGGCCAAATTCATTATTATGCCCAGCCACCATTAAATCCGCCTGACCAAGTGAATATTTAGTCAAGTTTCTTGTGTTTTTATTATTGAAATTCTGATCATTTTCAAAGGAATAAACGCTATTGTTAATTCATAACTGAAAAAAAAATATCAGTCAAGAAGAGCAGGATTCGAACTATCAACATTGTAGAACGTGCGGTGTAGAATAAGGATACTTCGACCACGCAGATTTCTTTACCACTAGACCACGAGCAGTTGACGGTACAGCTCGTTGCTCTTAAGGCTTTATACCTCCACTCTATAGAAATTCAGTACCTCTGTTCTGCTCACTGTTTTTTCGATATCCTAGGTAGGATTTTTGCCAATTTGAGGATTACTGGGCATATTAGCTAATATAGCCATAAACATTCTGTTCAGTTTTGATCAAATTCTGTTGATCAATTCAGTCAGAAGAAAGGCATGTCTATTCTGCAAGTTCAAGTTTACAATACATACTCCGATACTAATACATGGGACCGATATGGCCCTTCTTACCTCGCACAAACACGATGAATAAGTTGGTTTCCACCCCACTCTGCTCACTTTGTTCTCCCATATTTTTCGGCAATGTGGATCTGCAGGGAACCTATACATCTTGTACCCCTTCTCCGATATGTTGCTGCACCCAAAGGCGCAACAACCCGTCATTTTGTCGTGTTTTTTTCAAATCACTACTACTTTCAAGTACTACTGCAGTACTTGTACTCCAGTAGCACTGTAGTAAATTGGACCCAAGTACTGCAGTAATAATGAATATATTACTACTGCAAATGTACTGCAACAGTACCACAAGTACTGCAATGTACTGCAGAAGTATCACGAGTACTATGCAAGTACCTCAAAATCTTGTCGACAAAATATCTGATTTTGGCCCTGATTCAGATGTTAGAACCTGGAATCACACCGTCATTCCATCAATCACTGGGTGAATCACTGCAGCAGCCACACACACATATACCGTATACGATTCATACAGCTACAGTACAGTCAAGTCGTATACCGTAAACTAGCTGTCCCGAGAATGATGTCATTTTCTAGTGCTTTCGTGGCTCATCTGAGACCCTGTCAGGGGTCTTGAAAAAAGTCCTGATAATCTTTTTAAACAAGCTTACATCTCTAAAATTTAATTTCATCGTATTCTTTGGGGATTAGCTTTCCAAAAATGTATAATTTGTCCTATTTCATATTTTATGGGACATTTCTCTGGTTATCTGCTTTAAGGAACATCAGACCAGCTTTAAACACAGCGATTGGGAAAAAGTCGTCAATTGTCAAACATGCCCAGCAACTCAATCACCCTATCGACTGGCCCAATACGAAACTCATCACCTCCATCAAACACTGGCACACCAGACGAGTTCGAGAAGCCATCGAAATGCATCAACACATCACAGTACCACAGGATAGCGGACTAGTTATCAAAGACATTTGGCGACCTCTCCTAAACAGACGTACGTGACAATATTAAACTACATCAGGGACTTTTCGATTTGCACGTTATAGTCGACTGCTACGTGCGGTAATTCAATGGACTGCTGTGTGTTAATGGTATACAAAGCCGCTAAGCCGGTGAAGCGAGGCACCACGCTTTGTGCAAGAGCGGCTCACACGTCCACTGCCTTGAGGACGACCAGGATTTCCACCCAAAACGAGTACGTCCACAGGGCAGTGGACGAGTGAGCCGTTCTTGCACAAAGCGTGGTGCCTCGCTTCACCGACTTTGTATACCATTAACACAAAGCAGTCCATTGAATTACCGCTCGTAGCAGTCGACTAGTGAACGTGCAAATCGAAAAGTCCCTATTTACACCCCCAACAAAACACACCACTTTACGCCAATCGATAATCTCTAAACAGATTAACGAACCCGACAGGAAACGACTAACAATAGACTTAGACATTTGCGCGGCAAACTTCTGACACAGACACACAGACCACACAACCGTAAACCACGATCGTTCCGCAAAACTGCATAAATACCGCACTGTAGTTTTCACCGAGTTAATCTCCTGACGATGATATGAACAGAGCACACTGTTCGAAACGTGTCGAGACAAATCCTTTAACGAAAGATTACTGTAGTTCGGAAATTCTCTTTCAGAAGTACTCTACAGAGGAATACAAACAGTTCTTTTCAGAACTACTCTCTCCAAACTGCTCTGCCCTGCTCAGAACTTTCCTGATCTCAGTCACTCTTTCCTCCTTTTTCTTCTTTCCTATTTCTATTTCACTTCATTTTTTGTGTACAAACACCGAAAACAAAAACCCAAAATAGTCTTGTGTAAGTGTTTAATTTAATTTCATTCCATTTCCATCTCTTTCCTTTCCTTTCACTTCTCCCAAATTCCTCTAAACGCCCCATAAGTGGGTTATTTTTTCACGAAAGAATATATCAACAGCCTTTGCACAGAGGCTCCCACATGGTGTTACCGAAAACCTTTAATTGTGAATTTAACATCTTGTAAAGTACCCGCCCTCTTAATGTCTTAAGTAAATGGTTTCTCCTTCCAAAATTTGTACAATGTTGTGCAAAACATCGTCAGGCCGTGTAGTTTCTTCCATGTTGAATAACAATTTGTGTTCTACACCTAAATATCAAGCAGATATTACTTCTTCACAAAAATATTTTAACCTTCAGTTTAGCATCAGATAAATATTATTAAATGTTTTGACATGCTTTAGTGCCTTGAACTTTACTCTTATTCTGTCATTACAAGCAGTCTTCTATATCAAGTTCTTATTCATATTTGTTCTCTTCCCTGGACAATTGGAACATCTCAATGTAAAACAGCAATTGAAGTAAATTTCTAGACGGCAGATTTCACGATTCTACATCTCATCGATAGTATACGCAGTGCAGTATTTGCATGCTAGCTATATGCTCTATATGCATGCAGTTGTAACTCGCGCGCTCACACAATATTGGGTCACAACATGGCGCCTGTTGTCACGTGATCGCAAAAAACTCGAACCGGGATGGCCAAACTCTCTATATACGGCACTGCTCTTGACGCTCAAATACTGCCCTCTCTGGTCGGTGGCGCAAGTCCTGTTAAAAAAATCGCGACCGGGTCTACATGTTATGATTGTCATTTCATCATTCTTCTGTGTATAGCTGGGTGATGATGGCACAGGTCATCTTCCTCGATAAATACTGCGGTGATGTATTCCCTCTTTTCCCCACCACATTCGATTCCTGTGACTATACATTTTCATTTCAATTTTGAAAGTTGTTAGTATTACTAAAAACATGAGTGTGGCAAAATTGCATTATAAAGGAAAGAATTACATTATTTTAATCTCGATAATTTTTCTGCATTATGGCTTTGAAAAAAAATCACCTCAAAATATATTTGGGGATGGTAACACAGGCCACCCCTACCCCCAACACACTTCACTTTAAGAAAAATATGTACCTCCTTATCCCTCCCAGATCAACACCCATGTTGTATATTTGGAAGTAGATGGTTTTCACTTTCTAGTAGTGTAAAAATATATCGGGAAAATCAGAAGCAACGACAAATTGTAGGTAAATATAAATAAATTCATATAAATTTGCAATATTGTAAATAAATAAATAATATCTATATGGAAATAAAGAATATATGAATTTGAATAATATTAGTGAATATAATATATCAAATTATATGTATCTACAACATGCAATAGAGATGTTTTTTTTTTTATTTTTTTAAAATTTTTTTTTTTAATTTATTTATTTATTTTTATTTTTATTTTTTTTAATTTACTTATTTATTTATTTATTTTTATTTTTATTTTTATTTTTTTTAATTTATTTATTTATTTATTTTATTTATTTTTTTTTATTTTTTTATTTTTTTATTTTTTTTTTTGGGGGGGGGGGTGAAAGCCGGGTATGTTTGTACACACCATCCCCCCACCTGAACAGTTGGGGATGCATACCCCCATCCCCCGGTATCTACGCCCTTGGTATGCCGTAAGTGTAAAAAAATAGGTAAACGGTTGAGTGAAGGCAGAAACTGCAAATAATGATAATGCAAACCTTGAACTTTGAATTTGAATTTATTGGGGTTTTTTAAAACCCCAAAAATACATATTTTCACGGGCATGTGAAATGAATACAATCTCAGAATCAGTGGCGTATTTGGACCTTGGCTTCAGGGGCGGGAGGAATTTCTGAGCCAATGGTGATTAATAAAAACCATTGCTTTCGAGGCCCTATCAATCTCTTAATTTTGATTTAATTTAATTTTGTTTTTATCCATTCAAATTTAATCGGAGACGGCACAATTAAGTGATAGCTATTCGCCAGCGAGCAAAAAATGTGGGCCTCAATCCGTCTGGATTGAAAATGTTTGGACTGAAGTTTAATTCAAGCGTAACTACTGACGTGTACCTATGAAAATATTTCAGATTTTATTTCAATTCACGAGAGTGACATTCAAATATGCATTGAGTATCTTACGGGCAGATCTAGGATTTTGTGAAAGAGGGGGACAATACTCACAAAATATTCTCACAAGCAACAACAACACCAAAAAAAGAGTCATCACTCGGAGGCACCCATTAATTATTTGTCTGAATGCATTAAGTCAATTTACCTTCAGAGATTTCCTCCGTTGGAGTAGCTGTGTAAAAGAAGAAAACAAAAGAAGATCAACTAAAAAGGGAAGTTAAAAAAAGAAGAAAAAAAAAAAGGAACAGGTCACATTTTTTACAAATTCTTCTCAAAATGTAATGTTGTCATGAATATTGAAATTTTATGTCATATTAAAGATAATTATATGGCAAATATGTTTTTATTTAATTTCCACTACTCTTGTCTAAACATTTTAACTAAAAGAGCACATCTGTCCAGAACATTTGATAAATAAACACATTTTTCCAAAATATGTAATAATTAAGGTAATATATATTCAGTATTCATAATATAAAGAGTGATGAAACCTACAGGTCTTCGGCGCTCCTATGATTGGGCTCCAATACACAAAAAAGCTATGGCATTTCGACCAAAGTTTAATTTCCACTGCTCTTGTCTAAACATTTGAACCAAAAGAAACACATCTGTCCAGAGCATTTGATAAATATCAAGTTAAAATATAATCAGTATTCATAATATAAAGAGTGATGAAACCTACAGGTGTTCGGCGCTGCTATGATTGGGCTCCAAGACACACAAAGAAGCTACAGCCTTTTTGGCATTTCGACCAAAGTCAGGATATTGATAGAGCGCCATGGTCTTTACTATGCTATAAAACGACATTTTCATTATGAATCTTATTATAATATGAGTAAGGCCAAAATGCTTTGTTATTGAAATTTTAATATGTTATAAAATGTTATTTGGAGCTTGCATAAGGTGATGGTCATATTCAAGTGATCCGTGAATTTTTGAGAGGAACAAGTGTTTACTGCATAAATAAATCATGTGATGAACGAAGTGATACATCAGCTCCAAGCATGTGATATGTATGTGATCGCTACATGATCTATAAGGGAGCCTATTATACGCATTATATTGTATGTCGGTTGTAATTCACAGTAGATTATACGCAGTGTATCAACACACACAATACAGAGTCATTACAGTCAAAATTGCGTTCGAGGCGACAACTTTTTCCCTCCCCGCCCGTCCTGCGGCCTTCTTTATAAAGCTGAGTAGTCGGACGAGTGTGTGTTCCATTATTTACATGTATATTTAGAGAAAGCATTGTATATTTTTTAATTTTTAGGGTGAGATGGAGTTCTGGTCTTCGATTACATATGGAAGAAAAAGAAAAAGAAAATGTCTCTAAGCAATGGGGAAAGGTTGATTATAAATTACATAAGGATTGTTGTGTTTTGTACGGTTTCGGAATCTCCAAAGTTAGAAGACATTGACACAACCCTGCGGGAAGTGACATGCACTACACGCAGAAATGTGTATTTGGGACTATACAAGCTGTTGGTTGGAATTTCATACTTCCCCATTTCACTTGTTTTTCCTCATATTTTTAATATGAGTGCATTTGAAGTGCAATCCTTTCCGGGAGACATTTCTTATATGACAATCTTCTAAACTAATTATGAAGGGAGTTATAAGGCTCACGAACTATTGTTTATGGCCTTTTCCGGAGCTCGACCTTATCCTTAAGTTTATGGAAGGTACCAGAAGCTTCTTTTCCCCTAATTACGAGCATGAAATATCATGTTGGTGTGATGAAAGTCGGGAGGTACAGTGGAATAATGAAGTTTTCATACACGGTGTGATATATAAGAATACTGGTGCAGGCAGCACAGATTCAGATATATCATATGAGAAGTTAATAATTCCATACTATACGGTTGGGAAATTGGGGTGGAGGATCGTTTAGTTGTTACGATGGACCTGCGAAATGGCTGGGAGGTTGGACAACAGTAATGGAGCAGGCGGCAAAGACACGGAATAACGTACGAGAAGCTATTGATGAGACATACAATATGGTTGGGTGGTTGGGTGAGATTCACATGTGTGATTTATTTTACGTGCCGAGACGGGGCTACTGCACGGTTAAAATAGGCCTGCGGAATCGCTGGGAGGGCGCAGGAGTAATGGAGCAGGCAGCAAAGATACTGAATATATATGAGAAGTAACTGATGAAACATACAATATGGTTGGGTGGTTGGGTTAGATTTAGATATGCACATGTGTGATTTATTTTACTTGCCAAGAAGAGGCCAGTGCATGGGTAATGTAAGCCTACGAAATGGCTGGGAGGTTGTGCAAGAGTAATGGAGCAGGCGGCAAAGATGCGGGATAACATAAGGGAAGTTATTGATGAGATAAACAGTATGGTTGGGTGGTTGGGTGAGATTCAGGTATATGCATATGTGTGATTTATTTCACGTGCCGAGACTGGGCTTCTGCACATTTAAAATAGGCCTGTGGAATGGCTGAGAGGTTGGGCAGGAGTAATGGAGCAGGTGGCAAGGATACGGAATAACGTACGAGAAGTTATTGATGAAACATACAGTATGGTTGGGTGGTTGGGTGAGATTCAGATATGCACATGTGTGATTTATTTTACATGCCAAGACGAGGCCAGTGCATGGTTAATATAATTATTTCTGCGAAATGGTTGGGAGGTTGGGCAGGAGTAATGGAGCAGGTATCACAGATACGGAATAGTGTAAGATAAGTTATTGGTGAGCCATATAATATGGTTGGATGGGTGGGTGAGATTTAGATATGCGCATACGTGATTTCTTTTCTGGGCCAAGACGAGGCCACTGCACTGTCTATATGGGCCTGTAAGACAGCTGCGAGGCTGGGTAGGCAGCACAGATTCAGGGGTACCGTAAGAGAAGTTAAAGATGTAGCATGTATACTGTTCAGATACTGGTTGAGATGTAGATATGCATTTGCATGATTTATTTACTGTCTTGATAAAGGCACATACAGAGCGCTAGTTATAATGGGCCTGCAAATTGGCTGGCAGGAGTATCGGGGCAGGCAGCACGGATAGAGAGATATCAAGAGAGGAGTTGTTGATGTGGCATACAATATCGATGGGAGGTTGAGTGAGGTTGCGAATATCATAAGGGCATTTAATGATGTGGCATACTATACGGTTGGGATGCTGGGTGAGATTGAGGTGTGCTTATAAGCCAGTAAAATATTACAAGTATTTGCCTACATTCCGTTTGAAGAGCAGGTGACAGTTATTTGTGTTGTTATGTATGCATACTTATGTAGGTAAGGGCAGTTGCCCATGTATGTGAAGTGCTTATGCACTGGAGTGTTTTCACAGGTTGTACGGGACCTGACCCTTGGCCTATGCTTGTACTGTGCTTATAATATATTTACAAATAGTATGTGCAATATTCTCCCTGGAATATTAACCTCTGAAGTATCTGATCACTTACCCATTTTTGCTGTGTTTGATTTTAAAGATATTTACAAAGAACAACCAATTGTATTCAAACATCAGATCAATGAAGTGAATGTTAACTGTTTTCTTAATATTCTCTCTTCAACTGATTTTGACAAGCTGTTTTCTGTATATCATAAGCAACCAAACTTAATGTATAAAAATTTTGTGGAGATTTTTTCTGAGATGTATTCTAACTGTTTTCCACTCAAAAGAACCAAGTACAAAAGAAAATCATAAACCATGGTTTACCAAAGAACCTAAAAGATGTGTTCTAGAAAAAAATTACTTTTATAAGAAATATCTTACAAAACCTACTGAACACAGTAAGGAATGTTACACCACATTTTTATACAAATCAAATACGTGACGCTAAAAGAAATTATTACTCTTTAAAGGTTTGTACTTTTAAAGGAAAATAAATAAAACTTGGAAAATAATTAATGATGTACTCCAAAGAAGCACATCTCAGAAGAATGTTTTTAAGTATAATAATTCAGTCGTAAGTGATGCTAAGGAAATAGCAGAGAGGTTTAATGATTACTTTAAAGATATTGGTCATAAACTAGCTCGTATGAATAGAAACAACAAATATTGACTGTACTGCATATTTAAGTTAACATTTTCCTCATACTGCATATTTTGTGCCTATCACTCAAAAAGAAATCATTAACAATGCTTTGTCATTTAAAAACGGGAAAGCTTCTGGTTTTGATTCTATTGATTTTATGGTACTTAAGAGGATTATTCATGTTATATCTCGTTGTGCAATATTTTCAATTTATGTATTGAGCATGGTATTGTACCAGCAGACATGACAATTGCTAAGGTCATTCCTGAATACAAGAAGATATATTTTTTGAATACCAAAAGATATATTTTCAAGTTACCTACCTATTTCATTACTCCCGATTTTCTAAAAAAATCTTTGAAAAATGTATTTATACCCGACTACTAAATTTTCTTCATAAACATATTATTCTTTATAGCAAGCAGGTTGGATTTAGGGCCAGGTATTCTACAGATCATGCTCTTTTGGATTTTTTGATGCATGTATCCAAGGCAACTAAAAACAAAGACATTATTATGGGCATATTTTTAGACTTTAAAAAAGCATTTGACTCGATTAACCATGATATTCTCCTAACCAAACTTAATCATTGTGGCATTCGTGGTATTATCCTTCAATTATTTCGCAGTTATTTAAATAATTGCAAACAGTTCACTTTTTTCAATTCTCAAAATTCAAGTTCCTGTGGCATACCGCAGGGATCAATTTTGGGCCCATTTCTCTTCTTAATTTATATAAACGATTT
The DNA here is from genome assembly GCA_025617745.1 of Heliocidaris erythrogramma. Classification (NCBI taxonomy): domain Eukaryota; kingdom Metazoa; phylum Echinodermata; class Echinoidea; order Camarodonta; family Echinometridae; genus Heliocidaris; species Heliocidaris erythrogramma. Next base: position 19,971,229 of record CM046860.1, on the reverse strand, counting down.
GCACTCAGTTTCTCCACTCTTGAATTTTATACTTTTCGCAGATGACACTAATATATTTTATAAGCATAAAGATGTGGAATGCCTGACCCAAAATTTTAATAATGAACTTAAAAAGCTTAGCGAATGGATTGATGTAAACAAACTGCAACTCAATTATGATAAAACCCATGTCATGATGTTTAATCTTCCAAAAACCTGTACTCATTATATGAATGGGAATTTAATCGAACATACAAATACAACAAAGTTCTTAGGCATCCATATCGATAAATATTTAAATTGGAAAACTCATGTTTATGAAGTTTTACGCAAAGTTTCTAAAACAATAGGAGTCATGAGTAAATTAAAAGACATCTTGCCTACTAATGTTCTTCTAATATTGTATAATTCACTGATTTTATCTTACCTTTCGTACTGTAATATTGTATGGGGTTTCTGCCATCAACACTTATTACACCGCATACTTATCTTACAAAAGAGAGCCATTCGTATAATATGTCACAAACCATTTTTAAGTTCCTAGTAGACTACTATTTTTGAAATTGAATGTTCTCCCGATTTCAGTACTACACGATTTTCAGCTTTGTATTTTTATGTATTCATGGTTTTGTAATATATTTCAGAGCAATAGTAATATTCATATATTTCATAATACTAGGAACTCAACAGACACTCGTGTTATATATGACCGTTCTTCCTTTTCAAATAATATTTTCCTTTGTAAAGGACCCTCTATTTAGAACAAACTACCTCTAAAAATGAAGCAGTGTACGACATTGAACAGCTTTAAGCATGGTTTAAAACCTTATCTTATGCATAAATTTTGAATTAAATTTCATCTTAATTTCATCTTTTTTGTTTGATGTTATTGTACTATCCATTTGTTTTTATTAATAAGTTTTGTATTTTGTATATGGATCATCTATAAGTTTTTCATAACTTCTTGATGATCCCGCCACTTCATATTTTCCTTAAAGGGGTACTCCACCCCAAAATCAAGTTGATTTGAATAAATAAACTAAAATTAAACAAGCAAAACAGTGAAAATTTTATCAAAATCGGATGAAAAATAACAAAGTTATGGAATTTTTAAGTTTTGCATTATTTTGTGAAACAGTGATATGCACTATGCAAATGAGTGAGCTGATGATGTCATAAGCCTACCTTTTCTTTTATATGAAATCTGAAATATTTCATTTTTTGATAGATATACATGAAGAATCCATTCCATTAGAAGCCAAACCATGTTTTACATTCTTGGAGCAGAAAATTGAAATATTCGTAATTTCATATAATAAAATACAAAAGAAAAGGTGGGCTTCTGACGTCATCACCCCACTCATTTTGACACAGCCTCGTTCACTGTTTTGGGAAACAATGCAAACTTCAAAATGCTGTAACTTTGTTATTTTTCATCCGATTTTGATGAAATATTCACTGTTTTGCTTGTTTTAGTTTACTCTTTTTATTCAAATCAACTTGATCTCAGGTTGGAGTACCCCTTTAAGTATGTTATTTGATGTTATTTTCTTTACTTTAAAAAAAAAAATGTTTTGTTGTATCCTTTGAATTTGCATGTTTTTTATGAAAGTGGTGAATAAAATTCAATCAATTCAATAGGAGTTATTCTAGCCACGACAAATTTCCAATTATTTGATATATATGTATTCGACGGAAGTTTTGATAGGGATAGTTTTTTTATCATCGAGTTTTATCTTTAGTTTTTTACTCTGGGTCTATATAACATTTACAATGGAACCTCGTTATAAAGAACATTACTATAACGAACTCTCATTATAACAAGGTCAATTTAACTGGTCCTACTTCTTTGTTTTCTGTTGGATTTTTTCTGTTAGCCCTGATATACCAATGTTTTGATATAAAGGGTTCATTTCCTTGGTCCCAAGGAGTTTTCTAGTTATTAAAAGACGTTTGTGACACCCCTAAACGTCTACATGCCCCTAAACGTCTACATGCGCCCCTAGCTTTCTGAACATTTGATGTGCGCGTGCGCCGCACACTCGTATCCTGGAAACTGACAACCAATCAGCCGCGACCAGAGTTAGCAGACAATTAAAAAGCTTATGGTGTCTTTAAGGCAACAAAATTAAAACGAAAAAATGCAAAACTCTGTAGACAAAAGGAAAAAAATGGTGAGCAATATAAGCCACGGCCTCGAAGAGGAAAGTTGGCTTCTTCTTCTTCCTCTTTCGTTGTATGGTATCGGCAATCAATCAAATTTGACTATTGTTGCCAATGACGTTATACATGTAATTCAAATTCAGTATTTCTGACTCCTTCTCTCTTTTAATTTACATTTAGAATCAAGTAAACATTTAATATATGCATCTGTATTTAAAACTTAATAAGAAAATAACAAAACACCACATGCTTCAGCTCAGTTCCAACTAGCGCTTGCCTAGCCCTTTCATAGATGCAATCTGGCGAACAATTGGCGAACAATTTGTGAGGAAGGGTATGGTATCTTCGAAATAACAAAGTGAAAAAGAAAAAATAGAAAAACCGGAATTAGGAGTAAGGGAAAGAGCATTCTTCACAATACAGCAAAGGAGCTGAGGCACCATTTCAGCAGCATTTGATGGGGAATATACTAAGCGTGGCTAGACTTTAGATAATTACTAGACAGATGCATTTAAGACACCCCACTCCCAAGCCGAGAGCAAGTCTCTTGTGAAAAAAGAACGATTTCTCGTATACTTTGCTATTATACTTGACATCAATTGCGCATTGAACAGCCTTCTTCTTTAGGTTAATATTTATTTATTTATATATTTATTTATTTATTTATTTATTTATAATTTCAGCTAGTTAGTTAGTTAGTTAGTTTTATTTTAACCGGGTGGCCCCATAAGAGTATAGTCATCAGAATGAATATCACATGGAAGATGGATTCTCTTCTTTTGTCACAGTGATTGTTCTTTTTATCAATTGCTGTCAACTCCCAGAGAGTTTAATTCTGTACTGTCAAGCATTATTTTTTTTAATTTTTTTTTGTTTAACGCCCCATCAGCACCTTATTGGGCTATATGGAGGCATAGTACGTATATTTGATTATGAGAGTGATACTTTGTGCTTAAATATTGTGGAGTTACATTGCAATATGAATAAAAATACACTATACCACAGTAAATAAGTAAAAAATCTACAACATGACAGACTATATGCTATAAAAGATACCAGATCTTTTCAAGAATTCTAAAATGTTTGGTATATTGACAGAAGTAAAAAGCTGCCTCATTGAGGTAGCATGGTGATAACATTTTCTGATGTGAGCAAAATCTTTGCATTCCAACAGAATGTGCTTAACTGTTAGAGGGCAGTGGCAGCTACTACATATTGGGGCTGGTTCACTGCACAGTAAACAAATATGTGTAATTCGAGTGTGTCCAATAAGACATCGAGTAAGGACAACTTGGTCATGACGTGACAATGTGCTTGTGGGCAGACATTCACTCAAAACTGGTTTAATTGCATAGAACTTGTTATTTATACATTCATCCCATTCACTCTGCCAAAGATTAAGGATGTACGATTTAATAATTGGTTTCAAGTCTGAGGAAGGGATGAAAAGTTGCGTTGCTTGTTGGTTAAGAGCAGCGTGAGCAGAGGCATCTGCTTTTTCATTGCCATCAATGCCTACATGCCCAGGGGTCCAACAAAAGACAATTTCTTTTTCGTTAGAGAGCGTGAAATACTTTGTAATGATGTACTCAACGAGAGGATGGTCAACCAGCTTATTATGTATGGCTTGTAAAGCTGAAATTGAGTCGGAACATATTAGAAATTGCTTATAGTCGCAATATTCAATAGATTCTAAAGCTAGAATAATGGCTGTGAGCTCAGCTGAATATATGGAAAAAAACATGTGGAAGACGAGGACTCTTGGAGTGCATCTGACTTGAAATGACCGCGCAAGCAACTCTGTTCTCATCCTTCGAGCCGTCTGTATATAAGTATCTGTATTCAGAGAAATCATTTTTAATAAAATTAAAAAGTTGTTGGTATTTAGTTGGGTTAGTAGTTGACTTTGGATATTGGTTTAAATCAAATACTACTGTTGGAGCCTGAAAGATCCAAGGTGGTGGGCTTAGAGATTCCTTGTGAGCTATATTAGTGATATCAATATTTGAGGCCTCAATGTGAGGTTTCATTCTCAGACCAAGAGGACGTATTGTTTTTGGTCGTGAATTGTAGTGACGTATAAAGGAGGGAATAAATACGCATTCGTAGGCTGGGTTAGATGGAGAAGCAGCTAATTTTACTACGTATTGCATAGAAAGCTTTATGCGACGTAAGCTGAGTGATGGTTCTTTAGTAATAGCATAGAGACTTTCAACAGGTGAAGTTCTGAAAGCACAAAGGCTAAGGCGTAATCCCTGATGATGGATTGTGTCAAGGCATTTTATATATGAACGTCTTGCAGAGCCATAAATAATGCAACCGTAATCCAACTTGGAACGAATAATAGAACGGTAAAGTCTCAACAGTACCGTGGTATCACCACCCCAACTAAGTCTTGATACCACCTTAAGAAGGTTTAGTGAATTCAAACATTTAGCTTTCAGGTTCTTTATGTGAGGTATGAAGGTTAACTTTTTATCTAGAACTAGTCCTAGAAACTTTGTTCTACTACCTTAATAGGTGTATTGTCAATTGACAGATTTGGATCAGGATGTTGAGAGCGAAGATTACAAAAATGCATACACACAGTCTTGGACTTTGAAAATTTAAAACCGTTCTTTTGGGTCCATTGATTGATGTTATTTAAATTCATTTGCAATTGTCGTTCAATGGTAGCCATGAATTTAGATCTAAAGGCTATCAAAAAATCATCAACATATAGAGAGCACATAATATTTTTATCTAAGGAGTTTATTATGTTGTTAATTTTTATGTTAAAACATGTAGGTGACAGAACGCTGCCTTGTGGGACTCCCATTTCCTGATTATGAAGATCTGACAAGGTGGATCCCACTCGTACCTGAAATTGACGGTTTTCCAGGAAGCGCGATATGAAATTGGGAAGTCTACCACGAAGACCAAAATCAAAAAGGTTTTTCATGATACCAAACTTCCAGGTGGTGTCAAAGGCCTTTTCTAAATCAAAAAATACTACGACTACATGTTGTCTGTTTAAGAAAGAATCTCTTATGTATGACTCAAGCCGAACTAGGTGATCTACAGTGCTTCTGTGGTGTCTGAAGCCACATTGATAATTTGAAATTAAATTTTTTGATTCTAAGAACCAAACGAGCCGATTGTTGACCATACGTTCCATAGTCTTACATAGACAGCTTGTCAGAGCTATCGGTCGATAATTTATAGGATCACTGTGATCTTTCCCTGGTTTGGGAATAGGAACAACTGTTGCCCGCCTCCAAATAGGTGGAAAAGCACCAGATTCCCATGTTATGTTGATTAGTGTAAGGAGGACTTTAAGGCATGAATGAGGTAGGTGTTTTAAAAATTGATAGTGTATGGAATCTGGACCAGCAGATGAGTCGCGGCTTCTCTGTATTGCTGTGTTTAATTCTTCTATGGTGAATAAAGCGTTATAATATTCAGTGTTATTAGACTTAAATTTTAGCTGCTCCTTTTCTGCATGAGATTTATGGTGTTTGAAGGCAGGAGCATAATTCTGTGAGGATGAATTTAAAGAAAACTGATCGGCCAGTTGCAATATCTTTATGGGAAGTAATTATTGTATTATCAACAGAGAGATGCTGAATATGTGATGAAGTATTCCTTCCCTGGATTTTCTTCACCATATTCCACACTTTAGAGGAAGGGGTACGAGAGTTTAACTTGGAGACATACGATCTCCAAGTGCTACGTTTCTTTTGACGAATTAGACGTCGCGTTTTAGCTCGAACCTGTCGAAAATTGTCGTGATTTGAAGGGGTGGGATGAGCATCAAATAGCCGAAGGGCTCTTTTTCGTTTTTTAATGGCTTCTTTGACCTCATCATCATACCAGGGTCGAGAAACTCGTTGGGGGATAGTGGAAGTTTTGGGAATTGACTCTTCTGCTATAGATACAAGGTCCTCCGTAAATGCATCTATTGGGCATTGAAGTCCCTCATATCGTTCAGTAGTAATTTTTTGGGAACATAGTAGGGAGTATGATTGCCAGTCTGCTTTGTGAAATTTCCATTTAGTAGACATTGGTTGAATGGTAGGACCGTCATGTGATATGAAAAGTGGAAAATGATCACTCCCATGACAGTCTGTACTGACAAACCATGAATAGTCTGGAAACAAGTCAGGATCACAAATGGAGATGTCAATGGCTGAGTAAGTACCATGGCCTGGATGTAAGTTCTACAAAATATACAGCTCCTCATTGTACCCTCCACAATTGCTCTGGTAGACAAAAGAACATCCCTTCATTACTATTATGTAAAATAAGCAGAACAGGTGAATACGCATGTGCCACCTGTTCTACATATTTTTACATAATAGCAATGAAGGGATGTTCTACCGGGGCAATTGTGGAAGGTACAATGAGGAGCTGTATATTTTGTCCGCATCTTTGTTCGCCATGTTCATAGTGTGATTACTGTTTTTTCAGATAAGTTGGATCGACATTGCCGTGTATACACTTTTCGTTGGGATCAACCATACACCTTAATAAGGTTGGTCTCTATTTCTGCATTTGACACTTGCAATTATTATGATATAATGTTTGAATGTCATTTAATGTGTTTGTTATGGAGCTGCACTCAAATAAATTAATGTTTGCCGGAATAAACTGCACATTTTGAGTCTATGTTGTTGTTTTTCTCCAGTCCCACTTCCTCTGAAAATTTATATCTCCAAAAGATTTATCTGTTAATAAACCTTAAAAAGATTGAAAGGTAAAACTGAAAAGATGTAAATTTTAAATCTAAAAGACTTATGTTTAAGTCTTTTGTGGTTTCAAAATTGTAAGACTTAATAAAGACTTATTTTAAATCCCAAACGTTTCGTCACTAATATCAGTCTCTGTTAGATTTAAAAGTAAGTCTTTAAGATTTAAATATAAGACTTTCAAATTTAGAGAGTGCGATTTTCTTTGGGAAAAAGTACCATTTACGTTGGAAACGCATCATCCTATCTTCTACTTAATCGAAGGCACACGTACTAATGCATAATGTCTTTATCTTACGTATATTGTAATGTTTGTTGTTGTATAATTCCTGTTGTTGTATTATAATGCTATTATGTAAATATTGTTACGGCGACCCCACCACAGACCACGTGCTTCACGGGACCCGAGCCATAGACAAATTTAATAGTATAGACGAAAAGGTAGCACGCGCGGATTTGCCTCATTTGCATATAAGCTACAGCGTCACCATTCAATCTAAGCTTAATTAAGCGTATTTAGGCTCCACCCCCCCCCCCCCCCCGAGAGACATTTCATATCTCCCGAAACCCCATTAACATAAAATATCGATTTCACTTCATGCATTATTTATTTTTATGCCCCCGCCCACCGTAGGTGGTGCCGGAGGCATTATGTTTTCGGGTCGTCCGTCCGTCCGTCCCCTTTTCGTTCTCGCGATAACTTCAAAACCGTTTTTTGGATCAGTTTGTAACTTTGCCCATGTATGCATATGGGAGGGACGATGAACTGATTAGATTTTGGGGTCTCAAGGTCAAAGGTCAAAGGTCATAGAGGTCATTATATACATAAAAATGGTTCGTTCTCGCGATAACTTCAAAACCGTTTGGCGGATCAGTTTGTAACTTGGCCCATGTATGCATATGGGAGGGACGATGAACTGATTAGATTTTGGGGTCTCAAGGTCAAAGGTCAAAGGTCATAGAGGTCATTATATACATAAAAATGGTTCGTTCTTGTGATAACTTAGGAACCGTTTGGCGGATCAACTTCTAACTTGGCCCATGTATTCTTATGGGAGGGACGATGAACTGATTAGATTTTGGGGTCTCAAGGTCAAAGGTCAAAGGTCACAGAGGTAATTATGTACATAAAAATGGTTAGTTCTCGCAATAACTGAAGAACTGTTTGACAGATCAGCTTCTAACCTGGCCCATGTTTGCATATGGGAGGGACGATGAACATATTAGATTTTTTTTTAAATATCTATTTCCTTGGTGTATTTGATGATTGTAAGTCATCAATGGTAATTAAGTTTTTTATTTGAAAATAAAATGAAATAAATTTTCTGTCTCCTGTGCTTTTGAAGTGAAAAGATTTGTAATTTTGATTGACCAATCCTTTTTAAAGTGTACATGTATGCCATACATTGCCAATCTGGTGATGGCGGAGGCATAAATTCCGACCGCGCGTGGTCGGAGATTCATCTAGTTGCTTTGCGTATCCTGACAATATTTAGCATTGGACCTTACCTCATGAATATTACAATTATCCAAAAGAATTAATCGACAACAAATATGACCTTTTTCGTCTCTTCCGCTGTGTGTAAGGTCAATGTAAAGACGTCACTCGCACAAAGTGTGAATTTCTTGTGAAAAGTTAACCGGTGAGTACAACTATAATTACGCTTAAATTTCATAAATAGAATAACATTCATATGAATTAGTATACCAATGTAAGGGATCTCCTGGAATTTCTGTACCTTTTGAAAGTATTTGAAAGTACTGTATGCTATATAAATGTGGGCAATCTGTTGTCAAATTTTCTATCGTTCTGAGCTTATGTTTCAGCTCGATTGCCATTACCACCCCTACTACTCTTGACAGCTTACCGGGAGTTTCGGACGGGACCGTGTCATAAAATCAAATACAAGTCATTAACGGACAATTTCATCCCCATCAATGTCAGTGACAGTGATCCAAACTAACTGTTGGAACAAATAATTTCAAAACTTTGTCGGAAAAATATCTATTTGACTCTAATGTGACATTAACATATTGACTAGGACCAGGGGTTGTTTCATAAAGCTGTTCGTTACGCACGAGTGGTGATCAGTTCTTGTGCTAAACGATTGAGAATCTGTTTAGTATAGCACCCAAGAATATGTTCCAGTCGTGCGTAAAGTCATTCGTGACTTTACGAACAGCTTTATGAAACACCCCTCAGGTGGCTTGTCGAGATTAATTTAGTTTAAATTTCAACCTATGGTGTGAAGATTTCAGCAGTTCACAAGTCCTATGATTTTGATTTTATGTCTAAAAGTTAGAGTAAAATGTAACGTAGACCTATCGTAGATCTGCATTTCAAATTCAGTTGATTAGGCCAAACTTCTTTGACAAGTTGGTTATCTAAGTTAGATGTAGACATATAGTCTAGATCTAGTTAAGCTAGATCTGACAGTTAGACCTAACAAGTTATTCTAGAATAAATGTAGGCCTAGACCTCTATACCTAAGTTAGATCTAACTTACACAAAGCTCTAACTGTTAGATCTACTGATGATTTTTTTTTGTAGGGCCTATATTATTTATATATATATATTTTTCTTGGCATGCGAGGTCTAGCCAGTCATTGACGTAGGCCTAGGTCTTGTCTTGGCAAGTCCTAGAATCTACGTAGATAGATCTGATTTAGACTCCTTCTCGGTGGGTTAGTCTAGATTTTTTAGATCATCTAGATCTAGTACATGTACACTGTTGGTCATAATGGTAGCATAATTTTTTTTCTACCTTTCGTACACTATTGACAACAATACGAGTCATTTTTTTGCAAAATAAAGCTTATATCTTCACCGATTTTATTTATAAATCTGTTCTCAACATATGAAATAAAACATATAAGACAACAATCAATTCATACAAACTTTATACACTGGTTTAAACCACTTTTGACAAACACAATCATCCAGACCTTGGATTCCTTGAAAAAATGTATCGTTTTTGGTAAATGTTTAACCATGATAATTTTATCGTGAAAAATAAAATCTTGGGATCTTTTGATGATTCAAGGGAAGTGTTCCTCTTTTTAATCTTGTTGGGTCACTTAGTACCTGGTATGGCCACCTCTGGCACGCACCAGTGCCTCCACACCCCGTGGCATACTGTCCACAAGGTTGTTGATGGTGTTCAAGGGCAGTGCATCCCACTCTTCGGTCAGTGCCTGGGCTAACTCCTGCACATTTTGAGGATGATTGTTTCTCTCATTGATGGCACGGCCCAATGCATCCCAGGCGTGCTCAATGGGGGTTCATGTCGGGGGAACAGGCAGGCCAAGGCATCTGCTGCACGTCCTCTGCATCAAGGAATTCCCTCACCAGACGTGCCCTATGTGATCGAGCGTTGTCGTCTTGGAGCTGAAAGTTATTGCCATATACTCTTCTCGCGTATGGAAGACAATGGCGTTCCAGGATATCGCGGTACACGACGGCGTTGACGTTTCCTTCAGGTGCAGCCAATGGCGTTTTCCGCCATAATGTATTCCGACCCATACCATCACTGAGCCTCCACCTGCTTGATTGGTTTCCTGGACACAGTCATTACGGAGGTTCTCGCCCCACAATCGTCGAACCCTCTGCCTCCCATCGGTGCGGTCAAGGATGTACCGGCTTTCATCAGTGAAGATTACATGGCGCCAGTGACCAAGCTGCCATCTCCTGTGCCTCCTAGCCCACTGGAGTCGAGCAACCCGGTGGGGAACAGTGAGAGGTGGAACCTTGGTCATTCGCCGAGCTCTGTAGCCATGTTGGACAAGTCTCCTGTTTACGGTTTCCCGTGAAACGTTCACCCCGAAGTTCCTCCTCCACAAGTGGCAAAGACGACTCGCTGGCATTCTCCGGTTTCTACGGCACATGTTCAGCAGTTGACGGTCATCCCGTGCGGATGTTCTTCGTGGTCGACCTGTAGATCTCTCTGGACTCAAAGTACCCGCCTCTCGATGTCTTCTGAGGATGCGGCACACAAAACTCTGCGATAGTCCAAGAATATATGCAATCTGGGCCTGTGTCCGTCCATTCCGTCGGAGTGCAAGGACCCTCTGATGAATTGCAAGTGCCGTTGGGCGAGACATAGTGTAATGAATCAATGTACCAAATTTGGTAGGAATTGATCAAGCTAACTCTGAAAATGGGCTGTTAACACACGTAGGCTTTCTGCACGAAATGGACAGCAAAACAACAGCAGAAAGGAGGCTCTGCCTTTCATAGCACCAAACAATAAGATAGGCCACGTTATGGAATGTTTCACTTGACCGAATTTTACCTCGACAATACAAAATCATTATGTAATCAATGAACCTGGTCAATATTATCTATTTAGGCTTTTAAATATGATTAAATCAACGGATGACTATGAAAATACGAATTATGCTAACATTATGACCAACAGTGTACATGTTGATCTAATCGTAACAGTTAGACATAGCCCTAGACACTAGAGTCCAGGGCAAAGAACATTACTAACCTATTATGGAATAACTATACACAGCGCTGTTTGGTCGGGCTAATTATGGAAGAAAGCCTGGTCAGTGATTTAATTATGAATGGGGGGGGGGGGTTCCTGGTCTAGGTAGTCTTTACTCTAGTTCTACCCGATTCAACTCACTGTAATGTTAAAATGATATTAGATTAGAATTAAAAGAATAAACCTGTATAGCGTTGTTAACTTTTAGCCAATGAAACTAAAGTTTAAAGTTTGATTGAATTTGAAAACGAACTTTAAGAGAACTCAGGGCATGCATGTTTTTTTGTTTTTTTTTTTTGTTTTTGGTTTTTACTTAGTGTAGCAGGGAAGGAAATCAAAATCAAATGAGCTCGTCATTTTCATTTTTAGGCAGGACCAAAAATAATAATAAAGAGTATCACTATGAATTATCATTTTCATTTTTCTTTTCTTTCAAATGGACATGAAAGGAAGACAGTTCAGACTTTTTGTTCTACATGTATCTACCCATCAACGCATGGCTGAACGTACTACTACCACTAACTATTGGAGATGACGGATGAAATGCAATGTAAATCTACTAGGATGTCACTATATTTTCATTTCCCTGATTGCATGACAAGTATGGTAGTTCTAGATGTAGAGCTCTAATCTTGAAAATCAATTATAGTGGCAGCTCCATGGTTATTTCAATGGGAATGTTAAGATCCAGTTGAGGAGTTACAGATTTTAAAGATGGAATGATAGATTGAGCTAATAGTGTCAAGGATAGGTATATGTTAGTATATAATAAGTATAAGAGGGATTTAAAATGTGTTGACAAGTAAATACATTATGTTAGTTCCTTTGAGAGTGTTCTTCAACCCTTTTCAATAATACGTGTACACGCAAACAATAGCAAGTAGAATATCAAACCAAAACAAAATTATGTAATTAATTTTTTTTTTAATATTGCTGAACAAAGACTTTACAATTTCAGATAGAATCTGTGAAAGGAATCTATGTCTTAATTGTATTCTCTTTGAGAATCAATGAGGCCAGCATAAATGGAGTATACTTATTATGTGATTTATGAACTATTTATTTTTCCAGGATGATGCTTCTCTTCTTCAGTAACAATAGATGCTGAAGGCATATCCCACTTTGAATAACTTTTCAGAGTGGCAAAAGAAAGAACCACTGACTCGCTGAAGTTAAGAGAGGTAGGCTCAGCTGTGTGAATAAATTTCTTTTTATACACTGACACAACTGAGCCTGAGGTACTAAAGGATGTCCTTGGTTCATTCACAAAGATCAACAATCAAACAAATCGCAGAAGAAGAAGAAGAAAAAAAAGGGTTGTCAGATTTGTGTGTTTTGTTTTGTTTTGTTTTTTTGTTTTTTTTGGGGGGGTCCAGTTTTCCTGCAAAATTCTCTGACAAGCGAAAAAAAAGGAGGAAGAAGCTTTTTAGTTCAAGGGGGGGGGGGCACAATTTTAAAAAGAGAGGCCACAATGTACACTGCTCTTTGAAAAGGGAGGAGGTCGGAAGTGCCCCCCCCCCCCCCCAATCTGCCACTGTGTTCAATGATTTGCATATCATGTGATTTCAACCTGATTAATTCCATTCTTTTCTCATTTCATTCAACAGACATGCTTGGAGTTCAACTTGACCTCTTAAGCTTTGATGGCGGCTACAACAGTTCAAATCCTTTCTATTACAAGATAGAGAGTCTGAAGTTATTGTAACAGCACAAGAGGTTACAGCATCTAAAGCTTTTCACATGTGGCACCTTCACCCGCCCCTCCACATGTCACTTTATAAATTCTAATACAGCCAATTCTTTCATGTAGAATAGATGTATTTAGCTCGTTAGACCTATTGAGTTGAGGGTTTCCTCTTCGAGATGGCCTCGGGACATTGCCTGGCCCCTAATGTTTATGATAATAATAATAACTAGATGAGATCTTAATCCGTCTGCTGGACGAATTAGGTGGTCTCGAAGAGGATTGTAAAAAAAATAGAAAACAAAACAAAACAAAAAAATCCCCACCCCAATGGGGATCGAACCCAGCTCCTCGGGCGTCGCAGTTCAGTTTTAAGACCACTATACCAGAATTATCCCCATAGAGATGACGTGTAACGGAAAATGAGATTCTCAAATCCCACTTTCCAATTGAAATATGCGTATGATCCCGAGATCTAATCAAAATATATAGGCTACACTCAAGATAGAGAATTTTCTCAACTACAACATACTCCAAGCTGGGCGACAAACATGGACGAATGACGGAGCTATTGCTTTTAGAAGACTGAAATGTATAATCAAGATATGACCAAATTTTATTCCCCACAGGAAATGCGTGTAAAACGTTGCAAAATGGAATGAACCTTTATATCGTAAAATTAGACCAGAATGCTGTGGTCCCAGAAAAAAATCGTGGATACTAATCTGATAGGGAATTTTCTCAGCTACAACATATCAAAAATGCGTGAAAAACAATTCATATTAAGGGAGATATACTCGAATTTGCATAGATGTGATGACGTCATTATGCAAATTGGGAATTTGGGGTTCTGAGGCTATTATGATGACGCCATAATGAAATCAAGGGGCAAATGACGTATGAAATCATATCTCCAACTCATACTCTATCAAAATATGACGAAAAAATAGGGGGTTCGTGGACTTACGAGCTATAGCCGATTCTAGATAGGCATGTTTTTACCACTTAATACATTATATTGCCCATTGACGCGCGCGGATTTTAAAGTTTGACGCGCTCGTGCGCCATTATTAGACGTCGAAGATGAATGAAAATTGCTGGAAATCGTCAAGAAAACTATCAGAAAGCCATTCCATGCGAAAAAACGGCGTTTTTCTCTAAGATGGTGATGTGGGCGCAAATTTTTGAAATGCTTAAAATGACATGAAACGTACTCTCGTTTGGTCCTTTTTTTAATTTGAGCATTTTTAAATTTTGACGTCGCGTACGTGCGCGTCATTATGTTGGCGCGAATTTTTAATACATGTCATGTTGAGGCTTGACCTGACGTTCATGTGTGTCAAATATGGTTTACTTTTGATGACTCGTTATGAAGATATGATCGATAATGTGATTTTCACAAAATGGCGCCTGGTTGACGTCATGATGGCCTGATGACCTCAAAAAGGTTCGCATGGCATGTCCATGACAGACTCCATACATGGCATGAAATAGAAGGAAATTGACATGGCCGATTTTGATATATCGTGGGGACACAATTGGATCCGTAAAAATAAATAAATAAATAAGAAAATTCTTACGAAATTAAGAGGTGATCTGTCCGATGGACAGACCACCTAATAATAATAATGATAACAGTAATAGAACAGTTCTTATATTGCGTATAATACCTTTGAAAAAGGTCTCAGTGCACTGAGGAAAGGGTGAGAAGAGAATCAAGAAGAAAACCTGCCGGAATGTTATAATAAAATTAATCAATTTAATTTATATATTTTAAGTGCAGATTTGAATTGCCCTACTGTATTAGCCTGTCTTACGTTACTGAAGTGACTGCCAGGCCCAATGGGGTTACGCTTCTGCATCCGGCTTTCCATGGGGGCATTTCCTTTTTTTTTCTTCTTCTCTCTCCTTTCAAGGAATCAAATCACATCGTGGATAGTGATGAAACAGGACGTGAGAAAGAGAGTGTGAGAGAGAAAAGGAGAATGATAGGATATAATGAGAGAGATGTGTGGGTGTGTGTGTGTGTGGTTGTGTATTTGGGTTTTTTCAGACGTGTACCGATCAGATATGATTATTTATAGGGACCATCCGAAAGACGTGACTCAGTCTCGAACCCGGGTCCGCCGAATTCAGTTTATAACTTCCACTGTTAGGTGGATTACAGGCGCACACTACAACGACTAGTTGTGGCGTGATATGTGAGATGATGATATGACAATGAGAAAGGCAACGATGTGAGACAGTGATAGAGATGGGAAGAAAAAGGGTAAAATAAAGTTTCCCATATCTCCCCCCCCCCCCCCCCCCATGCCTCATGAGTTATGATTATTTTTTAGAGAGTGAGAGCGAGAGAGAGAGAGAGAGCTGGTAAGTTTGGCACGGGGGGGGGGGGTGGGGGAAGTTAATTCCAACAAAAAAGAATAATATATAATATGTTTTTGTAATTACTGGCAGAAGTCCCCACATAGTGATTCGTTTCTAACGGTTTCTTGCGATACAGCTTAATTGACCAAGTTTGATTTCATATTTATATTTCTCAACAGTGAATTGAGGTACGGCACGTATCTCCTCACTGTTTATCATTTCACTTCCATGTAAATATATACTGCTGATTATTATAATTCGATTAAAAATGGAAGGCACTGATTCACCAATCCTGGTGAGTCATCAAAATCCATATCATGAATATATTAACATACATGAATAAATTAAGTGTACGTAACATCTCTCAATGCGCATGCTCGACGCTGACCCGCGATTTGGTTTATGTTGCGTGAAGAGCATACATGTACGGATGTTGGGAGCATCTTAAAAATTAATAATTAATATGTTAATGGGGGATTCGGGCGTGTTCAAATCGTGTTCAAATGTCTCTGACAAAATGGCGGAGCTTTAGGGGCCTGATCCTAGCCTCATTCCACCATGTTTTTGTCAATGTAAATTTCATTTTGTGCTTATTTGATTATGAAAACGAAATTGAATCTGAATCTGCATTTGAATCTTTAAGGCAGTACTTACCACATGTAAAAAACCTCGCCAGATCGCATATGAGTCCCCCGTGTCCAGCATTTCCTAGGGCTGTTTCCAAGTTAGATCGGGTTACGTCATTTCCCGCATTTTCCCACTGATTCAAAACAGCTAGGTATGCTCCTTGGTATTCTGATTTGTGCTCTGTAAGTAGTGTCTGTGATTCGTTAAATGCAACACCTAGTTCGTCTGAGAGCTTGACATAGTTTTTTGAAGAACATTTCTTTGCGATGTAGGAAAATAAGCGACCTGTATTTTCCAGGGTTTTATCTGTAAAAACAAATTTAATGAAATGGAGGAAGAGAGAGACAGAAAAAAAGATTTACCAGCCGTTTGAGATATGTTCTAGTCTTATGTGATTGTTAGAGATAGGAAGTTTTCCCGTACATTTAGAAAATCTTGTTTATGATAGCTGTCATGAATAGGTGACGTCATAGGCGAGATGTTTTGGGAGATTGGCACATAATTGAGGGCGTATATCGGCATGCTACTCATGGGGTTTGAACTCCGTTTCTGCATTTCCGGCTGGTCAAAGTGCACACTGCTCCCACTTTTCATGTATTAGCCTATGGAGCCAAATATTTTTCAGTGTACCAGCGAAAATCAGATTTTAGCCTGCGCCCAGCTTATATAACTAATTGAACTGTATTAGGCTTGAACTATTGTACTTGTGGAGCCAAAATGAGCAGATGATGAAGAAGAACAAGAAGAAAAAGAAGAAGATAAAGAAAAGAAAAAAAAAAGACGAAGAGGAAGAGGAAGAAAAGCAAAAGGAAGAGGAAGAACAAAAAGAAAAGAATGAGGAAGAGGAAAAAGGAGAAGAATAAGATGATGAAGAAGAAAAAACACAAAAAGGTGAGGAAAAGGAAGTGGAAGAGGAAGAAGAGAAAGAGGGAGAAAAAAGAGGAAAAGGAGGAGGAAGAAGGAGAACTAGAACAGGATGAAGAAGAAAGAAGAAGAAGAAGAAGAAGAAGAAGAAGAAGCCCTCCTTCGATATTGATTTTCCCTTAATTGAACGCTTTCCTTGTGCCTTGCAAATCTGGCATATCATATCTCAAGTAAAACTGAAGTACAAGGAAAAGATGTGCGCACAGGACGCCATATGTACCACCATACACTGGCTGCTGGTGCATGTCCTCCCCCCCCCCCCCCCCCCCCCCCCCGTAAGTGACGATATAGCTAAATCCCAAAATATCTTAGTGGACACCGTACAAAAGCCGAGTTGTGAGACCATAGCATAGTTGGTACTGTGTAAGATGCAAGCGGTTCAACCTGCAATTTAATATAAGACAAAAATAATAAATCATCTTGAATGAACTGTCATGTAAAAATTAAATGCAGGCTTGTTCACAGTACATGTACAAACATGTGTATCAATTAAATATAAGCTTGACCAGCTTCAGCTCAAAAAATATCCTTCTTTGCATAAATTTGCATAACATCAATAATTCCTTCGCAATAAAAATAAACTAACCTTGTCCTTTTCTATTAATTTGTCATTAACTCTTTAACCCAACATCTATGCATGAATCATTCAAATAGCCTGGTACAGTAAATGTTTATGCTTAAGCTTAACTGTAAATATAGTACTCAAATGTCCTTTCATGAAGTGGTTATAAAAGAATACCAAGCAAACCCAAACTTGACTCAGTGTACCCTTTCTCTGAATGACCTAATTATATATGCATCAGTTACTAAATAGAGCTACAGTGCATGAACAACCAACATACTTGTGTGCACATTCCTTATTGTCAATTTCATCACTATCTCATACCAGTCTCATTATTTCTTTCTTTATAACTGATAAAACGTCCATTACATACAAACGAGCTTATAACTTGTAAATTGTCCAGTATAACAACTGGCTCATAAGTATTAATTTTCACATACATTACGTTCATCTTTATACGCAATTTCCTTATCATCTTGGTTAACGTAAGGTAAATACACTATAGCACGTGAACTGAGTGTGCAATACAAATCATCATAAGATGAGATGTTTCTGCTCAAAATACAAGAGTTTAACTTAATATCATTCGACATCATCAACATATAAGTGATATTTCAAAGTTTTGTAACATCTTATTATTTTATACTGACAACATTGGGCTTATCACAAAAAAGTACAAATTATCGGTGCATCCACAAGATGACGTCTTGAAAAGACACGTGTGTCTATGAGCAGCAAAATTACAGGGCTCCCTCTATCCACAAATGTAATACACTGTACACGGCTTCTCGCCTCTGATGTCATTTGTTATCTAAGCAAATCAAATTATGGGTAAAATATATGTTCGACCCTGGTCTAGAATAAATGAATATTCATAACCATCTACATCCCGGCCCCTTAAATGTGAAGTTCTAAAGTGAACATTTACTATCTAACTATTCACACAGTTCAGATAATTCACTAAATGTATTCCCAACCAATAATGCAATAATTTTCTTGACAATGAATATGACTAAAGATTTTCATGTTTTCTTCCAACAAATAAAGCACACAGTAATTTCAAACAGATCTATTTATCTCTTCAAACCCAAAAATGTTGTCTTTCTGACTATGTCACTAATTCTGACATTAATAAATTCCTGAGCCTCAAGTGTTGTATAACTGAAATGTCACTTTGATTTCATGAATTTACACCTGAAATCCTGAAATTCATCCAATATATCCAATAAAACATTGCAAAGTAAAGTTTTGTATATGTATATACCAATGCAGTTCTCAAAAAGTGGAGCTTGAATAATTCCATACATTGCACCTGGCATTAACATGACTTCATTTTAACCTTTGTCTAAATAAACTTTAACATTTGTATCAATAAAATACACCAGTAACAGCTCAATTAAATCTTTCTTGATGGATACATGTACCTTCAAAAATAAAATTAAGATCAATATCACTCCAGTGTGATCACTGATGTAGTTTACACTAAATTTAAGAAAAGCATAAAAGACATGCAATGTAGTTTGTCTTAGACCTTTTGTCCTTAAATCTGTCCTGTTTAAAAACTTGAAATTTGAACACAAATCTGCTATTTATAACATACATCAACAGACACTGCTTTAAGGCATAAATCCAAAGGCACATTTAAATGACTATCTACTTACATTTCTTGTACATGTATGTGGAGCCAAAATTACCTTGAGAATAATCTGGATCCAAATATTGCAATACATGTATAACACAATGTACAACTATTCTTGTAGCATTTTCAGATTTCATGCAGTAACAATGACAATATCATCAATGTCATGAAAATGCATTCAATTCACATTATGAATACTGTGAGAGAAATTGACTTTGGTGTACTTTCACCTAAATCAACATGAAATTTGCAGTATGCCAAAAGGCCCAGAAGTGAAATAATTAATGATCGAAAATATTGCTAGTTTTCTGCAATGCCTTTTCATGCAGGAATAATGTTAACAATTTACAAAAGATTAACAAATTCAATGAAAGATAATCTTTCAGTAATAAGAGTCTTTGAGTTCAGATGGAAGCTCCTTGGTTAAAAGTTCAAAAAGTCAGAGTCCAATATCTCTTCAGTGAGTGAAATTCATGCATTTCATGTGCTGACACTCGTGTCCATAGAATCTGCGATCAGCTACTGTATGCTTAGAATGACGGAGATCCAAAGTCAATATCCACCTTGGCGCTCAAACTTGAATGCTACACATTTCCATGGTTGAATTCGCGAATTCGAAGATGCAACAAAAAAAATTCTCCTTGTTTGGTTTCCAAATAAATTTTGTGAAATATTGCATATAACTTTCACTTTCCAATGACTCCACAAATCATTTTCTGATGCTTCTAGCATATTTCTAACAAATAAACAAACTTATTCACTTGACTGCTAACTTCACATTCTCCAAGCCACACTGTATCCTATTTAACTTCAAGCAAACTTCAGATGTGCAGGTTTTCCACGGTTTCCAATAAGCACAATTTCTGGATAGGTCGCGTCAAAACACCTGTAACTGTTTTCACCTTTGCTGAGCGAACGAGTGTATCACTTCCAGAACAGACCTCTAGTACTCTGCCAAGCAGCCATTTGTTGCGTGGCATATCATCAACTACCAGTACTATGTCGTCCACAGCGATATTTCTCACTTCATCGAACCACTTTTGACGCTGTTGTAATGATGGCAGATATTCCTTCGACCATCTCTTCCAAAACACATCAGCCATATGTTGTACTTGTTTCCATCTTTTAAGCGAGTAGAGGTCACTATCGTCGAACACCCCAGGCGGTAGCTCAGCATTAGGCCTTATTTGACGCTCCCAAGCTCCACCCATATGGGAAGCTGTAGGTGGGTTGAATTTCCAGGTAATCTGTCTCTGGAGTAGGAATTGATGAATCTGGTGCTGATTCCAAGAATTAATTCCCTCTCTCAGTTCTCTCTCTGCCCCTATGAAGTTACTACCATTGTCTGACCATATAACTTCTGGTCTTCCTCGTCTGGAAATGAATCGCTCCAATGCGTTAATAAAGGAGTCCGTGTCCATAGCATGGAGAACTTCAATGTGCACTGCTCTCAGAACCATGCATGTAAAAATGCATCCATATCTCTTGAGGTGTTTTCGTCCTTGCTTCACAACAAATGGGCCAAAGCAATCTACCCCGAAAAATGAAAATGGAGGTTTATCTGGAGTCACTCTTTCCCTTGGCAAACGTGACATCTTCTGCTTCATCGGCTGTGATGACTGACGTTTACAAACAATACATCTCCGCAATACGTCCTTCACAACTGAACGTCCTCCTACTATCCAGTAGTGTTTCCTTATGCATGCCAAGACATATTCCTGACCAGAATGACCACATTGTTCATGGCAATCTCTTACAAGCACATCCACAACACAATGTTTCTTAGGAAGTATTATTGGATGCTTGTAACCTTCATCTACTGTGCTGTACTGGAGGCGCCCCCTACACATAACAGTCCGTTATCTGTCATTACTGGATCAAGTCTTGACAAGGGGCTTGATTTCAGCAGCCTGTTTCTCTTTGATTTCAGACCATCATCTTTCATCTCTGTCATCTTCATCTGTTCTAAGAGCTCATACTCATTCTTGAAGTGCTTCTTCTGCACATAGCGGATAACAGCGTGCTCAGCTTCGTTTAGCTCCAACACAGTCAAAGGTTGACTCATATGACATCTATCAAACTTGACCTTGTGACCTACTTTCCATCGTAAGTACCTCTTGACTCTCAGCATGCTCAGAATGTGCAAATGAGAATACTTCCTTCCCTTCACGATGTTGTTTGCGTTTGACTTCTGGGTCATCTTCCAGCTTATCTTCCTGTAGCACAAGAGATTTCGGCCACTGATCATTATCAGCATACAGGAACTCAGGTCCCCTTAGCCATCGTCCATGCATGTTATTAGGAGATAACCCTCGAGTAATATCATCAGCAGGGTTCATGTCAGAGCTCACGTGCCTCCACTGCCTTGGTTCTGATCCATCTCTAATGGATGTAACCCTATTGGCGACAAAGGTGTGGAAACGCTTCTCCTCATTATTGATGTAATGAAGCACAATAGCGCTGTCTGTCCAGTACACCAAGTCACTCAGAAGCAGATCATGTACAGGTCTGATCATCATTTCCATGTTTACGGCCAGTGCTGCAGCCATGAGTTCTAATCTTGGGAGTGTGACCTTCTTGAGAGGAGCTAGGCGTGACTTGGCCATAACTACAGTATGTTGCATGAAACGTGTCCATAGCTGTTCTTCATGCGAAGATAAGTAACAACTCCGTAAGCCTTCTCCGAAGCATCACAAAAATGATGCAGCTGATACTCCATCACTCGTCCAAAGTCGTATGGTCTATAGCATCTGCTCACCTTAACATCTTCCATAAGAGGTAGCTCTTCCTTCCATCTTTGCCACCTGACACGATACTCATCAGGAATGGGATCATCCCATCCTAACTTTATTGCTGTTAGTTCCTGAAGTAACATCTTTCCATACAAGACAAATGGTGCAGCAAATCCGTATGGGTCATATACTCAAGCTACCTCACTCAATAGCCCTCTACGAGTCAATGGTTTGTCTTTGGGCGTAATCTTGTAGGTGATGTAGTCTAGCTCTGTATTCTACTCAGTACCAAGGGCTCGCTCAATAGGTAGAGCATCACGATTTAAGTCCAACCCTTTAACCTTCTTGGCTCTATCCTGCTTAGGAATCGAGGCAAGGACGTCAGCATCATTACTAGTCCATTTAGTCAACTTGAAGCCTCCCTTCTCTAGCAGACTTCTCAATTCAGCCACAATTTCTACTGCCTTTTCTTTAGTCTCACAGGAAATTAAGCAGTCATCCACATAGAAGTTGTGGGCTACAGCACTGACAGCATCTGGGCTGAATTCATCCTTGTGGTCCTCTGCTGTTCTCTTCAAGGCAAAGCTACAGGAACTTGGACTCCACGTCCCACCGAACAAGTGTACACACATACGGTACACCTGGGGTACTTGGTGAAACATCGCCTGGATGTCGGCCATTACAGCAGTGGGCTCCTGCCTAAATCTCAACAGTACTCCCAACAGTTTATTTGTCATATCTGGCCCTGGCAAGACGGCATCATTCAAGGATTTGCCCTGACATTTTGCAGCACAATCGAATACTATCCTAGTCTTGTCTGGCTTGTTTGGGTTCAGCACAGGGTGATGCGGCAGGTACCATGTAGGATGGTCTGTGTGAACGTTCTCCTCATCCACTTCTTCTGCATAACCTTCTTCCAGAAGTGACCGCATCTCTTTTGTGTATTTCACATGCAACTGTTCATCCCTCATGAGTCTCCTTGACAAAGAATCAAGTCTGTTGAGTGCGACTTGGTAGTTGTTTGGTAGTGCTGCTGGATCATCTCTAAATGGAATAGAGAGCTCATAATGTCCATTCTTCAAATTAATGGTGTCATTCCATACTGCAAGTGCCCTCTTGTCATTCACTGACAAACCCTTTGACTGATCATGCAACATTTCTGTAGAATCTAATGACCACAGCAGCTTCAACTGAGATTCCAGCCCATCATCGCTTGAAATGAAACTGGTAGTATGGATAGATTCATCGAGGTTACCAGAGTCTCTTAATGGACCATTTAGAGTCCATCCCAAGACAGTCCTGACTGCATACACTTCATTAGGTGGTCCACTTCTCACCTCAAGAGGTTGCAAGGCCTCTGGTACATCCTGACCTATTAAAAGGTCAACATCAAGAAGGTCACTGCACGAAGAAGGAAAGTCCAAATCCTGAAGATGTTCCAATTTCTGCACATCTGCTTTCGTAGCAATATTCTTGCTGCTGATGTTAATGGCCTTCCTAGTGTAAACTTGGGGTAAATCAATCTCATGATGGGTTGCAGGATTCTTGACTGAGAGACTGACAACATTACAGTCCATGCTACTGTGGGCATTTTCTAACGTGGAAACAGATAACACCTTCCTTCGACCCCTTGCACCAAGTAGTAGATCCCGAGTCCAGCAAGGCATAGGTGTTAACAACAGTAGTTACATCAGCATACACAGCCCTAACCTCTACTGGAACTATTGGCAAGGCAATCCTGAAGCTGCCGGCCCCTGTGGCATTACTACTACTCTCAGCAAAGGAATTGTGTGCTGTAGCTTCAGGCCCCTTCTGCTCAGGCTCAGGCACAGGCACAGCAACATCTTCTTTGGGCTTCTTACCAATATGAAGAAATCGTGTATGTTTCCTGTTGCATCCCTTAACAGAACATGTCCGATTAAGATTGCACTTGCCCGAAACATGTCCTCTTTTCAAACAATTGAAGCACAGATGCTTCTCCTTAGCCAAGGTGAATCGTTCCTCTGGCTTCATGGCTTTGAAGTCTTTGCATCCGAACAGCTCATGATCTTGACTGCAAAGCACACATTCTTTCACTTGGGTGTCAGATCTGGCAAAACTGACATCATGAGAAGTAAAGGATCTACTGCTCTTTGACACTGGACTCTTAGGCTCTTGCGTTTCCCGCTTCTTATCTTCAAACAGTCCACCATAGACTGGGTCATTAATTTCCTCAGCAGCGTCTGCTACAAATCTCACCACGTCATCAATATTTTTTGTTTGCTTAGATGGGTAGCTGCCTTAAGATGTTTATAAAATGTTGTAAAAGTCACACATTTTTTACTACTTCAAAATGAAAATTGTTTCAGATGTTACAAAGCTGTTGACGAGGATATTTTTACCATAAGCACTAGTACAACATTATTGCTTTTTTATTTTAAGCTATTTATTTGGAGTAACTAATAAGTGTATTCTAATATGGATATGAGGTAATTAAGTTCTTGTTCTAGTGGGTTAAATGTGGGTCTAAAATGTTTACGGAAGATGTAACGTCCGAAACACCATTTTCAATTACACCGTTCCATCAAAATATGAGAGATTGTTCAGATGAAATTTAATTTTTTAAAAGATCCATCCATGCTCATTAATCATGAATAGAAATATATTGTGCATGGCTTCATATATTTTTTCAGCTCCAAACAAAATGGTACGTCAATTTGGGTTACAAAATTCCGTAAACAATTTGCTGTTCAGGGATACCTCAGGCACATAAATCAAATTTGAAAATTTTTCATTAAGTTATGGGAGATCAACCTAGGTCCATGCTACAAGAAAGAGTTAAAACTGATTTCCAATTATTTATTTTTAAAAAAGTTGGGGGCCCTCATGCAAAGTGCCATGAAGCTTATGGGTCATATTTAAAAAACCAGAGCCTAATATAAACTTGTCCATCACTAACTAGTTAGTATCAGAACTAGTAAAATAGGGTCTGTTTTTTAATATTTACTTTAATTATTAGACTACTTTACAGTTGGTCTGAGCCAAAAGTAGTCAACATAAACCCTAAATTTTCAATTTAAGATTTGTGTCTGCTCTTGTGTATTACATTGTTTATTGTATTTATTATTGTATTTATTTCCGTATTAAGAAAACCACATACATTTCATGAAATACAACGTATACATGAGCTTAAAAAACGGAGGATGACCCAAATTCAGCAGTATTTACAAAATGCCGCTGTTCTTCATTGGGGTCCGTAATAGCATTATATATTAAAAATTATATCATAACACAATTATATAATAAAAAACAACAAAATTAAAAGAAAAACAAATAAAAAAACACAAATCAATCAAATTTGCAAACTACAGTCAAACCAAGTTAAAATGACTATACCCAAACCCAAACACCCCCCCCCCCCCCCCCACTTATATGCTCATTTATAATATTGATTTAATAGCAGTTTAAAGGATCTAATAGATGTTGCACTTCGAATTTCATTGGGTAGTTGGTTATAAATGGAAATTCCCCTGTAGAAAAAAGTTCTTTTACAATGATTAGACTTTGGCTTTGGGAGATATAAATTCTGATTAGAGCGGAGTGTGTAATTGGAAGTTCTTATTGTGATATTGTCACACATATAATTTTGGGTGAAATTATGCAAAATCCTATAAATCATTGTACACAGGTGTTTTTTTTTATAGCGGCAATCAAGAAGGTCTCAACCCAATGTGTCGTGAATATGTTGATTTGATATATGAGAAAAGGGATTGATTTTCATAATGATGCGACCCGCTCTGTTTTGGATTTTTTGCAAAGGTGAAAGAAAACTTTTAGGAGCAGATTGCCACACAACATCTCCATAATCGAAATGTGGTATAATGACCGATTTATAGATTAAATTTAAACTCACATGAAAACTGAAAATCTATAGTTGAGGAAAATGTACATGTCTCTTCATAATTGCGTTCCGATTTTTAATCAAAAATAAAATGTACATTAAGTAAAATGTGCTAGGGCATTTGAAAAATAAAGTTTGGAGTTGGAGTACTTTATGAAATATTATTCAATGCCCAATACCAGTTCTGGCAATATTCTGTTATAATTGGGTTAAAATTTGAACTTTTTCGTGCAAAATTGTATTTTGGGGCACTTTGACACCCCCTTTTTATTTTTTGTAGGATAAAGTGGAGTTTAATTATACTATAGAATGAGGTCTTATAAAGTATCAATGAACTATCGTACCATCACTTCTGTACCATTAGAAGAATTGTGATGTGTTACTTTTTTCCCGTCCCGTCGCATTTAGTGGGTATTTAAGGGATTTTTGGCGCGACGGGACGGAATTTTGCATGAAAGTACAGTTCCATGTATGTCATTTGATGTAAGTATACTTTTTTTTTAACCTGAGCAAGTTTTTATTCATTTAATTTGAATAAACAATAGAGATTGACAGTTTTCTTACCTGAACAATTTAGTTCTACCACATTTTTAAAAGAAAATATCTATTTGATGATATCAAAAATTTCTTTTCAAAATCCCCATGTGTTTTGTACATGGTGCAAAAGTGTCCACCCTCTCCAGTGATTTTTATCTCTTTAATTTGAATTAACAATAAAGCTTGCCACTTCCCTGTGCCTTAACATATTAGTTCTCCCATAGTTTTAAAAAAAGTACAGTTGGACAATTTTTTTTTAAATGTTAAATCTCTTCATTTTGTACATGGTGCAAAAGTTCCGTCCCGTCGCATTCCGTCCTGTCGCTCGACACCCATTCATCAATTTTCAAATTAAAAAAGTTAATTGGGCCAAAATCTTAGCTTCATGGTTGAATTCATGTGCTCTATCATACTAATAAAAATCACGATACGTAACTAGTCTTCAATTTTAACTTTGATAGAATTTTACCTTGAATCTGTCTTACATAATTTCACCATTCTATTGTTCCGTCCCGTCGCGCTAACAAATGTTGTTACCATGGAAACGGAATTACGATCCGTCTTGTGTTTGTAGTGGAATTGTTCTTCAATGTAAACTTATTATATAAGTAAAGGTATGCAGGAGGTAGCATTTCTTATTTTCTTGTGAGGAGAATACATGCTATTGAATTCCGTCCTGTCGCGTTGACAGGACTTTTGGCTCAGACCCAGTTAGACATAAGGTAGATCTCCGACTCTAACGTTAGATCTAAGTTATCATTAAAACACTTGGAAATCGATCAAACGTTAGATCTACGCCTACGGTAACGTTTTGCACTTTGGAGTAGAGACAGTTAACTTTTACTAAAGTTATTTCAAACGTTAACAGTTAGATCTAAATTTAGTTAGAATCTAGATAGAAATCTACTAAAACAAACAAAAACTCGCTACACACATTAAAAAAAAAAGCAAATTAAAATTTGTTTAGAATAATCTACTGTAACGATCTATCTGTTCTTCAACATTTGTTATGGCCGCCTTTTTGTAGATCTGGACCCCAATACAGGCAATTTCGCTGCAAAATATGAAAATAATTTAGGGTCCAACGTTAGACTATGTTCGGTAAACGACCTTTCGTGCCATGTCTGCGAGAATTTCGTTCCGCTTCACTAACCGAGATCACCGGCATAAAGGTACGGTAACTGTACAGTGTTCTGGCTACGCGAGTCAGTTAAACCTAAACCCGACTTAAACTCCCCCCTGCGCGAGTCTAAATTTCGAGGGGGTTATTACCACACTTAGACTGAGGTTAAACTAAACCTTCCTATCGGAATACCAAATTTTAACCCAGGGTTAAATATGGCGACTTAAACCACACTTAGACTGGGGTTAAGTTAAACCCGGCCATCAGAATACGGGTTTAGTGTGCAACACCAATGGCCAAAATTGTACTTTATTCTTTGGTTCGTAAATGAAGTGTATTTTTCAGCTAACGCTTCAAATCGTCAATTATCTTAGATCTGAATGTTCATCTAGATGACAGTATCAAAATAGTGATTGATATTTCAAACAATAAAATACATTACAAATGCATAAAAATACAATGAAATTGATTGCTTTCTATCTGTATGCATGTTCTTTAGGTTTGTCAGAAGTTTTATACACCAAAAGCTATCCTCCACAGATTCTTTAAAATTCATATTATAAATTAACAAAATATATATTTGGGGATATAATGTACCTATTATGATAATTAATAAACTGTTTAAGAGCTATTTTAACACAGATCTATAGGGCCACCTAGAATCATCACATCATAATCTTTGAATTCTAAACTACATTTTAACTAATTGTTCACACGACATGGATTTTATACATGTTTTTCCATTGACTTTCAGAAGTAATTCAGTAACGGTGTATTATTATTTCATGTTTTCTATTATATTTCAAATATTTTCCAACAGATTTCCATGTAAATGATGATATATTAAAGCTAACATACTACCGATTTTAATAGCAATCTTGAAAAAATGATATCTATACAAACTTCACAGAGGTTTAGCAATGGTTAACGATTCCGTAACAATGCAACATGAAATGTTATATTTCATGAATTTGATGAATGGTTGATAGGAATCTCAACTGTTGTAACAGTTCCTATTAGTTTATATATTGCACCGTTAATTTGCAGATATTTATAAAAATGTTCATAATATTTTTATATCAAATTGAAAATTTCCTATAAATGTCATTCCGGAATGCTTGGGATGACACTGCCTCACTTTTCGTAATTGTTCAGGCTAATTTATGCATTAAACACATTTTCCATTGTATATCAAGAAATAACGTGCAAGCATCTCAAATGTGAAACACATATGTGACATCTTTCAGCTAAAAATAAAATAACATTGATGTCTGCAATAATCTCACATTTCTTGATTTTCAACTTAAATTATTATAATTCATGAATATTTATGCATGAAAAACATATATATGAAACGACAATGTAAACTACATTATTCTAAGTGTATTTCTTCCTTTTTAAAACTGATTTGTTCCAATTTTACTAATATTCGATCGTAAAAACATAATTATTTAAACAATGCCTGATTCAACTATTCTTTTGTTTTGTGAGTGTGATATTGTAACCCCATATGGTATGATTTATTGCAAGTAATTCTCTTAATACATGATAACGATTTTAGTTTGGATAATTTTAAGAAAATGTTCAGAGCTTCCTCTGGCAAATTTCTGTCCTTTTTATTTCTATTTTTAAAATACTTTATTTATCTCTGCAAATTCAAGAATATTAAACCCAATTTTGAATCTTTCAAGAAACAAATGAAAACTAAAAAAGAGACGGAGTATTATGTGGCTAAGAAAAGTGGAAAACTTCATATTCATTTTAAGAAATGGAGATTTGATATGTAAAATCTTAGTGAAGATTGTAATGAACTTAATCTGCATTTATTAGGGTGAAGCCTTCAAGACGCTACTAAATACAGTGGTATCTCGATGGTGTAACTCTTGTACTGTACATTCTCTATACGAGTAAACGCATTTAATATTTACTCAGATAATATTTTCATGCCCCGACGTGGTGTGGGGGTTATGGGCGGTGCTCTAGAAGGCCAGTTGTATTAGTGGTTCCCATTGCATTGCAACAGAAATTTATAGTGGCTATCCCTCCTGGAGTATTTGCTGGTTACCCCTCACATCGTGCCGGTATTTTTCGAGGAAGCGGAGCGACTGTGAGAAGATTTTCATTTTTGAAAAATATACCTTTGCATTCTGCACCACTTAGGATACACACTAAATACAGTGGTATCTCGACGGTGTAACTCTTGTACTGTACATTCTCTATATGAGTAAACGCATTTAATATTTACTCAAATAATATTTTCATGCCCCGACGTGGTGTGGGGGTTATGGGCGGTGCTCTAGAAGGCCAGTTGCATTAGTGGTTCCCATTGCATTGCAACAGAAGTTTATAGTGGCTATCCCTCCTGGAGTATTTGCTGGTTAACCCCCACATCGTGCCGGTATTTTTCGAGGAAGCGGAGCGACTGTGAGAAGATTTTCATTTTTGAAAAATATAACTTTGCATTCTGCACCACTTAGGATAAAAATAAAATGTAGGTTTGAATAATGTTCCCTTCTCTCTCACCCCCCCCCCCCCGATCACCGCCTCTGTATCTACACATAGGGCATATAAGTGCATACCTCAATGACACGTGTTGTTTGGTTCTTTTGCTGAAGCAGTTTAGAATTTGTAAGAAATATATTACAGCTAGGATATATGTTAACTTTTCTTCGGTTGAACATATATATCAAAATTCATTGAGATCAATGAAAGTGTGCAAAAGGTTGAACTGTCAGGAGTGCACGTATGTTCGTTGAATACACGACCAGTAGGCGCTTCGACGGCGCCGACATTTTGACAGAATATGCGGGCGCTGGCGCGAGAGGCCGCTGATTATTTGCCGATTCTGCTTAATAAGGTCACATGAGGGCGCAAACAACATTTTTGGTATTTTTACTTTCCAATGCTTCAAAAAAATGGTTTAAAATTCCAAATTAAGTAGTTGAAATTGGTTAGGCATGTTATAGTTCAGGATGCGTGTGTTTCTGTGCCCAAACCTTCAATATAATAAATTTAAATCATCCATATTGCACATCTAAGCTCATTTCCCGATCATCACTCGTGAGGGAAGGTCATTAAACATCTCCATTGTCATAATACTAAACATTAATACTCCACATTTCATGAAAGCAATTTTTTCACAAAGGGGCAAGATATTTGATTTCTAGGGATATTCACCATTCTGGGGGAGAGATTGTGCTAGAGGTATAGGATTCCTTTGGTCAGAACAGACATTTTTTATTCGGCTCACGTCTTAATTAAACCCTTTTTATGTATCATGAGCACGTAATTGTAATGCCAAATGCATCGCCAATAAGAGATGAAGATGAGCCATTCTGCACCACTTAGGATACACACTAATATAGTGGTATATCGATGGTGTAACTCTTGTACTGTACATTCTCTATATGAGTAAACGCATTTAATATTTACTAAAATAATATTTTCATGCCCCGACGTGGTGTGGGGGTTATGGGCGGTGCTCTAGAAGGCCAGTTGTATTAGTGGTTCCCATTGCATTGCAACAGAAATTTATAGTGGCTGTCCCTCCTGGAGTATTTGCTGGTTATCCCTCACATCGAGCCGGTATTTTTCGAGGAAGCGGAGCGACTGTGAGAAGATTTTCATTTTTGAGAAATATAACTTTGCATTCTGCACCACTTAGGATAAAAATAAAATGTAGATTTGGATAATGTTCCCTTCTCTCTCACCCCCCCCCCCCCCCGATCACCGCATCTGTATCTACATATAAGGCATATAAGTGCATACCTCAATGACACGTTTTGTTTGTTTCTTTTGCTGAAGCAGTTTAGAATTTGTAAGAAATATATTACAGCTAGGATATATGTTAATAAGGTCACATGAGGGCGCAAACAACATTTTTTGTATTTTTACTTTCCAATGCTTCAAAAAAATGGTTTAAAATTCCAAATTAAGTAGTTGAAATTGGTTAGGCATGTTATAGTTCAGGATGCGTGTGTTTCTGTGGCCAAACCTTCAGTATAATAAATTTAAATCATCCATATTGCACATCTAAGCTCATTTCCCGATCATCACTCGTGAGGGAAGGTCATTAACATCTCCATTGTCATAATACTAAACATTAATACTCCACATTTCATGAAAGCAATTTTTTTCACAAAGGGGCAAGATATTTGATTTCTAGGGATATTCACCATTCTGGGGGAGAGATTGTGCTAGAGGTATAGGATTCCTTTGGTCAGAACAGACATTTTTTATTCGGCTCACGTCTTAATTAAACCCTTTTTATGTATCATGAGTGCACGTAATTGTAATGTCAAATGCATCGCCAATAAGAGATGAAGATGAGCCATCCCTCGTAATAGAAGATTAGCCACCCCCTTCAGAGTTGAAAATGAGCCAACCCTCATCAGAGATGAACCACCTCTCTCATCACAGATGAAGATGAGCCATCCCTCATCAGAAAAATGAGCCACCCCCTTCAGAGTTGAAAATGAGCCACCTCTCCAAATAGAGGAAGATGAACCATCCCCCATCCGAGGTGAAGATGTGTCCTCATCAGAGATGAAGAAGGGCCAACCCTCATCAGAGATGGAGATAAACCACCCCTCATCACAGATGAAGATGAGCCAACCCTCACCAGAGACGGCATTCCCCTTGCCCAAAGCCCCAAATCATGTGGCATATATTGTTTTCTTTACTTGATTTATCAACTCAATTTCTCTTACTAACTTAGCATGGACCTAGTACTAGTAGGTCCATGCTCTAGTAATACAATAAAAGTTTTTTCTTCTCCTTATCAGCAAAAATTTTGGACTTCAGTTATGGGGTATCCATGAGGGTCTATCTAGTGTCTGAGTAGTGGATAATACTAGTAGGCCTAATGCCTTTTTGGTCACAAGATCTAAATATTGTACATAGCTGGAGTTGGAATAGATTGGAAGCAATCATATAATACTGATTTAAGTAATACTAGTACTAGTTGTAGGGAATCTATCTCGTCCATCAAATCGACTGTACAATTAAATATGTCTGTGGTGGGTGATCTGGCAAGTCTTGTTGTAGTTGTACGATCTATTTTCTCTCTCTCACTGTAATGATATACCGTACATGTAGTACGCTCTACGCCGCAGGTACGGAACGGTACGCAGTACCGTACCTGGCTGGATTGGTTTTGCCTTGAAAAAAAAAACATGAAAGAGTCGATATCGAAATAAAAACATATATTTTTAATAAACAACCTTTGTATCCCATTGTTGCTCATTTTACAGCATGTAAAATACGGTATAGATATATGTAACGAACGGATACATGGTCAGCACACTTGAACTTTTCTGAAAAATTAACTTGTTTTCCCGTGCTGGCTACGTCGATGTCGTACTTGCCCCTCGGCTAAAAATGGTGAAAATATCTAGATTACATATCCATCGATCACATAAATAGGTCAGTTTAGTTTTAAAAAATAGCAAAAATAAAAATATTAGGGAATGAAAATGGGCACACAATTAATTCATGATTATTCCTAAAGTTTTAAAACATTTATACTTTCCAAAATTAAAGTTATTTTTGATATATTTATGTGATATAAGTTAGCTTCAATGAAAGAGCTTGATTCAGACATTTTCATAAATATTCATACATCTATTTATCGGGGCATTAATTGGCCGAATCATATTTCGAGGGGTGTATTGGCTCATTGTCGTGTGGAAGGTCGTAATTATAGATGTAAGTCTGTCCGGCGGTGCTCACTGAACCGGTTCAGTGATTCCCTCAGTAACATTTCAAAATGGCCCATCCCACGAAGTGAGCGGTGCAAACATACGTGAGTGGCTGTCCACTATCGCCCAGAGTAGCGCTTTGTCGTTATTGTGTAAAAAAAAAAGCACAATCGATCAAGGGGCAATATAGTCTAGATTCTATCCGTTTTTTAATATTTGGTTTATTCCCCTACGCTGCTCTTTCTCTACGCTCATATCCCACACATAGCGCGACTCTACTAATCGCGCGATCCCCCAAATTGGGATAAAGGACTGGCTATTCTGTTAGCGTTGAGGGTACACGGAGACAGTTCAGGCAGTGGACTAGGCGCAATACTATGGATACACGAAAAGCTTGACACCAAAGAACGTCGTTCTATTAAAAGTGCTATTTCTGTGCTTATTTTTGCTATACTTTCGGCATCTCTGAATCATCCGTCGGCTTTTTTGGACTTCATTGTGAGGTGGTAAAAAAAATTACTATCTCGTCTTGTATATTATGATAAAACCATTGAAAATGTTTAAGCTCTGCACAGAACCCGCAACCATGGCGACGAAGGCAGAAGTGCCGAAAGCTTGGTAAAAAAATAAACGCAGGAGTGGTACTTAATTAAACCTACGATCTTCATCTTAACTCTTACATTGTGTTAAGAATTTGTAGCCCCCTCCTTACAATTATACGTGTATATTCAACTAACATAGGCATACTGATTATTGATTACTGCAAGATCATTGTCTTACCACCATCCGTAATAACCATGGTTGTCTTATGTCCAAGTAAAACTTCCAAACCCGGTAACAGATTGCTGTGAAAACGAATTTGAAAAACAAAATTATTAGAGAATGATATTTACCTATACAGGCGATATATGTTAAATGGAATAAGATTTAATCTTGTTAAAATTCGAAGGGGTGAAATAGAGACGTCCTTAATTTTTCTTCTTTGAAAGTTAGGAATGTGGAGCAGAATGGGTCCTATAACAAAATGAAATATCCTGATACTGCACATATTTCAATGACATGCTAATTTTGAAGCAGTCATTAAATAAAGTGATTCCTACATTATCGAAAGAAATTTATCAACTTTTTCAAACTCACTTTGAAGGATCACATTATCAACATATCATGATTAGAAAGCAATATTATGATAGGTTGGGTTAAGACGGGTTAAGGTTGTCTTTACAGGTCTTAACCTACCTATCATAAACCTTTCTTATCCACCTATGTCAAATCTAATGCAAGCGTGTGTGTGTGTGTGTGTGTGTGTGTGTGTAATTGGGTTTTTACAGACCTGTATCAATCAGATATGATTATTTACGTCTGGGACCGACCTTTAACGTCACCATCCGAAAGACGTGACTCAGTCTCGAACCTGGGTCCGCTGAATCAGTTTATAACTTCCACTGGTAGCTGGATTACAGGCGCACGCCACAACGCCCAGTTAAATAGGTATATACGGGTGCAATATAGAATTGAAATATAGAATTGGGCATTTTTGTTAACCAACCTATAGTTACTTTACGTAATTTACCCAATATTTCAAGAGTGAGATTACAGATTAAAAAAGCCTAGAATTGGGCAATTCTTTAACCGACCAATAGTTTAATACCCTACTTGCTTTCCCCAATATTTTTAGAGTGTCGTTATTGGTATTTAATGTCCGACCAACCGATCAACCGACTTATCTTTAATCAATATTTGTGTATTTTTTGACCGTGCATTGGGTAAAAGTTCTCCTTTATCGTTTGGTAAATAGTTTGCCCATGCAGCCATTACTCGCCCACCAAACTTTACCCAACTTGATCAAAGAAGTTTAAAAATTGGGCAACTTTTGAACAACTCTATCAAGTACTGTTGGTAGCTCAGGAATTGGTAAATCTTTAACAAACAAGAGGTAGGCCGACTTAATTTAATAGGATAACTTAGCGAGGGGTACTCTGTGTGCAATAAAGTGCTAATCCTTGTTTTCATATTCATTTCAAGCGATAAGCTTGTCAAATAGCACGATGAAGTCGAATTTGTTGAAAGTATAGTTCTCTGTATGATTGTATGTTATAATACACTGTATCATATGCGATTATTCCTGAATAGCACAATTGTTGTTTAGCAGTTGTCCCCCCCCCCCCCTCCAAAAAAAAAAAAAATACCCTGCTCACTTGTCAAATTACAAATCAATTATCGAATTTGCTATGCAGGGAAATGTGGACAGGCTTACATATAGTTTACAATATTTCAATTTTCGATCGTTGCCGCTTCGTCATGTACCGTGCTTTGCTTTTGTCACATGTCATTCATCCTTAAAATGTATGGCTTAGCGGAGGGGCGCGGTGGGGAGCGTTCAACGCACCCTTTCGAGAAAGCACCCCCCGCTTGTCTCGAAAGGGTGCGTTGAGAACGGAGTGGCGCGTTAACGCACCCTTTCGAGACAAGCGGGGGGGGCTTTTCTCGAAAGGGTGCGTTAACTAGTCTTCCACATCAGTCGTTTATAATAAAATTAAAATAACGAAATATCATCTATTTTCTAACTGAACGTGGAATTTAGCATGCATGTCTTTCAAAGAGGCAAAATCGTGATACAGACCCCGCAACTTACCCGTCTTGTAATCGATCTTCTTAGACGTCTAACTTCAGCCAACTCACTAGTTATACTCGTGTTACAAGCCCCGCGCAACCACGTTGAACAACTTACAAAACGGAAATGGGGCCTGTATCACGATTTAACATTATAAACTCGTGAACAAGGCCCCATCCTATGCAAAATGAAGACAGACAACATGGTAGTGGGGCTTCACGATTACATATAAGGGCATAGTTGCAAGGGAGGGGATAAAGGCAGGGACGGATTCGAATCGGCCGGGGCCCCCTTAAGTACACAAACTTAAGTACACAATAAAACAAATTGGGGGGCGGAGGGGGGAATTGCAAGGGAGGGGTTAAAGGGATATAAAGGGGATACTTCCCCCAATATTTAAACCTATTTGGGGGTGATTGCAAGGGAGGGGATAAATGCTTGGGCGGATCCCGGGGGAGGCAGAATAGGCCGCGGCCCCCTTTTTAAACCCTTAACTACACAAAACAAATTACCCCCGGAAATTACCTCCTTAATTTATTTTTATT
Source organism: Heliocidaris erythrogramma (assembly GCA_025617745.1). Classification (NCBI taxonomy): domain Eukaryota; kingdom Metazoa; phylum Echinodermata; class Echinoidea; order Camarodonta; family Echinometridae; genus Heliocidaris; species Heliocidaris erythrogramma. The sequence goes on along the minus strand of CM046860.1, from coordinate 19,934,937 downwards.
TGGAGGACAGGCGGAGGGGGAATTGCAAAGGAGGTGCTTAAACGATATAAGGGGATACTTTCTTCCAATATCATGTTATTAAGTATAAAGCAGAGATGAAGACATATTAAACATTTTTTTTTTTTTTTTTTTTTTTTTGGGGGGGGGGGGTAATGGCGAGGGAGGGAATAAGGGGGATATTCACTTGCTTTTTTTTCGGGGGGGGGGGGGGTACATGTAATTGCAAGGAAGGGGATAAAGACATGGACAGATGCAGGGGGAGGCAGAATAGGACGTGCCCCCTACCCCTTTTAGTTGATCTGGGTTTTTATGCTTTATTCATTTCAATTAACATGTACAGGTTAATCAGAACAATGATCAAAAAGAAAAAGAAACAAAAGGAGAAAAAAATGGGGGGGGGGGGGAATGGTTGTTCTTTTTGGGGGAGATTGTGTATGGGATAGTTGCCCCGGTACACCATGCGTTATTATTTAAATGAACAGATGAATAAAATGGCGTGATATTCTTCTCTTTTTTGGGGGGGAGGGGGGGGGGTGTACTGCGCAGAAGTGGCAGATAAAAATTAAATTAAATTAAAAGGGGGTCCAACTGAAAAGCAAAGCCAAGAAAATAAAAAAGGCGGGGGGTTGAGGGGTTGAGCAAAATAACAGAATAAAAATAAAAGGTAAAATACACTCAAGGAAATTCGCTGTGATGACAATGCTGAACAAATACAATAATTTAAGAAAGAAAAATTTGGATTTTTTTTTTTTTTTTTTTTTGGGGGGGGGGGGAGTGGTTGACAGCCCCCATCCGGTACGCCCACGAATAAATAAATCATGAATATATGAATACATGTACATTTCAACCCCCCCCCCCCCATTTCCGTTTTGTAAGTTGTTCAACGTGGTTGCGCGGGGCTTAATTGTAACACGAGTATAACTAGTGAGTTGGCTGAAGTTATACGTCTAAGACGATCGATTACAAGACGGGTAAGTTGCGGGGCCTGTATCATGATATTTCCTCTTTTTAAACACATGCAAGCTAAATTCCACGTTCAGTTAGAAAATAGATGATATTTCGTTATTTTAATTTTATTATAAACGACTGATGTGGAAGACTAGATAACACACCCTTTCGAGAAAGCCCCCCCCCCCCCCCCCTGCTTGTCTCGAAAGGTTCTAATAGTACAAAGCCCCCCCCCCCCCCCCCCCCCGGTTGTCTCGAAAGGGTGCTTTGAACGCTCCCCACCGCGCCGCTCCGCACCGCATCCTTTCGAGATAAGCCAAAATGTATACACACATATATAAAGTCCTTAAATTTATGCAAACGAAATTAATTTTTACCAAGTAACCATGTTACACATTCAGAATACTAAGCTCAGAAACAATGTCGACTTTGAGATAATTATATCTACTCAAGTGAGTTGATAATATTCTTCCCTACTCCAGATATTATCATCGGTAGACTTTAACGGTAGAATCCGTAGAAACACTTTAACAGCCCTAATAAAAATACATGTATACTATGTTATTTACACTGTTCGCTAACATAGTAACCATGGCACTTGATGAGGATGTTAATTTGGTACAAACTATGGTGCATGGTGTACCATGCATGGTTATTATGGTGTACATTGTACCATGGTACCACGGTAACACTGTACTATGGTAGCCACTGTACCATGGTAACCATGGTCACTACTGTAGAAAGGTACTATTAGTTCTACTGTAACATAATTACCGTGGTACACCGTACGACGGTAACACCGAACCATGATTAAAATGGTAAAATTCATAAGCATATAGCTTACGACAGACGTTTTTTAAAATAAAAATATACATTGGTCGCAAACATTGTAACCATGGCACTTGATGAGGATGTTAATTTGGTACAGACTGTGGTGCATGGTGTACTATGCATGGTTATTATGGTGTACAGTGTAACACCGTACTATGTTAGCCACTGTACCATGGTAACCATGGTAACTACTGTACAAAGGTAGTATAAGTTCTACTGGAACATAATTACCATGGTACACCGCACGATGGTAACACCGAATCATGATTAATATGGTACAATTCATAAGCATATAGCTTACGACAGACGTTTTTAGAAAATCAGTTCAAAGGTGCTCGATACACAGATGTTCTCAAATTTAATCATACGCCTTGGAAACTTTCAGATTTTTGCATTTTTGGTAAAAATGAAAGAGGAAATGGACTTACTTTACCTGCACATCACTTGAATACATTTAGTTATCATTTTCATATGAATGCTATTTCTGGTTTCACTTCATTTTGCATAATAGTAACAGAGACTTTAATATCCCAATTGGTGATTTTCAAAATGATTTATAGTGATTCACCTTCACCTGGGGCCCACCTGCATAACAGGTTGCGTTTAATCGTAACTCAAAAAGTCAAACGCTAGTCCCATATACCCGATCCTGATTTGTTGAAAATCAAGTTGCGTTTGAATTTTTTACTTTTTTGACTGTTTAAGCAGGAGGGCCCTGTTATTTAGGCTTATCTCGAAAGGGTGCGGTGCGGCGCGAAGCGGTGGGGAGAAAAGCCCCCCCCCCCCCCCCGCTTGTCTCGAAAGGGTGCGTTGAGAACGGAGTGTCGCGTTAACGCACCCTTTCGAGACAAGCGGGGGCGGGGGGGGGGGCTTTTCTCGAAAGGGTGCGTTGAACACTCCCCACCGCGCCGCTCAGCACCGCACCCTTTCGAGATAAGCCTGTTATTTAGGGGGTTCATTAATTGGATTTAAATCAGATTTTACATGGTACAAGGGGAAGGGGTGTAATTATTGACTTAGTGATTAGGAGACTATGATATTGAAAGTTTCTTTCAGTTTTCCATTCATTAAAATAAAAGTAAGATGACTTCCTGCAGAGACCTTTACTGCAACACTTCCCTACTGGCTCCATACTCAGAGTGCTCGGGAAGGCCACGTTGGTGAGACCGCTACTATGTCTTTCCGAAACATTCTTAATAATAGAGCAAAAGCATGAGGGCATACCTTCCCTCGGACAGATCAACAGTGAACATGGTGAATGTCTCCAGTGAAGGTCTCTCCAGGAAGAGTGCTTTGCTTCATATTATATGCAGAATTATTGGTGAAATGTATGCAAAAATGACTGGAAATAACAATATCATAGTTATCATGTTATCATTTAGTCTATAATAAAACCACATGTAGGGGCAAAATCTGCTTTAAATTCAAGGAACCTCCTCACGGAGATTAAGCCATTGCAGACCAGTACTGACCTGATATCCTAGTAAAAACTAGATGAATATTCGACCGCGCGCGGTCGGAATTTATGCCTCCGCCATCACCAGATTGGAAATGTATGGCATACATGTACACTCTTAAAAGGATTGGTCCAACAAAATTACAAATCTTTTCACTTAAAATGCACAAAAGACAACAAAATTATTTCATTTCATTTTTTATAAATATATTTTTTTATAAAAAAATAAGTTGCGATTTTTTTCATATGTGATCATTCTATCAAATATCTTATCACCTTTTAGGTGATGTCATCAGTATGAAATTTCATTCAGAACTAGAAATATTTGATAACGAGGCTAAAAACCAGTAATTTCATGTAATTTTATGTAAATTGACCTCTGTGACCTCTGACCTTTGACCTACTTACCCCAAATATAAATCAGTTCATCTTTCTATGGGTATGCATACTGGTACCAAGTTTGAAGTTCTCACCTCATATAGTTCTTGAGATATCGCGGTAACGGTGCTAAAAACCACTAATTCCATGTAATTTGATGTAAATTGACCTCTGTGACCTTTGAACTTTGACCTTCCTACCCCAAAATCTAATCAGTTCCTCTTTCTATGGGGATACATACTGGTACCAAGTTTGAAGTTCTTACCTCAAACAGTTCTTCAGAAATCGTGGTAACGGTGCTAAAAACCAAGAATTTCATGTAATTTCATGTAAATTGACCTCTGTGACCTCTGACCTTTGACCTCCTTACCCCAAAATCTAATCAGTTCATCTTTCTATGGGGATACATACTGGTACCAACTTTGAAGTTCTCACCTCAGATAGTTCTTGAGATACCGCGGTAACGGTGCTAAAAACCAGTAATTCCATGTAATTTCATGTAAATTGACCTCTGTGACCTCTGAACTTTGACCTACCTACCCCAAAATCTAATCAGTTCCTCTTTCTATGGGGATACATACTGGTACCAAGTTTGAAGTTCTCACCTCAAACAGTTCTTGAGATATCCCGGTAACGGTGCTAAAAACCAAGAATTTTTATGTAATTTCATGTAAATTGACCTCTGTGACCTCTGACCTTTGACCTCCTTACCCAAAAATCTAATCAGTTCATCTTCGTATAGGGAAACATACTAGTACCAAGTTTGAAGTTCTTACCTCAAACAGTTCTTGAGATATCGTGGTAACGGTGCTAAAAACCAAGAATTTTTATGTAATTTCAGGTAAATTGACCTCTGTGACCTCTGACCTTTGACCTACTTACCCCAAAATCTAATCAGTTCATCTTCGTATGGGGATACATACTAGTACCAAGTTTGAGGTTCCTACCTCAAATGATTCTTCAGATATCGCGGTAACGAGAAGTGGGACGGACGGACGCACGGACGGACGCACGGACGGACGGACAACCCGAAAACATAATGCCTCCGGCACCCACCTTCGGTGGGCGGAGGCATAAAAAACCCACAGAAGTCCGGTGACTAGTGTACATGACATGCTACAATCTTTAATCACAAAGTGTTAGATTATTATTATTAAACGACAAAGTCAGTGAATCACCAAGGGTATGAATAATTTTGAACATCACACAATTTCGATGAGTCTCTTTCTCTATCGTTATGTAAATGAGGTGAGACCAGAAAAAAATATCATTTGTATAGAGCCTTTAGAGGATAACTAAATGTATGCAGGTGAAGTGCAAGCTCAATCTCCCCTTCATTCTAGGAAAAAAGCATAAATACTGCATGAAATGCATTAAAAATGTAACAGGAAATGTGGTGGTACTCACCTCAAAACACAATTATGATAGAAAACGAAAAAAAACCCCATAGAAATGTCAACTTCAAGAGTTAAGCGTGCACAGTATACATACACACATACAGCAACAATTAGATGCACTGGTAAACGAGTGACGAAATAAATATTGAACACCGGGTTTTTCCAACATCATAGTTCCCGCGCCCGCGCTGTTCGTTTGTGACCTTTAGTCAAACAAATAAAGACCACAGAGTGACACAGACCAGCAATTATTCCCCCATAGGGTTATGTGGTAAAACTGAGAGATGCAAAAAAGTCATGCAAAATCAATGCATGGAATGAGACATTGCATGCTTTTGTTCCTAGTAGTTGACACATTGTTCTTCTGCATCATTGTTCTTTAATTGGCCTGAATTTATACTATAATGGAAGTTTGATTATATGCCGCCCTCGGCTTCAGGTTTTTGGGCACACATGAGCAATTCATCCGCTGCTGATGAATTCGGGACTAGCGTAAGTAATATGACGTAATGGTAGCTGATCAAAAATATTCATATAAAATTGAATACTTGTCGGTTGTGAATCTTTTTAAGAGAAATGGTGTTTGGAAGGTACATTCTTTCACATTTCACCCCTATGTGGAAGCTTGGACTCTTTGGCGTATTTTCGAGGAATTATTTGATCTGCAGTGCATTTCCACTCTTACAAGCAGTGAGAAGTCATATTTTGTGATTAGCCTCTTGTCAGCCTTCACAGTATTTAATGTAGCCGATTAAGCCCCAAAATAAAGTACCTAATATTGAAGTATCATCAGTGTTGTTGCTACTCTGTGAATTAAATTTTTGTCGTGAGATTATTTAAATATGATTTTTTGATGTGCTTCAATTGAACCCGTTTTCTAAGCCGGGGTTCCGAATTGCCCTGTTGGGTTTTTTGGACTCCAGTTAATTCATTCATGACACAGTGCACCAATCTTGGAACTGATTCTATTTTCCTTTGGTATTTCTTGATTTTTCTTCTTTCTATCTATCTTTTCCTTATGTTTTTCTTTGTTTTCCCCATTCTTTATTCTTCTTTCTATTCTTATTTATTTCTGTGTTCTACGTCCTATCCTCTTCTCCTTATATTTTCTTATGTATTTCTTTGTTTTCCCCATTCTTTATCCCCCTTTCAGTTCTTATTTATTTCTTTGTTCGTATTGTTATCTATTCTTTCTCTATTCTTTATCCTTTCCTTTTGTATTTCTATGTTTTCCCATTGTCTAATCTTCTATCTATTCATATGTATTCTTTTTATCTACTTCCCTTTATATGTCTTGTTTTCCTTCTCTCTTTTTATCTATTCCTTATAATCTTTGTTTTTCATTCTATTTTATCTTTTTCCTTATGTATTTCTTTGTTTCTTATATGTATTGCATTGTTTTTCCTTCTCTCTTTTAATTCCTCATATAATTCTTTGTTTTCCCCATTATTTATTCTTGTTTTTATTCCAACTTGGACTCTTTTTCTCGAGAAGCGCTCATCGGGCTAGAATCTCGAGCTTGGGCAAATTTTGTAAATGTTTGTGTGAAGCGGTAGTGTTGAAAGGTATGCCGATAGCACAGCGTGGATCGAAATACTGAGGGGCACTGATGTCATGGGCGGCTGCAGCGGTCTTACTAGGCATATGGAAGAACAAAGTCATCGAGTGTTGAGAGGGTCTGAAAGGAGGTTGAATAATCTTTTTAAACCGACTGCCTTCCACTCTCAATGTTTCACTAGATTGGTATATACTTTTGAGCTACATAAGTTAAGGAAAGCTTTTCAAAAAACCTGGTTAAAAAACTAAGTAACAAACAAGAGGGGGCTAAAAAGCCTAATTTATTTGAGATTTCAAATGGTGATTCAAATGATGTGAATATTATGAAGGCTAAACATTATTATAATTATTATTTAGAGATGAACCAAGAAGATGCATCCTTTTTTATGTATGGGCAAAATCATTAATTTTGGAACTTTCGATTCATTTTGAATGGGACAAGGATTATACTTTAAATTTGAAGAGGTAAAAGATAATAAAATGCAGGAATTCAAACTTTTACATATGATAATTCCATAACATTAAAATTTATTCCAATGCAATATAACAAAAGATGGTAAATGTAGCTTATGTCATTGTAAAGGAGCAATAATATCCATAATGTTACTAAATTGTGAAAACATGAAGCCCCTGTGGAGAATGTTAGAAGACATGACTTTATTAGTTTTCAAAGCAAAGATCTATATTAACGAAAAGACTCTGATAATAGGATGGAATATCCACTATTTCAGTGTCGATGTCACACATATGTGACATATAGACTTGTATTTTTATTCACCAATTGCTCGACCACAGGAAAGTTATATGGTTGTCAAAGTATATATATTTTTTTTCGTGGGTCTTAACCATTACCAACTTCATTTCATTCTTAATAATTTCTACACCAAGCGAGTTTAGCCACAAGTTTTGTTCTACAATTTAAAATAATATACAACAACAACAATGGCGGACCACTAAAACTTAAACTTTGTCACTTTGGGCACATTTTATAAACAAATCAGTCGATGCCATCGTCTTCAGTATTAAATTTTGCATACGAATTCTTCCCTCCCCCCCCCCCCCCCTGTTTTAAGCGAACATCATTTTCTATTGGGATCCGTCTGTTTGGGGGTTTTGTATTTGTTATTTTGTTTGATTATGTTTGTTTTTGTTTTTGTTTTGTTTTGTATGGTTTTTTTTTGTTTGTTTTGGGGTGTTTTTTTTTTTGTTGTTGTTTTTTTTTTGGGGGGGGGGTTGTGTGTGTTTGTGTTATGTGTTTTTTTTCATCTCATGTAGTACATTTGACATTTTGTAAAAATCATAGAGATAACCTCGCTGATCGAATCCTCTAGCGCTCCCACCTACCTCATCTCGCACGCCTATGATTTTAGTAAACAGTGTACCTTTCCTTTCCTCGTAATCATGAAATAAAATATATTAATGAGGAGTATAAATTATTCACTCAGTAATAATGTTCTACCTTTTTACGTATTATTGACCCTAAAAGCTCTATCCTTGGTTGATATAAAGGATATAGCGATGATTCGATGTATAGGAAGGAATAATCTTACCACAAGAATGTGTCTACGACGACTACAGGAGTAGAGTGTTCCAATTTCAAGATTCGCTCTAGACAGCTTTTCTCCAGTGACCCAACATAGATGCTGGCATCAGAACTTAGCGTCTGGACCTAAGCAACGTATGATGAATTTCAGCTCCTACTCTTCAAAATTGAAAACTTAATACCAGAAGTGGAAAAACATGCTTACTCACCTAATGGACCTCAGCAGAGACGATAGCGCAATACAAATTACCACGAGTGTAACAAAGAAAATATGGAAAATTGCGCGCGTGATCCTTTGTGTTATTGTACTTTAAGTTTGCAGTCCGTTGCAGTGAGAGGAACAATAGATGAGGAAGAAAAGAAAAATCGATTTTATTGGGGAAAACCAGTTTCTATATTTAACTGCATATTTTATACTATTCTACCGTGTGGCTCAAAAAAAAAACGTTACACTTTTGAAATGTATCCATGTATGGAAAGCTAAAGGCCCCACCGTTCATATGATATGAAAAAATTGAAAAACTTCATGCATCAATGAGCAGTGCTCACTTAAGTTATAGGTATGAAAATTGACCTGCGCAGGATTTTTCCTTACAATTTTGGACAGGTAAGTTATTTGTAGCTTACAAAATAAGGGTGATATGAAATATTCATGATCAATTATGACAACTTTTTGTTTCTTAATATCTTTTTTTGATTATTGAATAAACGTTTTCTTTAGCCACACGGTATATTTGATTTGATACAGTTGATCCCAATCCACCTAAAAAGCCCCTTCCGTTTTGAATAGCAGAAGAATTGTTCATTTCTTTATGTGAATCAACATTGATAAACATCTGTCTTGGAATAATCACATTCGTTTTGTAAATCAGTGCATAAGAAAGAAAGTTGGAGTGATATTTAGGTTGCGACATTTTGTACCCAGACGCACTTTAATACTGCTATATAAATCCTTTATACAACCACACATTACCTACGGAATAGAAGTGTGGGGAAGCACTTATAAGACTAGCCTAAAGGTATGGTCACATCCCACCGTGCGTGTTTTTAGTCCGTATGTGTTCTGCGGAGGCCACGTCCGCCACGTGTTTCTGAAAACGTGGGGAGGGAGTAGCAAGAGCACGGAAAGAGTACGTCAACGCACTTCACACGCACTACAACGCAGGGTGTAAGTACGTGGCCCGCACGCCACGCCTGGACGTGAGTGGTGCGTGCATCGTACGTTGTGCACCTGGTAAGTGAGTTGTAAGTGCTTACAACGTGCTTACAACGTACGATCGCTGTGCGGTTGCCTCGTTATCGTACGGAGGGCGTACTTTCACGTACGGTGTCCTTACTGACTTGCAGGGAGTAAGTGCGTGCAAGTGCGATAAACATGAGTTTTTCCCCGTCACCATCTGCCGAGTCTTCATCGCTCCTCATCTGTTCGTCGCCTGCCTTTACATCATCTACGGCCCGTTTCGCCAGTGGCGTAGATACGAACACACTTTCTATTGTTAGTGGGGGATGATGAATAGATCATCCCCACTAACAATGGATAATTATGCGTGTCTACGCCCATGCTGTTGGGCTTCTCTGACCCTATTAGCTGTCTTTTGAGCTGACCCCTTATTGTTAAAGGCATTGAGTAACTTTGTTGGAGATCAGAAAAAAAAAATCTGAATTAGCTCATGCTGCAATGATAATTAGAAACCTTTAGGTCAGTCGGGAATCGTATGACTTTTACAGGTCATTTGCTGATTTCATTATCAAGATATTTATGATTTAAAATCGAAATTTTATAAGCGTATGGCATGACGCTTATAACTTGTAACGGTCGGCATACCTCCCTCTTTCGGCAAAGGCACAGCGTATACGTCTATTTGCATTGGCCTGCCGCTGTGGGGTGTAATGCTGACAGAGCTTACAAATACCAAGGATTGATAACTCGCTAGAGAAAGCTTGAGCGCTGGAGCTCATCTCGTGCGCAATGGGCTAGCCTAGCCTGTCGATCGCCTGGCCTGGCCGGCGGGCGGTCGCTGGGGTAGTCGCGACATCGTGTGTGAGTAGAATTACCAAATTTTGATTATTGCATGGTAATCCTACATACATGAATAACAAATGTTTTTGCCTGACAATAAAGAAAGAGAAAGAGGAAACAAATGAAAAGGCATTTAAAAGGGGGAAGGGGAGGTTGCACATTTTGAAACATGGACGAAACAATCCACACGACCAGCTCTATACCAGAGACGTACTAGAAGTTGTGTAAGGGAAGGAGGGGCTGTGCTGGAGCTCGGATCCCGGCCGGAGGGAGAGAGATCGGAGTGGAGGAAATGCAGCCCTGTCGTCATTCACAATTATTGCCGTACGAGGCATGGGCTGGTTTCAGAGCTCGCCACTCTGTTTTTATTTTCGGGTAACGGCCACCGCGCGCGGAGTTCGAGTGCCCGCAGGTCCAATAAATTTATTTCTCGCTCTCGAGGAAATGGAATCATTCATGTCGACAATGTTTAGCAAAATAAAGGAGGCGACCCCCAGGAGCGAAAATATCCCCTTACGCCCATGTCACATTTTCCAAACTAATTTCGGTTACTAGTCGTCAAGATATACATTGTACTGGAAATAGTGCGGGGGCGGGCATATAGGCCTATGCGGTTGGATGCTTAGACAAATTTCCAATACTACAATCGGAGGATAGAGAGAAATGTCAAGAAAAGCCTTTTTGTATCTTCAGAATAGCAGGATCATGCGATCGATTGAAGACTGATGAAACAATGAACAGATAAGATTTTATTTTGTCTCCTTGGACGGGGAATTGATTAGGGAGACGTAATACTTGTCATAAGAGTGTGGCATCCCCCCCCCCCCCCCCTCACGTCAGTGATTTTTGTTTGGGGGTTTTCTTTTTTCTTCTTCTAATATTTCTAATATTGGGCTATAGCCTAACATTCTGGAAGCTTGATAATATATCTAAGTCATATCAGGTTTCCGTAATATCTGAAAAGTGAGAAAATTGTCATTACGCCCAAAATCATCCAAATGTTTGTGGTAAATTTTCTCAAAATGAAACAAAAAATCGGAAGTCCATACCAGTAATATATTCGACTCCAGCGGTCCGGGCCGAACTTGACACAGCCCTTATCCTCATAGGCCTACGACTGATTAGCCAAATCATCTGGCTAAGGAGTGTAAGCTTCTTGCTCTGACTGGGGAGGTGGAAGAGAGATCTCTCTTCTACCTCCTTGCTCTGACCAAGGAGTTATGACAGAACTCTTTGCTCTTTACATATAGCCAACACTTGTGAAATTTGTATTGCTGCGGTTCACTACGGCTTCATAAATAGTCTTTTCACCGGGTAGCTGCAGAATGCTCTTTTTCAAAGAGAGCTTAGACTGGGCATGGACATCAATTTCTGTCAGCAAACGCCTCGCCCTCCCCTCTCTTTCTCTCTCCCCTCTCTTTCTCTCTCCGTCCCTCTCTCTCTCTACATACACATCCTTATTCTAACACGTTCACAGGCTTCCATCTAATCACGATGTTGGTTCAGGCAAGGAGTTATCACAAGTGTTTTTTAGTTATAAATTTGGTTTAGTAAATAAATACACGTAGATGCAGAATACATGAAATGAAGGATAAAATTAATACAAGAAGGTAGGCCTACCCATGCACTTACCGGGGGAGGGGGGGGGATGTCCAAACAAAAGGGGCATTTTTAGGTGGTCGAACACCCCTTTTTGTGTTATTGTAAGTCAGCACACACCTTTTTTTATGTTAAAAACGCCGCCTTAGAATTCCTGTTAACTTTTTAAAAACACTTATTGGATAATTTTTGAGTGAAAGTAACCCCCAAATAATGTTCCTTATTTTTCTTTTTGTTAGGCTTGTCAGAGATTTTTTTCAGTAAAAAGACCCCGAAAATATTATATCCCCCCCCCCCCCTCCCCTTTAACAAATTCTTGGTATGCCACTTGGCCTACTAATATTTCAAAATTCACTTTGGGATTGTGTTCGCTCTTCACTACTCTCCCCTCTCTCTCTCAATATCTCCATCGCTGCTTTCTTCCTCATCCTCTTCTCATGATTTGTTTCTTCATCCTTTCCTTCCTTTCAATGGCTTGATTTTACAGTTTTTTGCACCTCTCCATTTAGCCCTTCTCTCTTATTCCCTCTCCTTTCTGACCCTTCACAAGAAAAGGAAGTTCAAATTAAAGGAAAAAGTTCATTTTTTGTTTTAATAAGGGTATATTCAAATTACAATACAACAGAAATTAAAGACCAACTGGTTCCGACCATTATGTGGCTCTATATGGCTGGTAAGGGCAGGGATTTTTCAAGAAGGATATTATCAGTGGCAAAGGATGTATCAACATTTTAAATAATATATCTGGACATAATATTTCTTGGCAGCAACAAGTGCTGAAGACAACATGCAAGTTGTCTTTAACACTTTTCCTAAAGATTCAGGAAGGGGGGGGTACAAGTTACACCCACTCATCCTATTACCACCATCACACCACCAAACCGACCAGTTCTTTGCCATTCAGGGTAATTTTGTTCTTGGTCTTGTGTCGGTCTTATTAGTGTGATTGAGGTATTAGGAAGATGGACAAGGAAAAAAGCCATCAATTGATAAATGTAAAAAAAAAAGAGGCAAATTTAATTTTCTCTACATGAACAGGAGGAATTCACTGCTACTGAATTGCCATTCACAATAATAAAATTCCATTTGTACTATATACAGTATGTAACCAAATTTCAAAAAAGTCACAGCAAAACTGAATTAAAGGAGAATTCCGCTAAAAAATAAAGACGATAGTGTTCAAAGGTGTTATTTATTCCTACTTGTTAGACTATATGGCTTCGCGTCAAAATATACGAGATCGATACGAATCAATTTTTTTTGAGCAAAATGTACCATCTGCTAGCAATATGTATCGTCTGCTAGCAGCACATGGGGGCTGTCATTTTGTTTATGTGTACAAGAAGATTTTCTTAATCCAAATGCTCAATTGCCTTTTTCAAAATTAAAAACCCATTTGAGATTAAAAATATAGAATAGATATGTCAATTTATTTTTAAACTGAAGATTTCCTTATATATTTCTGTTGAAAATCGATATTCGCTTAATAGAAATCTATTTTCTCGATACTGGACGTATGGGACGGAGCAAATTAATTCAAATTTTATGGATGCTTCTTCCCTGAGCATCTATAGCGGTAAACTATGCATTCACCTGCTTTCGGATAATGGACTTGAAAAGTCAGAATGCATGCTTCATATATTATGTTCTGCTCTGTTTGGCAAACCCAAGAAAATAGATTTTTGTTAAGCAAAACCAGACATTTTTAAAAGTATCATTATAAAGATTTAATTTTTATAATACATGTAAACACCCACTTTATATTTTCCGTCACATATGGGATTTTAGGTAATGAAGAAAATCAATTTAGGATTTGGATTCAAAATATCTTCCTGACTGGAACATTTCTCAATGGTTCATGTACAACTCCAAATCAGCAAGAAAATGGCAGCCCCCATGTAAATGAGTAGGAGACGATACCGGGTGTTGGAATATCTTTATTTATACCCTTTTCTGATATCTTATTAGAAAATGATTTAGGCCAATAAGTAGGAATATATTACACCTTCCAATATAAGTAAATTTGTAATCAGGACTTAATTCTCCTTTAAGTAAAAAGCACATTTCCATGGAGAACAAGAAAAGTCCAGGCCGGTCCACTCTGATATCGTCTTCCCATCTTTTCTTCTGTCTTCCTCTTTTTCTTCCACCTTTCACTGTGCCTTGCAGGATGGTTTTTGCAAGACCCGAAGAATGTGAAACATGCCATATCATTTCCATTTGTGCTTTTTCACGGTCATGAGGAGTTCTTCGTATGGCCCAATTGCTTGGTGGATGATGGTGCGGACCGTCTCGTTGGTTATGTGGTCTTTATATGAGATGCCTAGTAATTTACAGAAGCATCTCATTTCCATTGCTTGAATTCGCCTCTGGAGGTCTGCTGTGAGGGTCAAGGATTCCCAGGCAAACAGGTTGATGGATAGGACGAGTGATCTCATCAATCGTATCTTGGAACTGAGCAAGACCAAGAAGTCTAACACCGTAACTAAGCTGACAGTGGCAGGGAATCCAATCAGCACATACAACAGTTTGGTGGTGCTGTAATAAAAGAAAAGATAGTTTCAAAAAAATGAATTAGAATTTCAATGAAATAGAATTTTTTTTCTTTTGTGAAAAGGCCATGGCCTGAATTCATGAATACTTCTGTAAGGGTAGTACAAGCAACTTACATGGCCTCATGTCCAATCATAAATGGCAATACAGGCTACGCTTATTTTAAACCATAGTTTAGACCATGGGTTTACCCTCCTTTGTGAATTGTGGCCAATATGCTTCTTAACAAGGTGTCAAGCTTTTCATTACACTTTTTAGGTCATGAACTGAAATGGAAACTGTCCTAAAGTGAAATATGCCAGTGTTGTGAACATAACATGCGCTGGTCTACATGATGGTAGAGGTACCTTTTAAAAATATTCTAATTTACACAGCAACACCTTGTGTAAAACTAATGTCCAAACAAATCAGACAGGAACTAACAACTGCCTACAAAAATTACTTATACTGACAAAAATCTCTATCTGTACTACAGAATCCCATAAATTATTCATCATAAGAATATAAAATGTAAAGTAAATCCATCCTTCATCCACAAATATTTCTTTCACCTAAAACAATTTTAAATAAAATGTTGTTTGACTCGCTTCGCTCTCTGGCAAAATATTTAGAAATTGAAAAGCTGATATTTGGGCAAAAGGCGTCAGTCCCCTCCTTACGAAATGGGCCTGTCTGATCAAGATCTCATGTCTGCGTTTTTTCTCTTATTAATTTTTGTCGGGGGAGAGGAATTAGGGTGCAGCAGTTTTGTCGGCAAAAATAGGTATTGCATCCTAAAAAAATTGTTGGCGAATTTGGGTGTCACAACCCTCCCCCATTCAAAATGTTCTAGCAACGCCCCTGTTAGTCAAGCTCTTGCATGACAAAAACTCTAATGGAATAGACCCGAGTGGCAATAAACCAGCTTAATTTTATTTTTATTATACTTCATTTCTTTATTTTTTACATGTAGACCCTACTACTCCAAATACAACATTTCTTTGTTTCATTCCTGTTCTATAATTGTACATCTCTCAAGTAAACATGGAAGGTGACGAAAGAGGATATTTACCTGTAGGTGAAGGTAGATCTATTTGCATGTTTCTGGCATGACTGTGTCTGCTCCATCATCAAATAAGAGATGTCCTGCATCTGTAAGCAAAACAGAATGACTAGTCAAATGTATCCATAACAGACTATCAAACCGTTTTCTTAGGCGAGTATATGGATCTGAATGAAAGACTGAAAATAAGAGTTTGTAGATATCTACTGAATCATATACATGTACCTGTGAACAGCCCACACCTCCCTGCCCTATTGCATATCCACTTATCCAGGAAAGTATTAAAAAACATTTAAAAAATAAAATTCAGTAGTATGAAGGGGTGGGTCCATATAACTGAAGTTTGCCATTGGATTTCTCCAAAAATAATATGCATGGAATAGCACTAACCAAGATAAAATATTTATTCATGCTTATGCCCAACATACATTGCGATTTCCCAAATACTGAATGCAAAATTTTTAAAATTTACAGATCAGATCTACCAGTAGTTGGAAACTATCTGTCCGGACACCCAACATAGGTATACATAGCAGGGGCGTATCCAGGGGGGCGCAACAGGCGCCCCCCCCCCCCCCTATTGGCCGTCGTAAAAAAAAAAAACTAGCAAAAAAAAAAAAAAAATCCTCATACCATTGTTCATTAAATAGACTTCAAAATTGGTCACATATAGCACTATTTTGCATCTCAGCCCTTCTTCAGAAGCAAAAATTTTCCAAAGACCCCTCCCCCATGACGGCGATCAATAATTCCTGGCGCCCCCCCCCCCCCTATTGGGAAATCCTGGATACGCCACTGCATAGTGATAAGGATAACTCATTCTCACTGATAAGAACTGTCACATATAAATCCTATATAAATCAAGATTTTGAACTGCTAAGAAAACAATGCAATTACTCTATGGCATGATTGGTATGTAATATTCCACCAGATTGGGGAAGTGGCAAGAAGATTCAAAATTCATGGAAAGAGCAGAGTGAATCTAAGTGCTTATTTTTTTTTAAATCTGGAAGAAAGAAACAGATTTAACGACCGGGCGGGGGGGGGGGGGGAGCACTCAGTATATACATGTATATGTAGTGTGTGGTGGGTACGTGCCGCCCAAAAGACCCCATTTTTACACTAAAATTTTCGTTCCAAAGCATACCATTTTTTTCTTGAGAAAAAGAGAAAAAAACATACCAAAGCAACGTTTTTTTTCTCATTTTGTCGTTCTAGTCGTTCTGGCACGCCTCGGCCTGGCCCGTTTCGCTTCTTCTTCTTCATAAGTACAGGCCACCATCAGGTGTATTCTCGTACTTCAATGACAACATAGAATAGACGTGCCATGACACACAGCGTATTAAGCGACTGTGTGTGGGTACCAGGTAGCTATACGAGCTCCTTGGCTTATCAATCTGGTACTTGCCTACACAGCTGTATATGGGATCCATATACCTTGTTTGTTGGAAGGCATCACCCAAAAAAACTACATCTAAATATCACCAAATGTTTCTCACATAATTTGGCCCATGCAACCCACCCTCGGAATTTGCTATAGGGGTTACCTTCCAGGATCAACTAAGAAAAAAAAAGGACAAAAATCGACAGATTTTTTTACCTTGCATTTGTAACTTATATATATGGGACTACACAAACCTTACCTTGCTGGGTAGTCCAATATAACTTGTGCAAGTAAAAAAAAAACCTGATCACACCTGCCAGGTTTGTGTTTTTTTTTAGACAATCAATTTTTACAATCTAACATGTAGTTGATCCTGGAGAGGAAGGTAACCCCTTTAGCAAACTCTGACTCTGAGGCCTGAGGATGGTTTGCATGACTCACAGTATGTGAGAAATGGCGATATTTATATTTTTAGATCTATTTTTTATTTATTTATTTATTCTTATTTTTTTTTATTTTTTATTTCTTTTTTTTTTTTTTAGGGGGGGGGGGGGGGGTTGATATCTCATTATCTGCCTCCACACACGGTATGGATCCTACCTATATGAGCTCCTTGGCTTATCAATCTGGTACTAGTACTGGCCTACGGAGCCGTTCATGGGATCCAACTGTGAGTGGAGCCGGAGGCACATATCAACAAAAACAAGATCTAACAAGTAACATGTCTAAATTAATTATAATCATTTCTCACAAACAAAAAACAAAAAACAAAAAATTCGCTATACGCCTTCTACATCATGAAGCCAGGCGTTCTTACCCAGCAATCTAATTGCGCACGGGTTAGCAGGACTGGAAAATGCCCTGAAATAACATTTTTCTGATAACTCCCGCGACCGACAGCTCCTTCACCACAGCGTTTCCTCCTCTTGTCATGCAGATATGGCATGACAATGGATACACACAAACACTGGTGAGTTCTCGGAAATTTCTTATCTTTTTTGGATTTTTTGGTAAAAATACGTACGATCAAAAAGACATTCTAATTCTAAACGTTTTCCTAGGAGGAAACGCTGTGGTGAAGGAGCTGTCGGTCGCGGGAGTTATCAGAAAAGTGTTATTTCAGGGCATTTTCCAAATTCCAGTCCTGCTAGTGCTAACCCGTGCGCAATTAGATTGCTGGGTAAGAACGCCTGGCTTCGTGATGTAGAAGGCGTATAGCCATTTTTTTTTTTTTTTTACATTCACGAAGCCAATCCTTGCTAGCCATGCAAACCAGACATTTTATTCACAAGCCTCAAAATGTTGTTTTTCACGTCACAACTCCTGAACTGCGTGTAAATGAATAAGTGTGCAGACATGGGATTGGGAACCATGCAAGATTGTTTATAATTATATTCAATGTTGAATTACCTGAAATGACAAGGCCACCGTTTCTTGTGAAAATGTCATTGTTCTTGCTCTAATTTTGATGCAATTTTTTTTTTCAAACTTACTCTTTAGAATATCAGGAATAAAATAAAATAAATTTTTAGAGGAATATTAAAGAAACTCTTGTTCATTTTTCCCGTAAAAAAAACCTCAGGTGCGCAGACCTAGGGGCTTAGGGCTCCCCATACAGCTGCGGAGGCCAGTATCACTACCACTATATACCAGACTGATCAGCCATGGAGCTCGGCGTACAGTAATGTACGCAGTACATGTAGGTCGATATTCCCGGGATTAGAGTCAATAAAATCTAGTTACAAATCTTACAGATCTTACAAATCTTACAAATCTTACAAAAGTGAGTTGTGGATATCACACTGTGCCCGTGTCACGGCGCTGGCATTATGTTTGGTCAATCTGACTAGCCAGCTGCCGCTGCTTGTTTGAAGGAGAAAAAAATCTCAAGTCTCAAGATGATAAAAGTTAAAACAAACGTCGAGAACTAGCTTTCAGTCTGCATGCTATAGCTGCACTGTACTGTGCATGCACTGAGCTGAGTTAGCTACATGCGTATACGCTGGCGTTGGGTCGCCTACGGGTAGGGTACGGTACGACCGTATACCGTTGCACTGTACAAGTAACTATCCCGACAGCTCAGCTAAAAAAGCTGGTATATCACTGGCGCCTAGCGCCTGTAAGTGGATGTTGGGTATAAACGGGCTTACCATAGAGATACATACTATGTATCTCTATACGTATACATGTACGAAACACACATAGCGTATTGCCAATGTCTCACAACGAACGCATGAGGACGCTAGACCAAAAACTGTTTGAAACGTAGATCTGCCGTTATTTCAGCCAGAATTTTGATTTCAAATCCACAGTTATTTTTTTTTTTTTAAATAGTAAATGAGCTCCAATTTCTATCTTACTTTCACATGTCACTAATTAGGTGATCTGTCGTACATCGACAGATCACCTCTTAATTTCGTCAAGATTTTTCTTTATTAGGTGATCTGTCGTACATCGACAGATCACCTCTTAATTTCGTCAAGATTTTTCTTCTTTATTATTATTATTTATTTATTTATTTTTATTTTTCGCCCATTTTCTTGTTACCATGATTCCTCAAAAATTTCATTCTCAATTTTCTTCAAATTTTCGTCACTTATCAGACTGGTCAATGTCAAGATGTGGCATCTCATTCAAGGTCATCAGGTTATCATGACGTCATCAAGACGCCATTTTGTAAATTTACAAGATCGATTATATCTTCATAATCGATCATCAAAAATCAACTATATTTACATCACATAAACTTCACATGACGGGTCATCAGGTCATGTCCTCACAGGTCATCTAGAGGTCAGGACGTACGCGTACGCGCGCGTCAAAATTTTAAAATGCTCAAAATCACGTAGGATCAAGTCTGCACACGTTTCAGGTCAGTTTGAGCATTTCAAAAATGTCCGTGCGTAAGCGTCCGCGCGCGCGTTTTACGCGCGCACAAATCGTAAATAACGTTAGAACGCTGTTTTTTTTATTGATTTGCAATCCTGACACTTTTCTTCATCATTTCCATCAATTTGAATCAATTTCAATCAATAATAAGGTCGTACGGGCGCGTCAAAGTTCGAAATCCGTGCGCGCGTCTATGGCGAAAATAACGTAAAAACGTGCAAAAACATGCCTCTACAAAATTCATTGTAGCTCGTTAGATAGTCCGTTGACCCCCAAATTTTTTGTCATCATCAGGTAGGGTATGAATCATAGATTTCATTTCATGTATCATTTCATCCATATAAACATTATGACGTCATCAAAATGGCACCAGAAGTCAAAATTTCCATTTTTCATGTTTTGACGTCATCACATTTATGCAAATTTGGCTCTAGATTCGTAATTATTGGTCGTTTTTCTCCCAAATTTTGATATGTTATAGCTGCAACAATTCTCTACGAGACATCTTGCCAACATTATTCATTTTGATGACGTCATCACACTGAAATCTTCAATTAAAGACGACATGTCAAATTTTTCCCTATTTGCGTGTTATGTCTATGGAAGATGATTTTTTTTCGAATCATGAATCTACATGACATCGTTCTCTGAGCAGTATCTCAGTTATTTTTGGTCTATTTCCTTCCAGATTTTAATATGTTGTAGCTGAGACTATAAGCTTTTATTAGTAAGCCCTCCAATTTTTGATCAGATGTCGGGATCATGCCCAATTTTTCAGTACCAAATGGGATTTGAGAATCACGTTTTTCGTTTACGTGTTATCTCTATGGGAAATATTTTGGTCTATCGGTAAAGCACATGACTACCATGGTCAAGGTACCTGGTTCGATCCCCGGGGCCGATTTTTTTTTTTTTTTTTTGCTTCTTTTTACTTGTCATTTTACCATCCTCTACGACTATTATAACATAAACAATCACAAACCAAGTAATAAAATGCCTTATTTTGCATGTTATGTCTATTGCAAAATGCTGTGCAGTGGTTTATGTATATCCCTATGGAAAATCTGTTTCACTGACGTGTATTAAAGCTATCCTACAATATCATTAGTCCTATTAGATATCACAATTTCTCAAAATTGGCTTAGTCAATTATCTTAATTATCTTATTGTGACGTCATCTAGACGCCATTTTCTACAAATCAACTTATGGTCGTATCTTCATAACGAAATGTGATTTCTCGTTCATATTTGGCATGGTTAACGTCACTGTCATTGCAGTCATGATCCTTACCATTATCCCCATCATTATCATCATTATCATTATCATCATTATATCATCAATCATCTTCAAAATCACCAACACCATAATCATCATGAATATCATTATCATCACCATCATTATATTATCATCTTCATCATCATCACCATTATCATCATCACCGTAATCTTTTTACAATGACCGTTTCACACATTTTGCTACATTCCTGTCCTCAAGAAGCATCTCCATTCATGGCATTCTTGACTTCCTATCTTCAGTTTAGCATTTCCCCATTATTATGATCATCCTGATTACAATCATGATCGTACAAAGTGAAAGACAGATCACCTAATTCGTCATGACGAATTAAACTCTAGTTTATTTATTATTATTAGGTGATCTGTCGTACATCGACAGATCACCTCTTAATTTCGTCAAGATTTTTCTTCTTTATTATTTATTATTATTTATTTATTTTTATTTTTCGCCCATTTTCTTGTTACCATGATTTCTCAAAAAGTTCATTCTCAATTTTCTTCAAATTTTCGTCACTGATCAGACATGTTAATGTTAAGATGTGGCATCTCATTCAAGGTCATCAGGTTATCATGACGTCATCAAGACGCCATTTTGTAAATTTACAAGATCGATTATATCTTCATAATCGATCATCAAAAATCAACTATATTTACATCACATAAACTTCACATGACGGGTCATCAGGTCATGTCCTCACAGGTCATCTAGAGGTCAGGACGTACGCGTACGCGCGCGTCAAAATTTTAAAATGCTCAAAATCACGTAGGATCAAGTCTGCACACGTTTCAGGTCATTTTGAGCATTTCAAAAATGTCCGTGCGTAAGCGTCCGCGCGCGCGTTTTACGCGCGCACAAATCGTAAATAACGTTAGAACGCTGTTTTTTTTATTGATTTGCAATCCTGACACCTTTCTTCATCATTTCCATCAATTTGGAATCAATTTCAATCAATAATAAGATCGTACGGGCGCGTTAAAGTTCGAAATCCGTGCGCGCGTCTATGGCGAAAATAACGTAAAAACGTGCAAAAACATGCCTCTACAAAATTCATTGTAGCTCGTTAGATAGTCCGTTGACCCCCAAATTTTTTGTCATCATCAGGTAGGGTATCAATCATAGATTTCATTTCATGTATCATTTCATCCTTATATACATTATGACGTCATCAAAATGGCGCCTGAAGTCAAAATTTCCATTTTTCATGTTTTGACGTCATCACATTTATGCAAATTTGGCTCTAGATTCGTAATTATTGGTCGTTTTTCTCCCAAATTTTGATATGTTATAGCTGCAACAATTCTCTACGAGACATCCTGCCACCATTATTCATTTTGATGACGTCATCACACTGAAATCTTCAATTAAAGACGACATGTCAAATTTTTCCCTATTTGCGTGTTATGTCTATGGAAGATGATTTTTTTTCGAATCATGAATCTACATGACATCGTTCTCTGAGCAGTATCTCAGTTATTTTTGGTCTATTTCCTTCCAGATTTTAATATGTTGTAGCTGAGACTATAAGCTTTTATTAGTAAGCCCTCCAATTTTTGATCAGATGTCGGGATCATGCCCAATTTTTCAGTACCAAATGGGATTTGAGAATCACGTTTTTCGTTTACGTGTTATCTCTATGGGAAATATTTTGGTCTATCGGTAAAGCACATGACTACCATGGTCAAGGTACCTGGTTCGATCCCCGGGGCCGATTTTTTTTTTTTTTTTTTTTGCTTCTTTTTACTTGTCATTTTACCATCCTCTACGACTATTATAACATAAACAATCACAAACCAAGTAATAAAATGCCTTATTTTGCATGTTATGTCTATTGCAAAGTGCTGTGCAGTGGTTTATGTATATCACTATGGAAAATCTGTTTCACTGACGTGTATTAAAGCTATCCTACAATATCATTAGTCCTATTAGATATCACAATTTCTCAAAATTGGCTTAGTCAATTATCTTAATTATCTTATTGTGACGTCATCTAGACGCCATTTTCTACAAATCAACTTATGGTCGTATCTTCATAACGAAATGTGATTTCTCGTTCATATTTGGCATGGTTAACGTCACTGTCATTGCAGTCATGATCCTTACCATTATCCCCATCATTATCATCATTATCATTATCATCATTATATCATCAATCATCTTCAAAATCACCAACACCATAATCATCATGAATATCATTATCATCACCATCATTATATTATCATCTTCATCATCATCACCATTATCATCATCACCGTAATCTTTTTACAATGACCGTTTCACACATTTTGCTACATTCCTGTCCTCAAGAAGCATCTCCATTCATGGCATTCTTGACTTCCTATCTTCAGTTTAGCATTTCCCCATTATTATGATCATCCTGATTACAATCATGATCGTACAAAGTGAAAGACAGATCACCTAATTCGTCCTCATGACGAATTAAACTCTAGTTATTATTATTATTTATTTATTTTTATTTTTCGCCCATTTTCTTGTTACCATGATTTCTCAAAAAGTTCATTCTCAATTTTCTTCAAATTTTCGTCACTGATCAGACATGTTAATGTTAAGATGTGGCATCTCATTCAAGGTCATCAGTTTATCATGACGTCATCAAGACGCCATTTTGTAAATTTACAAGATCGATTATATCTTCATAATCGATCATCAAAAATCAACTATATTTACATCACATAAACTTCACATGACGGGTCATCAGGTCATGTCCTCACAGGTCATCTAGAGGTCAGGACGTACGCGTACGCGCGCGTCAAAATTTTAAAATGCTCAAAATCACGTAGGATCAAGTCTGCACACGTTTCAGGTCATTTTGAGCATTTCAAAAATGTCCGTGCGTAAGCGTCCGCGCGCGCGTTTTACGCGCGCACAAATCGTAAATAACGTTAGAACGCTGTTTTTTTTATTGATTTGCAATCCTGACACCTTTCTTCATCATTTCCATCAATTTGGAATCAATTTCAATCAATAATAAGATCGTACGGGCGCGTTAAAGTTCGAAATCCGTGCGCGCGTCTATGGCGAAAATAACGTAAAAACGTGCAAAAACATGCCTCTACAAAATTCATTGTAGCTCGTTAGATAGTCCGTTGACCCCCAAATTTTTTGTCATCATCAGGTAGGGTATGAATCATAGATTTCATTTCATGTATCATTTCATCCTTATATACATTATGACGTCATCAAAATGGCGCCTGAAGTCAAAATTTCCATTTTTCATGTTTTGACGTCATCACATTTATGCAAATTTGGCTCTAGATTCGTAATTATTGGTCGTTTTTCTCCCAAATTTTGATATGTTATAGCTGCAACAATTCTCTACGAGACATCCTGCCACCATTATTCATTTTGATGACGTCATCACACTGAAATCTTCAATTAAAGACGACATGTCAAATTTTTCCCTATTTGCGTGTTATGTCTATGGAAGATGATTTTTTTTCGAATCATGAATCTACATGACATCGTTCTCTGAGCAGTATCTCAGTTATTTTTGGTCTATTTCCTTCCAGATTTTAATATGTTGTAGCTGAGACTATAAGCTTTTATTAGTAAGCCCTCCAATTTTTGATCAGATGTCGGGATCATGCCCAATTTTTCAGTACCAAATGGGATTTGAGAATCACGTTTTTCGTTTACGTGTTATCTCTATGGGAAATATTTTGGTCTATCGGTAAAGCACATGACTACCATGGTCAAGGTACCTGGTTCGATCCCCGGGGCCGATTTTTTTTTTTTTTTTTTTTTGCTTCTTTTTACTTGTCATTTTACCATCCTCTACGACTATTATAACATAAACAATCACAAACCAAGTAATAAAATGCCTTATTTTGCATGTTATGTCTATTGCAAAGTGCTGTGCAGTGGTTTATGTATATCCCTATGGAAAATCTGTTTCACTGACGTGTATTAAAGCTATCCTACAATATCATTAGTCCTATTAGATATCACAATTTCTCAAAATTGGCTTAGTCAATTATCTTAATTATCTTATTGTGACGTCATCTAGACGCCATTTTCTACAAATCAACTTATGGTCGTATCTTCATAACGAAATGTGATTTCTCGTTCATATTTGGCATGGTTAACGTCACTGTCATTGCAGTCATGATCCTTACAATTATCCCCATCATTATCATCATTATCATTATCATCATTATATCATCAATCATCTTCAAAATCACCAACACCATAATCATCATGAATATCATTATCATCACCATCATTATATTATCATCTTCATCATCATCACCATTATCATCATCACCGTAATCTTTTTACAATGACCGTTTCACACATTTTGCTACATTCCTGTCCTCAAGAAGCATCTCCATTCATGGCATTCTTGACTTCCTATCTTCAGTTTAGCATTTCCCCATTATTATGATCATCCTGATTACAATCATGATCGTACAAAGTGAAAGACAGATCACCTAATTCGTCCTCATGACGAATTAAACTCTAGTTATAGTTCTAACAGTACGATTATATATCATTGGACCACTTTCACGCTGAATTTGTCAAATTTTGCAAAGCTACACAATACCTTTAAGCTTCTTGGGCATCTTGGAGACGAAATGATGATACTCGTCAGTCTGCTCGGCTTTTGTATATCCTGCAGAAATCAGCGCGCACAACGTGCGTTGCAAGTGCATAGCACGTACTTCCTCGGTGCGGTTTACGTGAGTTCTGCGTGCTCACTGGACAATCGAACTGGAGAAGCGCCGAATAAGCACGGACCCCGCACTTATCACGTGCGGAGCACACACGTGCTAGGTGCGTTGTCCGTAGAGCAAGTAACTGTGGGAATTTTTTTCAAAAACTCACGGAGTCCGTGCGTTGTGCGCTCGTTAGCAGCAGAGGGCACGCACGTCAACGCACGTCACCCGTACTGGGGGTGAATCTGTAGACCGCCCGCAGCCTGAACGCAGCGAAAGTTCCTCGTGCACTAAAAGTGCTACGGCGTGTCTGCGTGCTCCCAAATCCGTACTGATGCGGTACCACAGAACTCCTAAAGACGTAGAAGGCTCATACCCATTCACAACGCACAGATCGCGGTATCGCCGTAATACCCGGTGTAGGATTCGCTCGAGTGCACACGCCGCCATATTGCTTAGTCCTCGATCTTTTCAACTACCCACCAGACCGTGTGCTTCTCAATGCCTATTTATATTATATCGGACCTTCTTTATCGAAATAAAGGGCCTTGTGCCTTCATCACTTGAAATTTTGAAGTTGGCTTTTCCACTGAAGTTCAGCTGCTCTTTCATACATAAGTAACGATGTACGATGTACGATGACATAATGCTTTTCAAAATGTATGAATGATTTCATATCATTTATAATCAATAATAGATAATGTGTATTTTATTGTTTCATAAGAGACACTGTACATTCGATTGCTATACTATATTACATGCAATCATTGTGTAATCTTTGAATAAGTATACTACCCTATAATGTGTTTTGTAAATATGTATATAACAATTCTGTTTCTATACTGAGCTAAAGTAGTCTTTATACTTCTTGTATGTACTTTCAAAACTATACAATGCCATTTCAAAATAACTCATATATAAATGGTTATTTTTCAACAGATTTTAGAAAATATCACCGTCTATACATTAGGAATTAAGATGATAGGAATGTGCAACGAGGATACCATATTCTTTGTATTTACATGTTTATATATATATATATATATATATATATATATATATACGCAACGTTATTCTCGCAATTTCTTTCACAATTTGTATGTACAAAATTTATGTATATATGTTCTTATTTATTTTTTGTTATGAGTTTATTTTCATGATTTTGATTATTGTTACTTACTATTGCTATCAGGGCCTCATGGAAGACCACCAAAATTGGTGATAATGAGTCACACTGTATAAATATCAGAAATAAATAAATAAATAAACGTCAACTAATATCATGTACATTTCTTTTTTTTTTTGTGGGGGGGGGGTCTCTTTCGGACACAAAGGTTAAAATTGTATTCTCTCAAATTCAAGATAATATCAAACAGTTGTTTTTTCTATCACTATTATTATTTTAGTTCCCTTTCAAGAAAGCAGCCCGAGTTCGTTTGTTCACATTCATCCTTCTTGACACCCCCTCGGAAAAAGCAACAAAAAATATACTTGCTTTTTTGGTACGATGTACATGACTTGTAAAACGTTGATACTTTTTGTACAGTTTCATCTGATATAAAAAGGCCAACAACTTTGTTTTTTCTTTCGCACTGTTTTATTTCTGCATTTTTCATAAGTACAAAGTAAAGTATATTCAGAATCATAATAGCATAATATACATAATCTACGTAATAAACATAATATAATTACTTTTGACAAACAGATAAAAATCTACTTGATCGTTTAACAAAATAAGATATAAATATAATAATGGGCCGTGCAATATGTGAAATGAGTGATTGTACAAAGCCTCTGCTTAATTTGAAATTTAATTTGATGCCTCAATAATAATGGTTTATTTTTCTCTAACAATTATTAAATAGTAACTTTAATTACTGTATTGATTAAGAAGGTGTTTTTGTAATGGCTTTAAAAGAAAAAGTGAAGTCCGTAACTAAGGTAAGGAGTTCCATATGTCGGGGCCGTGATGCCTAATTGATTTTTTGAATTAAGGATGTGTTCAACATACTCTGCCATGTTTCTTTTATCTTTGATGATACTCCGGTTACATGTCGTTTTTCCGAAGGTTCGTATTTCCGAAGGTTCGTTTTTCCGAAGGTTCATAATTCCGAAGGTTTGTTATTCCGAAGGTTCGTTACTCCGAAGGTTCGTTTTTCCGAAGGTTCGTTTTTCCGAAGGTTCTTTTTTCCGAAAATGAAATAGGGTTCATAATTCCGAAGGTTCGTATTTCCGAAAATGAAAAAGGGTTCGTATTTCCGAAAATGAAAAAGGGTTCGTATTTCCGAAAATGAAAAAGGGTTCGTATTTCCGAAAATGAAATAGGGTTCGTATTTCCGAAAATGAAAAAGGGTTCGTATTTCCGAAAATGAAATAGGGTTCGTATTTCCGAAAATGAAAAAGGGTTCGTATTTCCGAAAATGAAATAGGGTTCGTATTTCCGAAAATGAAAAAGGGTTCGTATTTCCGAAAATGAAAAAGGGTTTAAATTCAGAGAATACGGCGTCAATCCGTATTTTGGATAGGAAGGAGGGGAAAGACGGCCAAGTGTAAAGATATTCATTTCGTACTCAATAATCATAACAATGATGATAACAATTATAATAATATCCAGAGCAATAGCCATTATTATCGTAATTCCTATCAATATTATCATTATTATTATTATGATTATTATAATTATTATTATCATCATTATTGTTATTATTATTATTAATATTATTATCATTATTATAATTGTTCCTATTATAATAACCAATATTTGTGAGCGAGCGTGGAGAGCGAGCGCCTCAGGAATACATGTTTCATTTCTCATAAAATGATATTACTTCGGTGATTAAAATACATACTGATGTATTGAAGAAAGTGAATGATCGGATTCCGGATTAAATTTCCTACAACGAAATTGGCTTGAAGTTATTTATATAATGTATATACCGCTTTGGAAAATGAGACACACCAAAGTTCCAAGTAGATCTTTACAAGAAGAAAATGGTCACGTAATGTTTTTGAAAGGGGGAGCTGATGCCTCTTGGCAGAATATCATACTCCCCGTTCGTACAATTTGCAAGCGAGCGAAGCGAGTTAGAAAAAACATAAAACCCTTTTTTATTGTAATGGAAATGCAATTTCGCCATCAAAAGACAAATATAGAACATGTAATAATGAGCCATGAATAATATAACTGAACCCTACTGCCGAATATGGAATATTTGGGCACTTCACTCGCCCTAATGAAGGGCGTTCCCTGTCCCAAACTATTCCGTTTCTAAATCTTACGCGCTAGTGAGCAAGTAAAAAAAAGGAGATATTGTCTATAGAATAATGATTTTAGCCGACCATCTCGCTTCCCAAAATGAAAGGATGTTCGGGCACCACGCTGCTGGATTCCAGCGAGCCAAACATTGACACTTTATTATCTTTAAGATGTAATTACTTCGTGAACATAAATTGTGATTAAAAAAGTATACTATGAAAAGTGTAAACTAAAAATAAGGTGGGGGCGTCCTGCTTCCCTAGCCCTCAGAGCCATCTATTACAGAGTTTGGCCAACTCGGCTCCATGTAGGTAGCAATATGGCGCTTGTTGCTTTGTTAGGCAAGCACTAAACAAAGGAATATACGCCATGTTGTGCCCAAATAAACCGAGTTGGCCGAAGTCTGTAATATGGCTCTGTAGATGACTCTACAAGCCCTCCCCTCCGGTCCCCAAACAACAACAGCAATAAAAACAACAACAAGAGAGTTCATAAAGGAGTCACTGCTATTGATAAGTGCCCGCTTTGTCTTGTGATAAGTGCCCTATACCTATATACCTATATATATATTTAATATATTGTTCGTATATACTCCGATGTCGCTTACAAATTGAGCCCTAAAGTCCACAAAAGAACCACATAGGCCTACCTAGCTCAGAGAGGCTTCCTATATAATAGATTCCGATCCCCTACTGATGTCAGCATAATGAGAGGCAGTGGAGCAGGGGGCAGTTATACAAGAATGAGCAGTGCCCTTACATCAAAACAGGAAGAACGACAATTTCTTTCTAAATTTTTTTAAGCTCGCTGGCTACGCTCGCTCGCATTTCCCATTGTCTTTTTATCATAATTATTAGGAAAATCGCTGTTATTCAAAATATCTTCAATATGAATAATCAGATCATTGCACTCAACTGTAAAATATTTTTTTTTCTTTTTTTTTTCTTTTTCATCTAGAACCATGCCAAGACATAAACAATAATGTGTCGAAAATGATATTCGATAGTGTATTAATGGGTGGGGACACCAACAAAAGCAATATACTATTGTCTCAGCTCAAAGTGGCGTTTCCCGCAATTTTTTCACCCTTTGTAGGTACCCTTTGCCCCCAAAGTGCCCCTTTTGTTGGTGCCCCCACCCATTTTGAAAGACGCTCCACCGC
This sequence comes from Heliocidaris erythrogramma, assembly GCA_025617745.1. Lineage (NCBI taxonomy): Eukaryota > Metazoa > Echinodermata > Echinoidea > Camarodonta > Echinometridae > Heliocidaris > Heliocidaris erythrogramma. The sequence continues at coordinate 19,904,952 of CM046860.1, read as the reverse complement.
CCCTGCTATCACCCACACTGGGAGTTACTAAAGTTCTGGATTCTGATCTTTACCTCCTATTTTGCTCTTTTTAGTTATATATTGTGATATGATTTACATTGCATACAAGAATTATCTTTTGATGAACATTGACGAGTGCATATGGACGTCTATTAATGACGTCTATTATTCACAAGTAATATAATGTGATAATGCTGAACTCACTTTCCTTTTCAGATGATGATAGAATCTTAATTACATTCAAATGATCCTAATGATTACTAAAGTTTTGTAACCATGGGCCTATTTCTATCTGTCAACCTCAAAACACATATCCAGTGGATCCAAATTTCTACATATCCATAATGAAAATTATAGTGTCCAAAGCATATTATGCTAAGGCTGGCTACTAAAATAAGGCAATTTTTTAACACGTAATTTTTTTCATTTAGTATGCATGAATGTGTAAAATTATTTGACTATATAAATTCATTATGCAAAACATAACATCATATTTTACTCCCATTGCAGGCTAATTTTGTGGGTTGTGACCATAGCTTTAATGCCAAATGAATTTAAAGTAGAGAAAACCTTAGGTTGGTGAAACATTGTAGATTGACAGATTGACGGGTATTATATGAATACACAGATGAATTAAGAGTGAACATGACTGTCATCAAATAAACTGGGTAACTTATACGTAAAAATGAGAGTGTTAAGATATATCATTTCAGGTAAAATATTAAGGAGCACATATATACTTCTTAGAATAATGTTTGTAAGTGTCTTTTGTTGATAGCATTTAAAGATGATAAAGTGTCCTTTTTTCTCGTTCGTTCGTAAAACTTAAACTTTTCTTGGATGCCTCGTTCAGCAAATATACACATATTCGTGTTGCAAAGTGCCCGAAATCCGACATAATTATCAAGTATAGGAGGTGATCATGTACATAAACTTTTCTCGTGTATTTCTTTGACAAAATAAAATTGTAGGTTAATTCTTTCCCCGCTCTCTTCGCTCGCTCATAAAATTTAGAAAATGTAGAAACATAATGGTGGATTTTCGGGAAAGATGTGTCAGCCCCCCCCCCCCCCTACTTAAAAAAGGGAGTTATGCGGCCCCTGTAATTATAAAAATTATAGTTAACCTATATCTGCGATTACTCGATAATTTATGTTTGTATAAAGTAAGCAAACAGTGGAACGACGGTTTTAAGTCACTTCGAGGGGCATGGTGACCGCATCCACTTGGTTTCAAACACGAGGCCCTCAAATACACGTAGTTATTGTATTAAGTTCCATTATATGAACTTTATAAAGATAACTGCGTACTGCACAATGTGAGATCACATGATCAGGCTTATGACTTATGATAAGATATATAAATTTTCCTACCCCACCCCTATCATGGGCCTTGCTAAAATGGGTTGGGGCAGGGGTGGGGTGTTGGGATGTCACTCCCCCTTTCATATTCAACATTGCTGTCAGTATATATATGCGCCACTATGTGGGCAAAAAGGAGGGAGAGGGAAGAGAAAGGAGAAAAGAAAAAGGTGAAAAGATTCATTGGAGGTTAGAAGGGAAAAAAGAGAGAAAAAGAAGAAAAAAGGAAAGAAAACAGAAAACCTAATTCCGATTTTTTCAACACTGAAATTCGTATATGCATATGGGAATAAATAGATTATAAGAAAAAAGCGAAAGGAAAACAAAGAAGAAAGCGACAGGATGAAGAAAGAAGAACTTTGAGATGAGATTAACGATGAACATGGCTGCCCAAATACAGTTTTGTATCTCAGACCCGGACGAGACTCATCTTTCTTTCACATTCCTTTAATCCAAATAGGACTGGAGGGCAATTAGCGCCCCCCGCCCCCCCCCCCCCCACCGCTGATAGTTTTAAAGGGCTTGCCGCGCGACCTTATGACTTTTTCTTTAGAGTGTAATGTATCTTTTGATACAAAATGTGTGTGTATTCCGGGTATGGTGTTACGTAACATTTGAAGGTCATATAATAAATGTCAATGAAAAATGGTAGGTTCGTATTTATGAGTAAAACCATTAATCATTTGTACAGTCTTCTTTCCTATTCCATTTTCTTTCTTTTTTTCTTATTTTTTCGCCATCCGATGAGGGAGGGGTGGGGGCGTTCCCTCCCTCCCCCTCCCCATTGCTACACCTCTGCTCCTGATGAATTTGCTTTTTTTTCCAGGAATTATGAACCATATTTCATTTTCGGAAATACGAACCCTTTTTCATTTTCGGAAATACGAACCCTATTTCATTTTCGGAAATACGAACCCTTTTTCATTTTCGGAAATACGAACCTTATTTCATTTTCGGAAATACGAACCCTTTTTCATTTTCGGAAATACGAACCTTATTTCATTTTCGGAAATACGAACCCTTTTTCATTTTCGGAAATACGAACCCTTTTTCATTTTCGGAAATACGAACCTTGTTTCATTTTCGGAAATACGAACCCTTTTTCATTTTCGGAAATACGAACTCTTTTTCATTTTCGGAAATACGAACCTTCGGAATTATGAGCCCTTTTTCATTTTCGGAAATACGAACCTTCGGAAATATGAACCCTATTTCATTTTCGGAATTATGAACCTTCGGATAAACGAACCGTCGGATAAACGAACCTTCGGAATAACGAACCTTCGGAATAATGCAACAAATGTTCGGAATTAAGAACCCTTTTTCATTTTCGGAATTATGAACCCCCAGGCATGGGAAATTAGTGTTTCGGAAATACGAACCTTCGGAAATACGAACCTTCGGAAAAACGAACCTTCGGAAAAACGAGATGCCCCCGATAACTTATATATAAGTCAGGACTTTATCGATGAACTTTTTTAAATTGTGGATTAATCAGATTGGCAGGGGAACGGGGAGGGGGAGGGGGTAAGTCTGTAGCCCTCCTCCCACTTTCTGAGTAGACGCATTGCTTAGCCGCCGCTTGAATCAATTTTTATTCAACTGGTTTTTTTGTTTACTTTGAAGAAACGTTTGTATTTTTACAAGCCAGGCTCAAGATTCTCCTTTCATTGTATTTCTTTTTTTTTATTATTCATGCCCCTTCACTATATGAGTGTTGAAGATAAAATCCAGCAGATTTTGAGTGTGTCTAATCGATATTAAGAAACAGATGAATACGATGATGCGCTTATTGTTTACTGTCAGAATTCACTGCTCCCAGACCATCTCAATTAAAGTTGGTCCTTACCATCCATGGAATATCATTATTTTGACAATGTTTGTAATTTCTATAATTTAGTAACCTACAATGGAAAAAAATCATTAATATCCATGACCATGCTGTTTGTTTTACCGTTGTATAATAATCAAAGATAGCCTGTATCTGCAACTGTGCAAACAACTTTGGCATAAAACTCGGGACATTGGCACATGCAGCAAAGGCATCAAAAGCATAATCATCATAGCATTGGCGGATCCGGGGTGGGGGGGGGGGGCACTTCCAGCCCGTGCCCCCACCCCCCCCCCCCCCCTTGGAAGAAAAGTATGCATTTTGACCATAGAGGATCCCTTTTGTGGATTGTGCCCCCCCCCCCTTTTAGAATGAAAACCCTTTTTTTTGTGCTTGTCAGAGAATTATGGAGGGAAACTGGACCCCTATACCTCCCTCCCCCACCCCCAACTGGGCGAAATTTGGAGGTCTGGCGATTTTTTTTTTGTCGGATTAGAATTGTAATGACTTTTTTTTTGTCAAATTAGAATTTTAATGATTATTGATTAAGTTGTACTACTTGTATTCCTCTCCGAAAGCTACCTTTTGTTTCCAATTTGGCAGTCGTGACTTGTGACACTTCGTTGTACTTGATGTATTTTTAATGTTCTTATTTAGAGTGGCAACCTTCAACAAAACACAGATGTCTGAATCAGTGATCTGTAAAGACAAAGAATTTTCTTGAGGGCTATATATTGCAACGTACTGAAATGAGCACACCTCATATCGAACTCTTACAAGCATGAGGTCTTGCATCAGGATATGAATACAATAACATAAATTTCCACTTTCATTTGCCAGAACCATGAGAATCATTTCAGTGATCAAAGTTGTTTGAAATGGTAAGTAAATGTAGTGCAGTAGAATTATCAAAATGAGCAACAAGAGTGGATGATGACTTCATTTCTATAATAACAAATAAGCATGAAAATGCCCAAAGCAACATTTGATAACAGAGAGAAACTTCCCTCTCTTGTTGTCTTGGTTCATTTGGATACTAGTATTAACAAAATCTAGCAATTTCAGTAAGATTTCATATAACCCTAGTGTTGATCAAACAATTTGTACTGAATGAATGCCGTTGACGCGACGAGCTTCATGAATCCGGAGCTGGAGAGCGAAGGACTAACCAACATGGCGGATATCACGTGACCACGTACGAACAATGCCTACAATTTCGCACCCGCACGAGCCTTCTACGTCTTTTGTAGTTCTGTGGGCGGTACTCACCACATCCGGATCCCCAAATTTTGCCCACGTATTTGCAAGTAGACAGCACGCACTTGCAAGTACGGCGGGATGGGACCAGCGCTTTAGAAGCATAACTCATACGACTCCTTTGTTCCAAAGTTTGCGAATCCTTAATGTATATGATTTGCATGACTTTCTACTTTCATGTTTGATTTGTATAATAACAACTTGCCTCATACTTTAGTAAATTACTGTGACACTATACAGCATAGGTACCCCACAAGGCAAAAGGAAAGTGCACAGTTCCGTCTACCAAAATTCAGAACGATGCAAGTTCAATTTTCATTTTCTTTCATTGGTAGTGAATTTTAGAATAGATTACCTTTTAAAATCAAATTAACCAGGTCTAGAAGTAGGTTTCGGAATTCTGTTACGACACACTTGCTGAGTAAATCACAAGTGAAAACGTAAATGTAAATAGTCTGTATATGTACAAGAAATGTATTTAACATCATTACTTTCTACTTTTTGTACTTCATTGTAAACTATCATTATTCTTAATTTGGGTATTAATTGAACTTTACCAAAATACTTGTTTGTTGTTGTTGTTGTTGTTTTTTTTTGTGGGTCAGGCTCGACTAGCACATGTGCTATTATCTGGCCCCTTTTACCAACCAATGCTTTTCTTCATTTATATGTAAATATCATTGTATGTAAAAAAAAATGTATTGTAATTAAATGTTGTTGGTGGTAAATAAATCAAATCAAATCAAATATCAACATTTGTTCCTGTGATGGGCTAATTTACATTTTTTGTCATTCATTATGCGAATATATGTACATATTCATAGTGTTATTCAGCAAAGTGCTACTTTGGAAGTAAATTGACCTGTCAAGACATCATAGTATAGTATATTAAAAGCAGTATATCTTGTGCAAATATCTCCAGCATTGCAGGCGATCCGGGGGAAAGGGGGTGCCGCCCACGAAATTTTGAAGATTGTGCAGCAACCAATGGTATAGGCTAGTCGCACCCCCCCCCCCCCCCCCCCCTCCCGGTTGTGACAAGAAATCGCCGCACATGATCTCAAGGAAGCCATGTCCAAATTATTTTGTTTAAATGCGTCTAGCGTGAACTTTAGTTGTTATCATACCTCGGTTCTGTACTCCATCGCCAGTGCCCAGGTAAGGCACTGGTAGTTGTATATCCATAGTTTCATGGTATAAGGCAGGGGCGGCAAAACTTCTTTCAAAGTGGGGGGGGGGGGGGAACAAACAAAAGTTGCACAATTTGGGAAAATGTGGCACCTTCAATGGGTGAACACAAAGCGAAAAAGGAACCAATTTGACACGTTGGTATTTGATTAATACAAGTATCATCAAGTATCATCTTCAAAATGTTTATTCATTCATCTTTACGTGGTTCTAGATACTGCTCCAGTTTCGTAATTTGTAGGTGTGTGTAATAGTGTAAGGATTCATGTGCGAGCACGGAAAGCGAGCAAGCACTTGTCAGAGGTCAAAAGGGCACTGGCGTAGACAGGGGGCACCGGGGGCCATGCCCCCCCCCCCCCCCAACTTCAGTCACTAAAAAAAAGCGAGAGCGAAAAAGCGGGGGAAGTGAGAGGAAAAGGCCTAAAAATGCGCTACAAGCCATTATCTGACTCTCAAAATTTGCTAAAACGTCAAAAGTTTTCGCGATTTTTGAAAAATTCCCCCTCCCACCCCGCTCGGACTCTTCGCTCAGTGGTGTATCTGTAAGTGATACAGAGATAAAACAATGTGAATGGGGTTAATACTAAATAAACCCATGGCCACGTCTTGTCCCAAGAGGAAAGGGGAAGCTATAACGACCACTTGACCACATAACCAAAATGCCTTTCTTTGTGTCCTTGTCTTTCTTCCTCTCTCTCTCTCTCTGTCTCTCTCCTTCTGTCTTCCCCAAGAGGGGGGTACATTTTACCCCAAAAGATTGGGTGTGGAAGAGAGGGGCTTGAGCTTCTTTGGTTCATTTCCATCTGGGCAGCCGTAGGAGAAGGACCTAAATAATGGGTTGAACTCCTCTCAGTACGATTGTGCTTGTAAATATGTATATTCTGTATAGAACACTCCTTGTATGTGACTATTTGCTGGACTGCAGTATGTTCCTGATAATTATGTGATTCCGTCCTTTTATAATATTTTGGAAGGGGGACATGATACAAGTTTCCAAGATGTATCTTCTTCAAGTGTATCATCGAATTATAGTCTTCAAGTTTATCATCTAATCCTATTCTTCGTGTGCTGAAATGTTTTGCAAATATTATACGACCACCAACATACGTTGGCTGCTGGTGAACGCTTGACGTTGGCGGAAAGACAGTCCAAATCTTCCAGGAGATGGCTGCGTCGATGGATGGGAACTCGCTTCGTGGTTCGAGCATTACTACATAACCAGTGGTCGACTCATCATGTATGATGGCAGACCTTACCAGGAGTTTTGGACTTGATCCGTTGTCAAGGTTCCTGTTTACAATAGCGAAATTCGGTCGGTGCCATGCATATTCGTCCGCGAAGACAGTTTTGTTAATTTCTATGGCCATTCGTTAGTTTCTTTTTGATTATAATTTTACCGGTATTTTCTCTTTAATTTAACATGGGGAACCCCTTAAAAATGTGTGACTTGATATGATTGTTGATGTGTTGATGTTTTATATACTGACCCACAATAAAAAGTACCCACGACTTTATAATGGTATATCATATTTATATTGAAACACACAGAATGACAATGAACCATGCAGGGTGGAAAGATTGACCTTTTTTTGAAACATTTCACTAATTTCGGAAGACAATGCTGTCACTTGTCAGCGCGCATTACAGCGCAGAACACAACAAGTTGAAAAATGAAAGTCACAGATCAATAGTGTGTGTGGCCACCATTTGTTTGCAGACAGGCATTGCATCTGCGACGCATACTGCGCACCAGTCTTTGAATGAAATCTTGTGGAATCCTGTTCCATTCATCTTGCAAAGTCTGGATCAGTTGTGCACGAGTCCTGACCCTGCCAGCAATGCGCCTCCCAAGCTCATCCCACAGATGCCCAACGATTGAGGTCAAGGGACATCGCCGACCACTCCATGGCGTTAATGTTCTCACCCCTCAGGAATGCAGTGGTTAGCCGTGCAGCATGAGGTCGGACATTATCATGCTGAAAGATGCGCAGTCCTCGGTTGTTCTGCAGGAATGGCACCAGGTGTGGTCTCAGGATATCGTCCACATAGCGCTGTGCAGTGATGTTGCCATCCACAAACACCAGGGGTGATCTGTGACTTTCATTTTTCAACTTGCTCCAGGGCGTCGAACTAACATCCCGCTTAAAAAAGGGTGCTAGAACGTCAGAGCTTTCGTGCTTCGCGCGGGAAGGGGGAAACTCCCCCTCCCTGCACCCACCCCTATTACATACAGTGCAGTATTATGTCAAAATAACTGAAAAGCAGTCAGGGCGTCGCCTAAAAAAATTGTTTGCTACGAGCGGTTTATCTTTCTCATAAATTTGCTAAAACGTCAGAGAGCTTTCGGGGAGTCGAACTATGGCTTTCCGCCTAAAAAGATTGTTTGCTACGAGCCGTTTATGTTTCTCTCTTGCTAAAACGTCATAGCTTCTCTGCACCCACCCCTGTTACATTCAGTACATTATTGCGTCCAAGTAAATGTAATTAATGAGCAGTCGGGGAGTCGATCTATATCTTTCCGCCTAAAAATATGTTTGCTACAATTGAGCCGTTATCTTTCTCTCAAATTTGCTAATTTACAAATTTGCTCAAATTTACGCTTTGCGCGGGAATGGGGAAACTCCCCACTCCTTCCACCAACCCCTGTCACATACAGTGCAATATTGCGTCCAAATAACTGGAAAGCAGCCAAGGCGTCGAACTATAACTTTCCGCCTAAAAAAAGATGCTAAAACGTCAGAGTTTTCGCGCTTCGGGTGGGAAGGGGGAAACTCCCCCTCCCTGCACCCACCCATGGGGAGCACGTTTTGCGTGCTCGATCATCACCAATTTTGCACTCTTCGCGTGCCCCACAACCGCCCCCCTAAAATGAAATCCTTGCGATGCGGTTGGATCCTTCACGTCTGCCCCCCCCCCCCCCCATTGCAAAATCCTGGCTACGCCTGTGCAAAAGGGGCATTTATCCGAAGGGTAAAGGGTATCTATAAGAAAGGAAAAGGGCCACTTCTCAGATTTGAAATGGGGTACTAATATCAAAAAGGGAAAAGGGCACGTATTCGAGAGGAAGGGTGCACTTTTCAGTCGTATAAAGGGGCACATATGCAGACTTGAAAAGGGCACTCATCAGGAGAAAAGTGCAATTTCTAGAGAGAAAAGGGGGGCATTTATCAGAAAAGGGCACTTACCAGATTTGAAAAGAGGAACTTTTCAGAAGGAGGAAAGGGACAAAATAGAAGACGAAAGGTCGCTTATTTGTAACTAGATGACGGGCACATTCTAGGTAGGGGATATTATGAGAGAAACGAGTGGCATTTTAGAAGTAAAAAAAAGGGGGAACTCATCAGAAAGAAAGGGAACACTTTTCAGAAAATGTTATTTGATGGTTTAAAGCCTGGGCCGAAATTTAACATTGAATCTGAATTGGAAACCACCATAAGATTTGTTCAGAGGTTCATTATCAGAGGACTGGTGTTTATTGATTTTTTAGGATGTTAGCGCTAACTTAGATCACGTTATTTTAATACAAAATCGTTTTATTCAACGGCTTTCATTTATTCATTAATGGGACCGACAGCACACAAGATGAGTATTAGTAAAATGCTTCTAAATTCTTTGTTATTAATTTTAATTTAAGAAAAGTTGAACGAAATTCCTATATATTCATGGACAACAGCAATAACCGCCTGTACCTAAATGCACAGACGGCTCCTCATGGTAAATAGTGTTAAATTTTTTCAACATAGATTCCTATGTAAAACTTAATGCTGAAAAAGATGGCTTCGACTGATTTTTTATAACAAGTGCCCAAGTACCCAAACTTAATGTATTAATTGCCCTCCATTGTTTTAATGTATTTCAGGGCCAACCTTGGGGCTAGAAACGTTCGTTTGGTGTTGATAACCCTCTATGATTCTCCTCGAATGCTGGAATCTCACTTGTACATACATGTACTTCTTTGCACTGAAAACACTTTAGAGAACAATATTGTTAAAGGTCACTGCATTAATTGAACAACATTATGGTCCCTTTGATGGGCTATTTTTATTTAGAAAATGGGTATGAAACCTTTCAATTGAAGCTGTAGGTGACCGCTGTGTATTATTCATTATACATGACTATCACCAATAATTTCGGAAAATCATGTGCCTATGTTTTGATATGTTAGTGAAATATGTCATTTTAATGCATTTTCATTTTGGCCGTAATGAAGAGATTCAGGGCTGTCATGTCCTTTCAGGAGCCCCCAAAATGATGTAATCTCGATTGATTTGATAAATATTCAAATATTTTTTTATTAGAAAAAATGTCATGCGACTATAGTTTAATGCTCTTTAATCACTAATATTACATTTGGCCCTATAAAATCAGAATTTCGGCACCTGACTCATATTTAGCCATCATATTATCATACCCACAATATATCATTGTATTTTGATATCAAAAGAGCTATTTATACTGAGCTTCTATTACCTCGAGAAAAACCACTTAAAGCATTATTTTCGACTCTAGTGAGTAGCTGGTCCTTTGGGACCTTCAGGAACAATTGCCGGGCCCTGTGGTCTTTGATGGGTCTTAACCATTACCAATTTCATTTTTACTGTTTGTAGTGGGTTTTCAACACCAAAAGAACGCTTCTAGTCCCTAAGTGGGCTCTGAAATGCATAAAGACAATAGCGGGCCACTAAAACATAAATTGTGGACAGCTTTGGGCACTTTTTATCAAAAATCAGTTGATGCATGCCATCGTTTTGAGCATTAAATTTTACATAGGAATCCATGTTCAAAAAAAGGTGAACGCTATTTCCCATTAGGAGCCGTCTGTGTACCTGACTTAAAGTGGGGATGCGGAGCCGCCGCGCCGTCTTCAGTCCATGACGACCAGGTGGTTCGACAACATGTGTTGCTCTAGAATTGCAGCTGCCTCGGGTGGCGTGCCTCCAGCCTGTGAAAGTGCACGGTTCAAAAGTGAGGGGCCTAGGCGAACACATGGGCCCGAATTCACAAAGGTGGTTTCAAATTTGCGATTCACAAAGGTGGTTTCAAGTGAAACCATGGTTTGGCGCACGGATTTTACTTCATTATTTTGAGTCAACTGTTTAGGGTGGTCTGAAACCGTGGTTTCAGATGAAACCACGGTTTTAACCGATCAGAGTGCAGCATTTTTTAGGCAGCATGCAGACATCAACCAGCCGGCTGATCGATCGTACCAAAGACTTTAAATAGTATCAAGACAGATTACTCTGACCTACTTCCGTAGTATATTTTGGAGGCATAATTTGCTGTGTTAAAAACAGACTCGGAAAAATATGTTCTCTATAGGTATAACACGTGAAAATATGTCTCACTTTTTCTTGATATTTCATATCTTACTCTATCTTTTTGATGTCTGATTTTTGCACGAGAAAAAGGATGGATAGTTAAAAAAACATTTCTTGAACCTTTTTTGTCAATAAATGCCGCTATAATCCCTTGGATCATGCCTGCTTTTTCACAGCGTCATCCGCCATAGGGTTAACACGTGAAAACATGGATTTTAAAAATGATTATAGTTCCTCTAGTATTACCTCGAATTTAGTGCAAATGTGGCTTACATGTAATTTGAGACTCTGAAAAGGCTTAATGAAGGCTCCAAAGGTGCAAGGGACCCCGCATAAATCCCGGGAATATGCATGCTTTTGGCCTTCCATCTCCCATAGGTTAACACGCAAAAACGGGAATTTTTGAATGATTATAATTCCCGCAGAATTAAATCAAAACTTTGAAAAATGTGCCTTGAATAAAATTTAAAGCTCTGAAAATGTATAATTAAGACTCAACTAGCTGAATAGACCCCGCATAAATCCCCGGGAATATGCATGCTTTTTACCCCCAAAAAGTCTCTCCTGCCATAGGTTTACACGCGAAAACAAGGAATTTTAGGATGATTATAATTCCCATAATTTTTATTTGAAAATATAAAAAACGTGATTTACATGAAATTTAAAGCTCTGAAAAGGTATAATTAAGGCTTGATGAGTCCAGTAAACCCCCATAAATCCCCGGGAATATGCATGCTTTTGACCAAAAACGTCTCCCCTGCCATAGGTTAACACGCGAAAACAAGGAATTTTAGGGTGGTTATAATTCCCTTTGTTTTTCTTTGAAAATGTAAAAAATGTGATTTACATGAAATTTAAAGCTCTGAAAGGGTATAATTGAGGCTCGATGAGTCCAATAAACCCCCCATAAATCCCCGGGAATATGCATGCTTTTGGCCTTCCAGCTCCCATTGGTTAACACATGAAAACAGGGGTTTTGAAATGATTTTAATTCCCCTAGTATTTATTTGAAATTAGGAAAAATGTGATTTACATGAAATTTAAAGCTCTGCATGGAAGGGTATAATTGAGGCTCGATGAGTCCAATAAACCCCTCACAAATCCCCGGGAATATGCATGCTTTCGCCCAAAAAAAAATAATTTGCCATACGTGCATTCCAATATTTGTTATCGATGACCTAATGCGGGCGTGTACCGATCACGTGGGTCGACGACATCCAATGAGATCGTGCACTAGCAGACGACCACGTAGCAGACGTATGTCCGCCCGAAAGCAAACCCAGCCTAGCCGGTTAGAAGAAACTCTAACTAAATTCCAGTTCACTATTATATTTCTAATGTACCAGAGGCAAAATTCAATGTGCTAAATTCATAAATTCGTATAATCAATATTCTATCACCGCATTACGCCTTGCCCAATGGCTGATGTTCATGCAAGCAGCATGGAATAGCTGAGCGGAATAGGTGCATGGACATGATAGGTGTCTAGCACTATCTAGGCTTGGTCTACCCCTCTGCGATCCCGATCGAGGCGGTGGCGTTGCCGATGATATGTCAGTTTGCCAAAACTTGGCTCATCAAGGTTGTTTTTGCTTGCTGTTCGTTGTTTGCTTGTCTTTGGTACCGACAGCCCCGAGAGACCGACACAGTAGTGTGTGTGTGTTTGTGTGTGTGTGTGTGGGGGGGGGGGGGGGGGTTCTGAACCCTGTTATGGATATGAGTCTGACACTGACATTCTATGACAAGGGCGAATGCGGGATGTAGTAAAAGGGTGGGGGGCACAAAATTAATGCAGGGCTGTCAAAGGAGATTTGTATTTTTTCTTCTCGCCAGCTCTCCAAATGTCAGTTGGGGGATTTTTCGCCAGCCCTCCAAAAGTTGCTCAGTGGAGGGGTGTAGGGTATCAGATTTTATGAGTCCAATTTTCCTCCATAATTCTCTGACAAGCAAAAAAAGTTATCAGTTCTAAAAGGGGGATACAATTTTATTTAAAAGCCTCCTAAATCCGCCACTGATCCATGCCCGGACTGTCACGTCAGTCTTGCGGGGTGGGCCTTTTTACAAGTTTTTCTCGGAGGGTTAATAGAACGACATTGTTAGCCTCTTGGGCTTCCAAACTAAATTTGGTGCTCGATCCGGGTTTTTTCACAATTTAGGCAAGAGCCCGTATATGCCAACTTGGGTTTCAAGAAGGGGGCCGCGGCCGATTCGCCCCCTCTTGATCCGCCCCTGCTATTCTGTCATGGATGTGAAGAATATGATTGCATAGTGTTGGTGGTCGATCTCATTAAATTGAAAGATTGGGGGAAGCAATAAGAGATCATTTTTATTTTTAATTTTTTTTTTTAATTTTGTTCCAATTGCTTTATTTGTACTGTTTGTTTTTGTTGTTTTTTGTTTTTTTTTTGAGAGTATGAGAAAAATGAGAGGGGAGGAGAGAGACACAAAGAGAGCTGGGGCAAAAGTAATGGGATATTCCTACAAAGACAGAATAGGACTGGTAATAATTAAATTATACCATCAGCTGCTATATTCTTGGTTACTATTTAATTCAATTCAAAACACGGAGGCCATCCCCCTTTTCGTACAATCGGTATAAAGGCCCTACTGCGTCGGTGATGGCTTCGGAGCAAGCCCTATACTGTTTTCTTCGCCTGTCGTCTCACATTTCTACACCAGAATATTACAAATAACTTACCGTAAGTTGGTTATATTGGTGGCATATCCAGGAATGCAGGGAGAGGGGAGACTCACGCCTGACAAACAAAATCATCAGATGCATTCCATTTTGAATTTTAGGACAAGCAAGGAAAAAAAATATCTCAGTTTTCAGATTCTTTCTGTGCGGGGGTGGTACACATTTCCTTTTATTCGATGTGTAACTAAGATAGGTCAGATTTGGTTTTAGCTGGCACATAGGGGCACGTACATTCCTGGATATATAATCTTGGATACGCCACTCTTAATGTAATCTTTATATTTATATAAGGAATTGCTCTCATGCAATCTCATTTTATTAAAGCTTTTTCTGTCTTGAATTTTAAAAGAATAAGGCTCATACAGTTACATTGCAGGTCTATAATCCCTATAATTTCCATAAATCATATCAAATGAAATATTCTGATTTAATAGAAAAATAAAGATAGCACATTATTATTTTTAAATAACTTTTCTCGACATTCCAGTCAGATATCGCAGTGTTTGCTCATATAGAGCTTAATATCAGGGAACATGTTTGGACCCCCCCCCCCCTATCATCACATAAATATTAATAGAAATTTCACAGAAAATAACAAAAATACAAACATATAGTCCGAGGCCCCCCTCCCAACTCTCTCCCTCTCCTCCCTGGTGCAGTTTATAGTTGATTCCTATCTGTTTTGGGACATAAGTTTGTATTTGAAGGGACAATATCAAGATTATGCCCTTTAGTTACGGCTTTACCAAAAGGCAAAAGCGCTGTCCACAAAAAGAAGAAAAAAATAAAGAAAATAAAAAATACAAACATCTTGATTAAGACTATAACCTTTCCCTCTGGGCCGATCGACATGTACCACAATACGCGTGCTTTATTTCGGCGCTGAGCACTCTTCGTATTTAAACTCTTTGATCGTACCATGAGGCGTGTGCCTGTAATCCAGCTACCAGTGGAAGTTATAAACTGATTCAGCGGACCCAGGTTCGAGACTACGTCTTTCGGATGGTGACGTTTAAGGTCGGTCCCAGACGTAAATTAATAATCATATCTGATTGATACACGTCTGTAAAAACCCAATTTACACACACACACATACCGTGAATCGACGCTGCGGAAAGAAATTTTCTCGCAAAAAAAAAAAAATGAGGAGCAAGCTGACTTTCCAGAACCCAAGCTGGAAGGAAACCGATTCCAAGTGTTATCTAATTTAGAAATTTCGGAAATTTCCTTTCTTCTTATCTGTAAGTATCGTGTTGCGCAGAAGAGTAAAAAATTACTTTATAAAAGCATGCTGTTTGGAGCCCAGCGCCAGTGTGCAGCTGGTGGAGGAAAAAAAATCGCACTCTGGTTAATTCTTTAGTCCCGGGCGTGTATTTTGGTGTCCCTGACCCTGATCACAACAAAGACGAGTCTGAGACTCGAGATCAGCCTCATCAGGTAACGTGGCATTGTTGAAAATGGGTCTCGGCTAGTAACCAGCATGTATTATTGGGGAGTCGATGAACAAGTCATTGCACATTTTACGTGATTGCTAAGAAAATCAACGCCCACGCACCTAGTCTATTTATTCCAATTCCACTCCAGAGTCAGACTCAAGCCAGGCCAATTGAGTTAGCTAATCTATGATTATGAATGAATGCTTCAAAAAATAAGGTGGTCAGCAACATGTCAATGCCCAGACTCTGCTCTAGATCCTGGTTTAAAAGCAAGATCTATTCAATCTTTCACCCGAATTGATTTTGAGTAAAATGAGACCAGTCCAAGGGAAACTTCACAAGTTTAATACGGCTTCAATCTTTGACCCCCCCCCCCCCCCGACTATGTGTCACGTCTGTTTGCACCGCTCACTTCGTGGGATGGGCCATTTTGAAATGTTAATGAGGGAATCACTGAACCGGTTCAGTGAGCACCGCCGGACAGACTTACATCTATAATTACCACCTTCCATGCGATAATGAGCCAATACACCCCTCGAAATATGATTCAGCCAATTAATGCCCCGACAAATGTCATAGATGTATGAATATTTATAAAAATGTATGAATCAAGCTCTTTCATTGAAGCTAACTTATATCACATAAATATATCAAAAATAACTTTAATTTTGGAATGTATAAATGTTTTAAAACTTTATGAATAATCATGAATTAATTGTGTGCCCATTTTCATCAGCTAATATTTTTATTTTTATTTGCAATTTTTTTTTAAACTAAACTGACCTATTTCTGTGATCGATGGATATGTAATCTAGATATTTTCACCATTTTTAGCCGAGGGGCAAGTACGACATCGACGTAGCCAGCACGGGAAAACAAGTTAATTTTTCAGAAAAGTTCAAGTGTGCTGACCCGTATCCGGACACCTACCCCCTGGACAACCACCCCCCGGATAACCACCCCTAGGATAACCACCCTCTAGGACAACTACCCCCTAGGACAACTACCCCCTAGGGCAACCACCCTCTAGGACGACTACCCCCCTAGGACAAGTACCCCCCGGATAACTACCCCCCAGACAACTACCCCCCAGGACAACCACCCTCTAGGACAACTACCCCCCGGATAACTACCCCCCGGACAACTACCCCCCGGACAACTACCCCCTAGGACAAGTACCCCCCGGATAACTACCCCCCAGGCAACTACCCCCTAGGACAACCACCCTCTAGGACAACTACCCCCGGATAACTACCCCCCCGGACAACTACCCCCCTAGGACAACTACGGTTGCCCTAGGGGGTAGTTGTCCTGGGGGGGGGGGTAGTTGTCCTAGAGGGTGGTTATCCTAGGGGTGGTTATCCGGGGGTGGTTGTCCAGGGGGTAGGAGTCCTAGAACCGTGCTGACCATGTATCCATTCGTTACATATATATCTATACCGTATTTTACATGCTGTAAAATGAGCAACAATGGGATACAAATGTTGTTTATTAAAAATATATATGTTTTTATTTCGATATCGACTCTTTCATGTTTTTCTTTAAGGCAAAACCAATCCAGCCAGGTAGGGTACTGCGTACCGTTCCATACCTGCGGCATAGAGCGTACATAATTATAACTACATGTACGGTAGAGATATATCATTACAGTGAGAGAGAGAGAAAATAGATCGTACAACTACAACAAGACTTGCCAGATCACCCACCACAGACATATTTAATTGTACAGTCGATTTGATGGACGAGATAGATTCCCTACAACTTAGTATTACTTAAATCAGTATTATATGATTGCTTCCAATCTATTCTAACTCCAGCTATGTACAATATTTAGATCTTGTGACCAAAAAGGCATTAGGCCTACTAGTATTATCCACTACTCAGACACTAGATAGACCCTCATGGAAACCCCAAATCTGAAGTCCAAAAGTTTGCTGATAAGGAGAAGAATTTTTTTTATTGTATTACTAGAGCATGGACCTACTAGTACTAGGTCCATGCTAAGTTAGTAAGAGTAATTGAGTTGATAAATCAAGTCAAGAAAAAAATATATGCCACATGATTTGGGGCTTTGGGCAAGGGGAATGCCGTCAAGGGGGGAGGGGGTGGCTTATCTCCATCTCTGATGAGGGTTGGCTCATCTTCATCTGTGATGAGGGGTGGTTTATCTCCATCTCTGATGAGGGTTGGCCCATCTTCATCTCTGATGAGGGTTGGCTCACCTCCATCTCTGATGAGGGTTGACACATCTTCACCTCGGATGGGGGATGGCTCATCTTCCTCTATTTGGAGAGGTGGCTCATTTTCAACGCTGAAGGGGGTGGCTCATTTCTCTGATGAGGGATGGCTCATCTTCATCTGTGATGAGCGGTGGTTCATCTCTGATAAGGGTTGGCTCATTTTCCACTCTGAAGGGGGTGGCTCATCTTCTCTGACGAGGGATGGCTCATCTTCATCTCTTATTGGCGATGCATTTGGCATTACAATTACGTGCACTCATGATACATAAAAAGGGTTTAATTCAAAAGACGTGCGCCGAATGAAAAATGTCTGTTCTGACCAAAGGAATCTTATACTTCTAGCACAATTTCTCCCCGAGAATGGTGAATATCCCTAGAAATCAAATATCTTGCCCCTTTGTGAAAAAAAATTGCTTTCATGAAATATGGAGTATTAATGTTTAGTATTATGACAATGGAGATGTTGAAGACCTTCCCTCACGAGTGATGATCGGGAAATGAGCTTAAATGTGCGATATGGATGATTTAAATTTATTATATTGAAGGTTTGGGCACAGAAACACACGCATCCTGAACTATAACATGGCTAACCCATTTCAACTACTTAATTTGGAATTTTAAACCATTTTTTGAAGCATTGGAAAGTAAAAATACAAAACATGTTGTTTGCGCCCTCATGTGACCTTTTTAAGCAGAATCGGCAAATAATCAGCGGCCTCTCGCGCCAGCGTCCGCACATTCTGTCAAAATGTCGGCGCCAACGAAGCGCCTACTGGTCGTGTATTCAACGAACATACGTGGTGTGCTTTGATTGTGTTTTGCTTTGCCGTTGGCTGATATTGTATGTAAAGTCTAATGTCATAAACTAAAGCTAGAATCTAAGATGTACATGTACAGTGTAGAGAATGATGTAGGAATCATAATTTTTGCGAATTTGTAGAACCATCTGTAATGTAAGATACCATTACAGGAAGGTTCACAAAAATTTAGATTATTACTTACAGCTTCAAGATGGACATATAAGGCAGAGCGAAGCACAAAGGCAGGTTAATCAGCACACATTAGATGGGAGAGACTGTAATGAGCGACAATATCGGAGACGGTGTGATATCGAGGTTCCATTGATCCCACTCATAGGCCCAAACTTATGCGGGACTAGCGAACATTCACTGTTTCAGCAGTCAAAAACAGACATCAAATTTGCTCAAAGCGAGATTTAATTTTCTTATATTTTGATCTTCCCTCTAATTCTAAATTTCTAACACCATTTTCCATACAGACAGCTGCTAGACCACAACGAGGTCTTATAGACCGGAGGAATGATGACACTGCACTCTGCCTCATTAACATGCTAGAAGGGGATGAGGAGGAAGGAAAAAGTCCACTACATGTGATCTTGCAGGTATTGGCCTCTCTATTTTGTACACAGAATTTCACATTTTCTTCATTTTCAAGAAAAATTGAAATTCTTTTGAATTGTTGTTTGAGTATGACATGACTGCATCAATTCTGAAAGTAATTTGGAAAGAATTATGTTGATTCCTAATTTGAAATTTCATATTTAAAAAAAATGTATACACAGAATGAATGGAGAGTTGTCCACGATGACATCACAGATGCTGGCAAAGTTGCCAACTCAAGGATCCCCATTATAGGGATTTACTGTAACTTTAAAAAGTCATAACTCTTGAACGGATTGTCCGATTTTGCTCCAACTTTCACTGTTTACTCTTCTTGGTCATCCCCATTCACTTAGAGCATACTGATGCCTGGGTTTCATTCCCCTTTAATTTTGTTGTAGCTTATAATTATTAAATCACAAATTGGTTACATTTTTCTGCAAAATTTTAATTGTTATTTTTTCCTGTATATAATATATTTTTTTTTTTTTCATAAATTTAAATTCAATATTTCTGATAAAATATTTTTCAGCCCGATATATGTTGATACGTTGCCATTTACAGGGTCATTCCATAGGATGCATGGTCACCGTGATGAGGCATCAATATCACAATCCTCTGTTTGCAGAGACAAAGGTGAGGCTTTCAAAGTTATCGCAAGGAGGAGAAAATCATGGCGTTCCCAACTATGAGAGAAGAGGTTGAATCCACCAATCTCCGATTCTATTTGTAATGCAGATTTCCAGGAGTTATGAGTAGCATTAGGTGCTATTAATTAATTGGAATCGTGTCAGATTCATCGATCAGAGTTTAGAAAGAAAAGCTAAGGACACAGGCAGATGGTACTAGGTGCATACTTGGAGAATGTGGATTATTATTTGATAATTATTTGTATTTTTTATCCTTGACCTTAATCAGGCCGTTGGGGGCGGGGGGGGGGGTGCAGAATCCACCCCAACCAGATGTTTCATGCAATATGTCCCCAATGTGCCAAGCAGTTTGATGCAGTGTTTTCATGGCTTTTTATTTTCTTTCAAGTCTGACGCATATTCTAAGAACAAATTAGTGACCTCCGTAAATTCCAGTGTGAGGGGCAGCATCAACCCCTACCCCCCCCCCCCCCCCCCAACCCCTCTAATATCACTTAGCCAATGAAGCCCAGCCGGACTAGGATTAAAGTACAGTAACATTGTTAGAAAAAAACAGTTACAAACTCGTTATAACAACATTATCTCTCTGGTCCTACATCTTTGTAATATACTTTTTAAAACCCTGACATAGCAAAGCTTTGATATTTTCTTTATCCAGAAGAGCAATGGTGTAAAAGGAAGGGGGAGGGGGAGCATAGGAGGCACATGCTCACCACTGCCTTGAAACAATATACACACATACAAACAACAAACAAACCCTCATTTTCCACTTAATTGTAGTCGTCCCCCCCCCCCCCGCCCGAAAAAAAAAAATACCGAGGAGTTTGTTGTAACGAGGTTTGCCTGTAGTTACATACATGTAATTAAATATGTGTCTTTGCCATATGTGACTTGCAGTGTATCATAATCAGATTTTTATTGAATATTTTGATTCATAATCATGATATCAAAATTTAAATATTTTCAGAAATGTTATCAAAAATTATATTGGAATAAGAAAATAATTTCCCATTGTGTAGAATCCTATTTAGGGTTTCCTGAATTCAGATATTTAGATGAAAACGGCACATTGTCCTCATCGTGCAAAAAAAAAAGAAGAAGATAAAAAGTAGAATTTTTTTTTCAAGATTGAAAACTAAACTAAATTATTATTCAAGAAGTTGATTTCCAGAAGTAAATTATCTTTCAGTGTATTGTACATTCTTATTATAATTTCATATTAAGTGAAATCTGGGAAATTGTCTTTTAAAATCTTTTAAAAATCTTTTTAAAAATGTGAGTCATAAATTATTACATGAATTTCATAAGCATTATTATCGTTTATAAATGAAATATTTCTTAAAACCTTGAATTGTAATACTCTTAATAGAGTTAAAATAGACTTTTATGTACATAGGTAGTCATATTTATTCCATGAATCAATGCCTAACTTTTTTAACCTTTAACTATTAATGGAAAATATATGTATATAAATATTTTTAATGTATTAGATGTAACAGAAATATGACAAATATGTAATATTAAATTGCTGAAAATAAGTTACTCTGTAACAACTTTACATTTTATACTATACTTTGTATCATAAAGGCCTCACATTAATAGTCATGTTCGTTTCTGGCAAGATGTGAATGATGTCATGGTATTTTGTGTTTGGTGTTGATATGTAAATATGCTTGATAAAGAATCTACTGGGGAATATTGGACTAACTTTCTAAAGAAATCCCCAATCCTTGCAAATACATGTATCGATTTTGATATTTGTCTCTGAATTTAATTCAAAAATTTAGAATAAACTGTGTCATATACATGTATGCATATACAACTTCGATAAATTAAAGAAAATTTTACATTTCACGTGTAGATGCCCAGAGTTGGCCATAAGCGTCTTATTCATATAATTACAAAATCCATGTCATTTTCGTCCCTAAATAGTTTTGAAAAACAAATTTTCAAAGAGAGCACACTTGAATAAATAAATGATTTGACTGCAGTCGAGTCGGACCTTCCAGATCCAGCTCGTACACATTCGCGATGCGGTCTACGTCTCTGCAATAATTATAATAGCAGGCTAGTTGAAATAAACATAGGCTGGGATGGCTGTGCGCGCGGACAACAACGCGTCGATCGATATGGCACATAATAATAATGCTTGTTACTCGGGAGAGACAAGCGCAGTAAGGATTATGCAAAATACGATAACCCTGCGCCCTGCGATGCACGGCAATAAATTGTAAAGGAAATCTCGGTATACTGGTTGGATCAATCTTACTGAGCATGTTCAGTGCAGTGCAAAAAGGGGAAATCCGGGGGGAAATCCCAACCTCCACACACAGCATTATTTTTCAGAATATATATATCGTTGGCAGGTTGTCTTTGCAAGATCTTCCCCGTGCCTTTTGTACACACTGCCTCGAACTGAACGATGATGGTTATATATTCATTCGCCGTTTTCGAAGTATACCTCTTGGGTTTGACAGCTAGACTACAGACACTCAGTGTAAACGATGTTATCTTCGGAACATCACACATGGTCTGTCGGTATCAGGGGCGTAGCTGGCGGGGATAGGGGTGGGGTGGTGTGTTCAATCATCCCCCCCCCCCCCCCCGCTTTCGGGGGGATGAGGAAAAATTATATTCAACAAGTTAAAAACTACTTTACTCCAAACAATTTCAATAGCCCTGTCCGTCACCTTTAGAAATGTGCGAACATTACAATCGCGTATTACATAAGCCGAGCCTGATTTGTACGGGCACGACAATAGGCCTTTGAAATTGCCCTTGAGTTTATTTTTCGAAAGTAGTTTTTGTCGTGCTATTCATTGACAATTCTGTCGTCGTTTTCATATTAATCAATACACTTTCTTTGTATAATATTGAATTAACTAATATAATTGATACAATTAATATCTATATATATGCACGTACCCTCACTTTTTTTTTATTTGTGGGTATTGATTTGTGGGGAACTGTATTATTTTCTCCTATTGTATTTTGTACCCCAAAAGCATGACGGAATAAAGGCCATCATTGTGCTCTTTTGTTCTCTGTACCCCACAAATGAATCTATGTAAGCCCACACTCACACACATATATAAATACATAACCAAAAACAAGGCAATAGCCAGACTGTGTCTCATCCACCTGTGACCAAAATACATGAATCTCGCCAAAGGGCATCCCTGACCCAAGTTTGGTTGCGCTTGGAACAATGTATACAAAGTTACAAGTCATAAGCAAGTCTTTTGGGTTACAACTTTAACATAAGACCTCAAATCACCTTTGACTGGAGCATGTGACCCTCGACACAACGATAACGTGAACATCCCCTAAGTGCATCTCTGACCCAAGTTTGGTCACAATAGGATTAATGGTCGAATTTAGTTGTCACAAGAGAAAATTTAAAGGGGAAGTCCACCCTTAATATCAAATTTGTTTCTAAGATAAGCAGAAAAAATAAAGAAACAGATCAATGGAGTTTTGAGCAAAATCCGATAAGAAATAAGAAAATTAAGAATTTTTGAAGTTGTAATCAATCAAATACAAATTGGCAACTTCGTGACGTAGCTTCTCTCCCATTTGCCCTGTACTGAAAAAGGCCCATAAATTTCCATTTTCTCTAAAGAAAATATTTTATTATACATGCACCCAAGAATCACCCAAATACCCAATAATCATTTCACGTATGTTTTTACATATAACCTGTATGGTACAAATCTAATCCCTCATCAAAAACAAAGAAAATGAAAATGTATGACTTTTTGTGTACAGAACAAATGCGAGAGGAGTTTGCAAGATGCCAATTGGTGTTTGATTGATAACTTCAATAATGTATAACTTTCTTATTTCTTATCAGATTTTGCTCATATTTTCATTGATCTATTTCTCTTTTTTTCTGTTTCTTTTAGAACCAACATAATATCATGGTGCACTTCCCCTTTATTTTGTGACAGACTACGGACGACGGATGACGGACGGTCGTCATTTAAAACGGATCACAGTAGTGCCAAACCCAACGTACAGTATATTGATGTAAATCAATGTTTCATTACACATTACCGCCAAAGCGTGTGGATACCCTCTCTGACACACGATTTACTGCTATTTCGTATTTAACAAAAATAATAACAAAGAATCCAAAAATGAACTTAAGAGTATGATAGAAAAAATTATTGACAATAGCAATAAGGAAAACAAAATTGTTCTTAAACATGGTGAATTGGTTGAAGATATTTTTCACATGAATATTACATATAAGTACAGAGGGAAAGGCAAAAATGTGTATACGTCTTAACATTAAACATATCAGGCAGCGTGAAGTGTAAGGAAAACGGAAATATCCAAAATGTGTTAAAGCCTTCAAAAGGCACTGATATATTTACATAATTGTAAGAAATGAAAATGAAAAAAATCTCTATTTAAGAGATAGGACTAAAAAAGTATATTGACTACCAAAAATAAAATAAAAACGTAAACGCAAAGTAATAGAAAAAAAAGAAAGAAGGAAAATTGAAAGAAATTAAAAGAGGAAATAATATTAAGATAGAACCAGAAGAAAAAAGAAGATGAAAGAAGGAAAATTTAAAGAAATACGAAAGGAAATGATTATACAAAGAAAATAGAAACAGAAGGGAAAAAAAGGTAAATCAGCAAAGATAAGGAAAGAAAAGAAGGAAGATGTTCAAATAAATACATGAGGGAAAAAAAAACAGGAAGAGAACAGGGGAGAAAGAGAGGGGGAAAAATTCATGTACATAAATTCATGTCATAAAGAGACTCTCAGTGTCATAGGCTGTAAACAAACACATTTAAACCCCTCATCAATTGAAACATATTTAGACATCTAGACATTGTACTTTAATAAACTATTCTATGATCACAACTAATATTTTTAAACATACAATCCTCAATCAATATGCTCTACCTTAAAATGACTACAAAAAACTCAAGCAGAATATGTATTTCTAATTGCGTGTGTGTCCCCACTCTTCAATGTACTCCGCAGTACTAGGAACTACCTGCTTTAGAACATATACAGTGTGTCTCAGAAAAAAGGAAACAGGATTTTATGGCATAAATTTTCAATCATAATGAATGATTTTCTTGATGAGATATACCGCTTCTCTTCTTTCATGTGATGCACAATTTATTATTCATAATTAACACATGATTGAATAAAAGCAATGGAAAGTGGTGGTACTAAAATTACATTTGCACGCACGAACTGCAAATTTGAGTGAGTTTTTAGGGTAGTAAGCCGTCCGATCCGGCGTCGAGCTGCATTAACCACCGCAGCATTTTCTGCTGCAAGTGAGAAACTCGCGAGAAATCATATCTAAACTTACTATTCCTGTCAAGACTATCCATTTCTGTGAGGTTTCTTACCGCACTCTAGATCAAATAATTATTTATTTTAGAATTGCTGGACTACTCGTGTAATTTAACAATATTCTAGACTAATAAATAAATAGTTTAAACATTTTTTAAAATGGTGCTGACGCCATTGCCAGTGTTAAGCTATCGATGCGCTTTGTTAGGATATCAGTATCGGCTCCTTAATCTGAGCAGCGGTGTTTGAGCTCGATTTTAGGAGAATCTTCGCTCTAAACACCAACACCAAACACCAACACCGAGCGTGAAATCACCCATTGTCAGCTGTTAGGTCAGGAGAGCTGAATGGGTTCTTACTCAACTATCCACTCATTTAGGCAGAAATCAATTTCATGTTTTATTTTTAATTGTTCTCTGCCATACATCATTTATCGCATGAGGTTTCATATAAAAGAGAAAAATATGAATTTTTATCTGATGTTCTCCTTTTTCAAAATAATTATGTTTAATACCCTAAAAACTCATTCGAATTAGTAATTTGTTCGTGCAAATTAAATTTTTGTACCACAACATTCCATTGTGTAAATTTAATCATGCATGAATTATGAATACTAAGTTGTGCATCAAAATGAAACAAGAGAAGCATAGCTTTTCATAGATGTATAACTCACCGAGTATATGTATGATATATGTATATAATTTTTTAAAAATAAATTTTCATTATTGTAATGCTATCTACCTGTATGCATTAATTCCATATATCTTGCAATTAGGTGATTTTCCCTAATTCAATTGATAATTATTGCTCTTTTTCTACACATTCTTACAAATAAATTGTTATTAGAAAGGGAAAACATTGTTAGTTGAAAAGTAATCTATAGATTAATCTGTTAACCCATTTATGACAGGAATTATCTAAGTGCTGGATTGATCACATTTTTTCCTTCAAGTTAGCAACAGAAATATGTTTCCTTTAATGCTACATTATTCTAATAAAATGTAAAGTCTTTGAAAACAACATACATGATTATGAACTTTGTCGAAAAGTTGAAAAACTATAAATTTTGACGTATACAATGATTTTGAACCTTTCATTATGTTTGAGGAATTTAAAGCTTATTCTCCTTTTTAAAATTCCTGGCATCAAAAGGCATTATGGTCATGCAACAAAAATGGACACTGTGCGTGCAGCAATTTTTGCTCTTTCTTCTCTTGCATCTGGTATATTTTTAATTTAATTTAAAAAAAATAATAATACCAAAAAAGGGAATTAAGAAGTGTTTCCTTTCATTTTCAGATTCTTTTTTATAATCTCTCCTCTTTTTATTCAAAAGCCGTACAGGTGATTTGAAGAAACATAAGAAAGTTCTACTGTGCTGTAACAATAACGTTACAACATTTTACCAAAAACAAAATTTCAAATCACTGACGCAAATACAAACCTGCCTTCATAGTACTAGCATCGAAAAGATTGATTTTATTAAATACAAATTGATATTTTAAATGTGAAAAATAATTTTCAAAAGTTAGATCAGTTTATAATTGTTATTTTTAATTCATATGAAATGATAACTAAACCTTGAGGGATACTTACACCTGCATACTAACTGTGTCATGAATGAGAATTTGTTTGCATCATTCATTATCAAGAATCGTGTTCAAGTATTTTTCGTTCAGATGCAGTTATATGACAGTCAGGCAGTCATGTTCATACAACAATTAAATTACTCTGTTATTTAACATGATCAACGAAATTAAGCAGATTATAAATGTACAATTATCTTTATAACCTGGGATATGTGTTCTAAAACCATTGATATTATATATAAACATTCTAACTTATGAATAAAATGATGAAATATTGACAGTACTTGTTGATATATACTATGTGATCTTTGTTTCCCTTGAACCAAACTCACCCGGTGATAATTCTGAAGAAGGGCTGGATTGGGATTCTTCTATACAGAAAGAATAAGTATGAACACGATTGTACTGATGCAGAATTAAATGAGAAGAAATAATTTTCATGAATTCAATGAAGTTTATTCTCGTTTAAAATCCCTCTTATGCTGAATTCCTATATATTTATTAGTGTGAATATAACCTTACCTCTGTATTTCAAGGCCAGAAAAAAAAATATATGTGAGATATTTGTTATCAAGCATACTAGCCGTGCACACTAACCGTAAAACGAAATATTAATCCGTGTTGGAGATCAATAACAACTATCATAATTAAAAATGTGATCTCGCAAAATGTCGAAATTTCAAAGCAAATTTCTGTCTTATGCGTTTATCTGATATTGATGTATCTATTAATACCTATTAACATTAAATTTTGAAATTTTTGCAAAGGCTGAAAAAATGTCTAGGCCGGGAATCGAACCCGGGTCGTTGGCTTAGAACACCAATGCCTTAACCACTAGACCACGGAGACGGGTTAGTGGTTTCGGCGACACCAGATTCAATTGACCGACAGATTTGACAAATCTTCAACCTTATTAATTAATTCCTTTGTCGGGGGCAGGTGAGTTTTGAACAAAGACAAGCCGCGTGCCTCAGCTGGATCCAAGCGAATGCTTTGAGATACATGTATACATTAGAATAATTATTAACAAGTGTAAGGAAATAACATATGTTATATGTTATTTGTATAGTATATAGCGGGGAGTATAGAGCGGGGAGGGTGGGGGTGAAATTGTCGTAGGGGGTAGTTGTCCTGGAGATTAGTTGTAGGGGGTAGTTGTCCGGATACGGACTTTGCCGCGAGAATTTTTTGTTTGTTTTTATTTTGTTATATTTTGGGGCGGGATAGTAGTATTTTCATAATACGTGATTTTAGTAACGTACAATCCATTGGCATCTACCGTTCTTACAGTGTGCCCCTGTTTATGGGCATGGATGGGAATGAAGTATGCCCTCCCACGGTTGGGAATTTCAAATTTCCTGGAGTTAAAATCACCTTTCAGAGCATTTGAGTGCATGTGGTTTCATGGTAATTACTAACTTAATTTCATTATATTCTTTGAAATCTTTATTTCGGTCTTCCTTATCATAAATTTAACAAAAATCATGACAAAAATTATGACCATGTTGATCAATCGTGATCCTACACTCTTAGAAGAGTTGGGCAAATAATTAACCAATTTTTAACCAACACTGCTTTGTAGTTGGGCAAGTTTAATTGCCCAACAGCTGTTCACCAATCACATTTACCCAACCTTTTATTTGCTCAATTATTGGTTATACATTTAGTTGGTTAATTCATTGCCCAACAAATTTTACCCAATAATACTACTATTATTAATAATAATAATAATAATAATATTATTGGGTAAAAAATATATTATATTATATTACCCAATTGGTAGTTTACCAACTGTTGGGTAAGCCAACAGAAGAACCAACTTTGTTTCCACAACAAGGCATTTGCCCAACTCTCAAAACGCTCATAATTGGGTAATTTTTGCCAAACCACTTCTCTGAAATAGACATTTGCCCAACTAAACTCTCAAAATGCCCATATGCTGGTAATTATTGCCCAACAATTTCTTTCAAACAAAGATATTTGCCAAAATAAACTACAATTGGTAGTTTACCAACTGTTGGGTAAGCCTACAGAAGAACCAACTTTGTTTCCGAAACAAGACATTTGCTAATTGTTTCCTTTTTGCCTGTTGTTTTTTATGAGTCTTAACCTAGTCAATCAATCCTAACCTATCCTCCCCTTAGGCTAACCTATCCTATATTTTAACTTATCCTATCCAGTTGGTGCAATCTGGTGCAAGCTCTTATAATCCCTTTATAATTTGTTATGCATTAGGTGACAGTAAATATGGCCCACCCCAAACCGTACGCAACTAAACATTCATGAATATTCATATTTAACTTTACCATATGTTGGTAAAATACATGCCCATTTATTAGGTGAATACAATTGCCACAAATTGGTCAAGCTTGCTTTAGCTGAGTTGGTTAAAATAACTTGGTAAACTTTTAACCAACTCGTGTTTGCCCAACTTAATTCGCCCAACATTTTAAGAGTGTGCAACTGTACGGCAGTGTTTGAGTAATTGTTAATTGAGCAATGTTTGACCAATGTTAGAGATTTGGGGAAAACTGCCCAACAGTTGGACAAATATTAGGCAAACATTGCCCAACAGTTGGTTGGGTTGACGATTGCCGCAATATTGTTGTTGTTTTTTTTGCAGTGTAACTTAAATTAATATTTTCCCTGAATCTTGTGCAAAATTTACCCAACTGTTAGGTAAACTTCTGTATGGCAAAATTTCCCTCATAGATTTCGACCAACCTTTCTATGTCCAACTATTTTTCCCCCAACATGAAACAGGAATTACGAAGCAAATATTCCCACCCTAGATTTAACCAATGCTGTTGGTAAATATGCGCCCAACAGTTGTGTAAATTTATTTGCCACAAATTGGTGAAAGCCTTAGGCGATCAGTTCGTTAAAAAATGCTCATAATTGGGCATTTTTTTACCAACCATGATTACCATTTTAAGAGTGTATGAATAATAATCATCATGGTCATCCTCCTCCTCCTCCTGATCATATTATTTGATCATGTCATTTATTGAAGGTGAATTATTGCATCATTTGGGGAATATATCGCATATTTTGATATCCATGCTTCCACAGCATTCAAAATACAATTTTTACTACTAGAACCGTCGTGTATGAAGGTATACACGTATATATCGTATCCAGACAGTTACCCCCAGACAACTATCCCCTTAGGTCAACTACCCCCCAAGACATCTCTTCCTTATGTTCGTTCATATTTTTATCCTTTTATCTTTTCTTCTGTCCTAAACTTAATATTGCTTTATCTTTCTGCATTTGTTTTCCCTAACTTTTATGTTATTTTTTGTTTTAGTATCATTTTATCTTTATCTTTATCTTTATCTTTCCCCTTCTCAATTTACTTCTATCCTTCCATTCGTCTCTCTTTATTTTCTTCTTCCTTTCCTTCTTTGCTTATGTTATTCATTGGTTTGGGCTTTTTTTCTCATCTTCTCTTGTTGTCTTCTCTCATGTTTTTTTTTTGTCTTAATCTTTATTTGTTCTTCTCTTTCTGTATTTTGATTTTTCTTGAATCTTCTCTTTCTGTCTTTCCATAATTCTATTCTTTGTTCCCTTTCTTTATCTTCTCTTGCTGTCTTTCCCTTATCAATGTTATTATTTGTTTTATCCTTCCATCATTTTGTCTTTTTCTACCCTACCCTGTGTATTTCTTCATTATTCTCCTTTTATCGTCTCTTTTGATCTTTCCTCTATCTCTATTCTTTGTTTCTTCCTTTTATCATCTTCTCTATTCTAGCATCATCTTCTCTTTCCTTCTTTTATGTTTTCAGTATTTTTCTTACTTTCTTCTTTCTTTATCATTTTGTATGATTTTGTTTTATATTTTTCTTCTAGTTTTCCCCAGAAGGGTGCGGTTTAATTTGGGGAAGAAACCTGCGTTCATAGGCGCTGAAGTGGAGGGGGGCGATCGCCCCCAACAAAATGGTGGGGGAATTGCGTTTTCGATCTCCCCATAGGCGTAAATGCATAATTTTGGGAGGGGCTGAAGTGATAGTCGAGCCAATATTGCCCTTCTCAAAATCCTCAAGGGGCTGCAGCCCTTTGTACGCCTATATCCCCCTCCAAGTTATCTACGGAATTGTACAAGCTTTTTTTAATTTTTTGCATTTTTAAGCTGCAAAAACGTCATTTCTTATTCGATGTACTAAGGAAAATTCGCAAATAACCACTGCGATCTAGGCCAAGATCTAAATATTGAACATTGATAAAAGTTCATTTTCTCACTTCTTTCTTAAATGGGGGCACAACACTGACGGAACAAGTGAGAAATAATACGGGAATTTTGGAGGGCTACCGAAAGTTGATTTTTCTTTCAAATGTACATAGAACATAGAAAATGCAATTTTATATGTGCTTTAACATAATTATACTTGAGCAAAATAATGAAAAACAAAACAAAAACAGAGGCGTAACTAGTACTAACTACGAGGGGGTATGGGGCACGTGCCCCGCAAATCAGATGGGGAAAAAAGAAAATAATGAAAGAGGAGAAAATAGAAAAAGATGGGGGAGAGGAAAAGGAAGAGAAAATAAGACAATAATTGGACCCTTTTTTGTTTTGCATTCTTTTGTTTTGTTCAAGCGGACCCTGCTTGCCAGCGCCCCCTATAATAAGGGCCTGTGTATCATGGTTTTTCTATGTTTGCTTTGAACTTAATTCAATTCAATCCAATTTATTTCCCTTTCCAGCAAAAACAATTCCAAGAAAATTAATCAAAATTAGAGATAGAAATATATAAATTGTAAAAAATATGATACATTCTGATCGATTTGAGTTGTAGAACTAGCTTTGAATTTATCATGTACATGATGTATACAATTAATGAATGTATAACATTTCTTCAAACTTCAGCATCAACCTGACATTATTACATCATTGCAATGGTATACTGTAAAGCATACTGCTTGTAAGTAAAAAACCATAGGACCAACGGCTTTAAGTCTTCTCCGAGGGACTTGGGGTTAATGCCTTACCAAAAGACACGAGTGCATCCTGGTTTCGAACCCGGATCCTTCAGTTACGAGACCACTGTTCGACCACTGAGCTATCTCGCCTTTCTCTGAGGATTATGGACATGATAGAACATCTGGTGGCAACACCTACTACACCCCCCCCCCCCCCCCGCCACCCGCACACAGGCTATGCCATTTATGGATTACTTTGACGAAAATTGTCATTACTATGTGCTTGTACCGAGGCAAGATGGGTCGAATGACGCAACGTGGTCGATCTGATGGGGGGGGGGGGGGGGGGTGGAGGACTAGCCAGGATTTTTTCAATATGGGGCGTTTGTGAGCGCACGAAGCGTGCGAATTTGGTGATGAACACTCTTTGCGTGCTCCCCAGTGGTTGGGTGCAGAGAGGGGGAGTTTTCCCCATAGAGTTGTTAGGGGTATGTACCTCTATGGTTTTCCCCCTCCCGCGCGAAGTGCGAAAGCTCTGACGTTTTGTAGCAATATCTGAGATAAATATAATGGCTCCTCGCAATACTGCACTGTATGTAACAGGGTGGGGGCATGGAGGAGGCATAGTTCGACGCCCAGACTGCTTTACGATGTGCCCCTTCCCACGCGAAACGCGAAACCTGTGACGTTTTATAGCAAATTTAAGAATAAGATAGCGGCTCGTACATGTAGCACCTTCTTTTAGGCGGAAAGTTAGTTCGACACCCGGAATGCTTTCAATTATTGGACGCAATGCTGCACTGCATGTATCGGGGGGGGGGGGGGTGCATGGATGGGGAGTTACTTCCCCCTTCCCGCGGGAAGCGAAAAAACTTTGACGTTTTAGCAAATTTCGTAGCGCCTTTTTAGGCTTTTATGTTTCTCTTCCACCGCCTCCTCCGCTTTTTCGCTCTCGCCTTTTTTTAAGGGGCTGAATAGGGGGATGCCCCCCCCCCCTTTGCCCGCCTGGCTAAGCCAGGGGTGTATTTGTTTCATCACCCCTCCTCGTATTGTTTCAACACAGCCGTGGGGGTGTCTCTTATTCAATATTATCATTTTTGTTGCTAAATTTAATTATTTCATATTTGAACAATTAAAATCATATTACAATATTTTACAAGTAATCCTAACCCTAACCTCTTCTTCCATTATGAATAGCGACCCTTATGATTAACGACCCCGATTTGGTATTATGAATAGCGACCATGCATGTATCTGTATTATGTATAGCGACCCTTATGACTTATTATGAATAGCGGCCCTTATGAGTAAAGACCCTTTTCTTCGATTATGAATAGCAACCATCTTCTCCTATTATGAATAGCAATCCTTATGAATAATGCTCCTTATGAGTTTTTGCATAGTGACCCCCTTTTCGCTTTATGAATAGCGACCCTACAGGTATAGGAAATTACACGTTATGATTAGCGGTCCTTATGAGCCACTGGTTCTTATGACTAGCGGTCCTTATGACTAGCGAGGTTATCCCGGGAGCTCATTAGTAGAAAATTGTTCATAGACTGCTAGATAGACCACCAGTTTCTAAAGGGAATACACTAAAAACTTACGCCCATACAGAAGAATGTTAATGGTCATAGATCAATACAAATAACAACGGCAAGGCAAACTTTGGAGAAATAAACGTCTATTTTTCGAACTCTGGTTTGTCTTCTGAGAGTTAAACTAGGTGGGTTCAGGTAAAAAGTTCTTCAACCAAACGTAATTTTCTTTGAGTAAAATTTACTTTTCTCCTATGAGGGGTCCTGATAGAAAAGTAGAAAAATACCGATTGGTCCTAGGGTTAGGGTCCATAGGGTTACATGTTATAAGGCTGAATAAAACTGGGAAACTTTGGAAAATTAAATCTGATCAGCGTTGTTAATTATTTCGGAAGAATGAGCTGAAGGGGTTCGGCATAGGGCCGATATTCTGGTCCACCCTGCTATTCTTCACCGTGGTAGCTAAGTGCTACATTTCTAGTTGCAAAATATTTCAGGAAGAGTTTGGTTTCACAACTCACGAAGTTTTGGGCGAAGGTCCAGGGAAACAACGTCCTGAGTATTCCAACTGTTTGTGACACCAACGAAAGTTGTAAGTTTGTATATATTCCACCTGACTCTTCTAAACATTTAGTTATGTATAGTGTTGGTTTTTTTTAATCATTTGAAGAAAAGTCAAAAGGGGAGTTCATTATTACAACATGTTTGCTTTTATATGCTTTAATATTTCGCTCTCTACATATGCAATACTCTAATACATTCATTGGGGAGTATATCGCGTGTATATCTATGATCCTTTGAGCTAGTTGATTCAAATATATCCTTTGTGTTTTATCAAAAGATAAATGATTAATGATACGATCATCATCAATTGAATCATATCGATAGTTAATGTTTTGAGATAATTTTAGTTCCAAACTCTTATGAGGGTTACATTACTCATTTAAATAAACAGGGTGTTTAGCTTCGTGCTAGGATTGGTCTTGGAGAGGGTCTGGCTGAGCAAAGGCTAGACAACGAAGGGACAGGGTCAAGCAAGCTCAAATCAAGACAGATTCGATACAAGATATATTGTTCTCTGTATCGCATGCTTCTATTCCGGTTGATTCTATGCCATCTTATTTCTGTAAACACTTCGTTTGTGATAATTCTCAACATTTTTATGTCAACTTGCTTATTTATACTGTAATACCAGAAACGTTCGGTGTAGTTTAAAGGGATTGATTAACTTTGTGAACAATTATGAAATCAGCTCAAATGCCAGTGAATTGTGTGCAATCCTCTAACTAAATATATGATTAAGGATATGTGAAAGTATGAGAGAAAATGAAACCCGTTTACTATCCTAAAAAAGAGAAAATCGCGATCGATCGCTAGCTCAAGTCGCTCGGCTTCTTCGCTGCGCTGCAGTCACAAAAACCAAGCACCAGCGCTTGGCGATTTCAGAGTGGGGTTTCCAGTCCGTACGGTATTCTGTGATAGAACGAGATATGTCAACCGTAATAGTTCTTTAGGGTTCGGTGGTACTCTATCCCGACATCAATGTTCAATCCTAAATATCTTGATATATAAACGACCGATCAGCTTATAAAACTCAGGCGATTCCTGTCTGACCTAAAGGTTTGCAATTATGATTACAGCATTAGCTGGAACTGTGATTTTTTTTTTCAATCCTAGGCAAAGTTTAAACTTCAATGATTTTCTGGTATCTGCATTTGTTATTTCTTGTCGAAGAAGCCTTGATCCTATCATCGGGCCTTCCTCATATAGGAAATTCTCCAATACAGCACTAGGCTCCATACATTTTAGTGAACTGCATTTTCAGCCAAATTATATACATAAATATAAGCATTTCATTAATATTTGGGGGAGGGGTTCCATTTCATGTGATGGTTATGGAGCCTTGCCACAATTTATTCCATTTATTTTATCCGAGGGGGTCTTTGTACTTAGATATTATATGACAAAAAGTTTGTTTGTTTGTTTGAGAAAGTGTGTTAAAAATACTTGTCAGATTACAATTTAAAAATGTGTTTGTGTATTATTAAAATCAAAATGGGTTTTAAAAGCATGTCAATCCTAAGTCTGATGTAAGCACATTTGACATTATGGATACATTACATTTAATTGGAACATTATTTTGTATTTACCGTTTACCCAGCATGAAAAAAGTGTACTAATTCAAAATTCAAATTATTTCCCTTAGCAAAACGTTGGCATAAATAATTGATGTTTCTTTACAAACAAAACAACCTTTTTTGAGACATATTTTAATTTACAGTTTACATGTCTTTTCTCCCACAATAATACAGAGAAAATGTCACAAAATATCTGGACAAAACGCATTATCTCTTATTGCCTCTTTTCGCCTTCTCCTTGCCACTTGAGGGTCTCGTCTGGGATGCAGCAGCCTTCCGCTTTCTACCTTGACCTTGGCTCGTAGACGCCCTTCATTGGAAGACGAAAACGGGGAATTGAAGATGAAAATACTGAGCACGGTCTTCACTCAAAGTGTTAATTACTGGAGAATCATCAAACTTAAAATATATGTATCAAAGTGTCGTTTTATTTTTATGCCTTGAGTTGAGACAAAACTTTTGGAGGAGATTCGGCATCATATTCGTTAATTAATAATAAGCTCTAAACCTGAAAAAATCAAAGTTTCGTGGAACATAAAGCATCTTCTTTCATTAAGTTCGTGACTCAATTTAGGGTAATCAACATTGTGATAAGAAGTTGATGAGTCTAATCGTTGATTACCTTGGTGTTTTATGTTGTGGAACACCTCTATAGGGCTGGAACACAACTATCCTCTTAAGATTAATAATAATAATATTCTGGATTAATACAGCGCCTAATAGATCTACGATGTATCGAAGCGCTTTTACGAACAAACGTGATCCGATTTTCTTCTTTTCTGTTGATATCATTGCTTTTGATTAAAGGACAATTAACCCCACGTGATATTCTAGATGCACCTATTGTCTGCTACGTCTTTCCATGGAGGCTGCCATTTTGTGCATGACACGGATCATTAGGTACCATATGCATTGATAATAGCCTACCTTTACAACAGATACGTCGCTTTGCTCTGATTGTATTACGATTGTTATTGGCCATGGGCCTAGATAATTGACGACCCATGAGTTCTAATAGCCATCCTGTAAAGCAGATTCCTCGCTTTGTTTTGGTATTGTTACGATTGTCTCCGTCCTTGACGTCAATTCTCCGTCCTTGACGTATATTTTTTATGAAGTATATTTTTTATGAACAAATTAAGACCTTTTAAAAAATATATAAAACTAAACTTACATTTCAGAATATGTGACTTTATCTAATATATATTTGTCCTCTAAAAATCAATTACAAGTTAACGATGAAGGAAATTTTACTTGGGATGAAAAATATGTTCGTGTACACATAAAGTAATGGCAGCCCCTTATTATTGCTAGCAGACGATAACTTGGCTGGAAAATAGTGATTTATATCTATATCCTGTGTTTTTACATGAAATTGCATGTATCAAATAAGAGGCATATACTACACCATTCAAAATAAGCTAATTCATACGCTGAGGTTAATTTCCCTTTAATTTCTCGTGTTTGCTCGAAAATTCAAACAAATTGATTTTTCTTACCCGGCTCCACGATAGATATTAGTGACTGACCCAGTCATTGTGTTGCCTGTGACATTCGCACTCCCAGAAACATTAATAGTTTGAGTGCCTCCTCTCTGATTAATGGTTGTTCCACTCTCTACAAAAATGACAGAAGGATGTCATTTGACAATTCTATTCGTACACATTATCATCATCATACATCTTAAAGCAACACTGTCCTGTAAGAGTCGATCGTTACAAGCAAACGACTATTGTCGTCTTGTAAAACAGTGGGTATTGTGACAGCATTCTTTTGGGGGAATGGATATTGATACTGAAGAGAAGAAGGGTTAGTGTATAAAAAGGACAGAGATATTTGCCTGGGGAAGAATTTTAGCGGATGCAAGTGATCATAGCCTTTCAGTTGTGATATTAGCGAATTTTAAGGATGAATGGTAGTCAGTATATTACACGAGTCAGATACAGAGAGAGATGACTTTGGTCAGTTTTAAGAGTCAGTTTGTCCAACTTTTGTGTATATAAGCTGATATATATCGGGATATAACTCTTAACGGTTCAAAGTAATTTCTTTGTATGATAGAGTAATTGCCAATTTAGAAAATGTAGTTTAGTTGGTCGCAAAATCAATGAGAATTTGGTAAACTTATGTCGTATCTTTACACGATGGATTTCACCTTAATGCTTTTTATTCTAAAAGTGATAATATCCATTCTAAAAAAATTAATACTTACTTCGCGCTCTTTTTGGACGACTTCTACCCGACGGTTCATCTGCGAAAACGAAATGAATTCATAATAAACCAATTTCCATTATCTCCACTACAGATTAATTTACAAGCGTATATTTTTTTTACACATTTTGATTTTATTTGATTTATTTATTTCTCTTCATGATCTTTTTTTTTCCTTAAAACATATTTTACAAACTGATTACAACATAATACACAAATAGTAATACATTATCAAGTAAAATAATTACATTGTATAGTTGAATTAATCAGTGGCGGATCTACATAGGGGGAAAACCGGCCCGTGCCCCCTCTTTTGAAACCCAACTGCAGCATACCTTAAGTACTCAACGAACAAAAAACTACCCCCTTAGTTGTGTACTTTTCCGGCTCTGTGCCCCCTCTTTTACAAAATGCTGGACGTGCCCCTGGAATTAATCATAAAGTAGAATTGTCACATAAGCAAAGCTCGATGGCGTTATAATCCTTTACAAAAGATAGGAAATACTAAAGAAAGGGAGGATATTGAAAAAAACTTTTCGTTGTATTCAAAGTAATAGAAGTCAATTAAGGATTGGGGTGAGATGACATGTATGGAGAAACAAAATATATAAATAGGTGAGGATGGTAAGTAGAAAGGTGAACTCTGAAGAGAAAGGGGGACAGGAAGAAGGGTCAGAAGCAGAAGTAAAAGAAGACCCCCCCCCCCCCCCACAAAAAAAAGAAAAAAAGTACGTCCCGTCCCCTTCAACGTGCTAAATGAAAAACTATAAAAGAAATATTTTTTAAAATATCATTAGTAGCAGTATATGCTATGCAGTAGCCTTGGCTTTGTTTTATAGAAAACTCTGATAACATTATGAAATGTGGTCCATCTAAAAACAATATTGTGAAAATCTAAGACAATTTTCTTTAATCTGCTTACAAAATCAATAGAAACAAATTGATAGAATTATGTCGACAAATTGTTAGTTATGTATCTAGACTTTCTTGATATAAAGTTTTGCTTATATTTTGTTTTAAATATTGCAAAAGATTAAATCATTTTATTGAATGAATGGATGAAAAAAAAATTCTTGATCACCGTTATCAGATTCCTCTTGTTTGTGAACTGCATCTAAGGTGAATCGAATGAATAGGATTTAAAGGGATAAGTATGATTTTCAGATCATGATATCAAATGTCCTAGGCCTATTTATCTATATTTCGGGGAAATGACGATAAATCAATTGAAAGTATGCAATGGACAGGAATGTAGTTATTAAATTGCTGGAACTAATTGCAACGAAATAGATATGTATCAATACAAAAAATTGAAAATGCGAATACATCAAAAAAGAAATGGTTACCGTTAAGCTTGAAATTTTCCAAATTGCGTATGTAAATTTACATTATAAAGCCATTTGGAACAGTGTTCCCCTTTTCATTTTCACTCGAGATGTAGAATGTTTTCGTTAATGCTTGTATAGACATTTATATTCGTTTCATCTATATCCATCACGAACCATGGAGTGATATCATTATCAAAGTGTTAGATAATGTGTTATGATACTTCCTTGATATTCATAACTTTTTTTTATTTACCCTTTGCAAAATGTGTCGCTACTATAGTGCAAATTGCGCCAGTATCAGCCTTCTTCAAAGCAGACTCCAGCTTCGCTCTTGTTGCATTTCCTTTCCCTTCCCAAATATTCAGCAGCTCAGTCAGGGCTGCCTTGTGGACTAAGAGATTCGCTGTTAAAATGCTCTGTGACTGAGCATACTTAACACCGAGTTGATTACAAAACTGTGTATAATTGTTTGACGGATAGTTAGTTGCAATCTCGGTGTATAGGTCACCCGTATTTTCCAGAAATTTTCCATCTAAAGTGAAAGGGAAAAAGGAAATGATACCATTAATCAGTTTACATTGTGTGATGCCCCTAATTAATTTTAAATTTTTAGTCTATTATATATACATTTACCTACTTGTTCCGCCAAGAATACAGATGTACATGATTAGTATCATTATCTATAATCGTATAATAGGCCCAATGTGTGTAAATGTCATACGACTAACAGTGTATACATTTTCATTATTTAAACAGTAACTTTACCCATAAGTTTTAATTGAGACAAAACATGCTATTAATCTAATGAAAACCATGAATTGTGTAATCATTAAGCGCAATTTTCAGAGTATTTGTACAAAACAACCTACTAATGCCTAGTCAGGTCAAGTCAAGTCATGAACTGAAACTCTTCTGCATTTTGTTATTTTTATGTATGGGTTTTCCATATTAATGTTGTACATCAGAGATCCGACTGATGTCAAATTCTAAAATTGGCTGCAATTGTAGAATATTATTCAGCAGGCCCACATAAAACTAACTTTACTGTACCATTTATTTATACATTATGAGCAGGACAGTGCCGATCTGTACTAAATGATCCAATACTCTATCGTCAGTTCTCGTAATTCAGCAGTAATCTATGTGGGTTTTAAGGGGGTATATTTCTGGCATTAATCAATAGGTCTCAATAATCATTAATCAATAGGTCTCACTCTTTGTATCTTTGATTCCAACCATGACTGTCCGTCTTTGAATCGAAGTAGAGTGTCTTAAAATGGAAACTGCAATAATGAAACAAGAATATATTTTTCAAGAAAAGACTGGAAAGGAAGTTTGAATTTCATTATTAGAAGAAACGTTGAAGATCTCAATTATATTTTAGGTGAAAAAAATACATAGTGCAGAAATTTGCAATAGAACTTTCACCTTCACTGTTTTCAACATTTTGGGTAAAAAAAATTTTCCATTCCATTGATTTTATCCATTCATAAAAAAGTACATTTACAACACATTAAAAAAAGTTTGAGGAAAATCAGATGAATGATAAGAAAGTTATGATATTTTTTCATGACATAAATAACTAGGAAAAATTATGAAACGCACCAGACAAATTTACAACTCGATCGGTCATGAGTTTGTGACGTCATTCCCTCACAACTTATTAATATTTTGTTTATCGTACCGGAATACAAATTCTCAATTTTTGTCCCAGAATAAGATTTCTACATAACTTCAACCAGGTTATATTTGTAGTAATGTGTTTTTGCTTGTATACACCTTTACCAGTAAAAATTTCATGAACTCAGAAACATTAAGATTGTTTTCAAAATATTACATATTCATAATCACTAATGTCTTTTTGGATATTGATTTTTTTTTTTAATCATATTTTCATGATTTTCACAGAAAATTACTTGCTCTGTAGTAGTGTATACAAGCCAAAAAAGGGGGGGGGGGGGAATGTAATTTGGTTCAAGTTACGAGGAAATCATATTGTGTGTTAAAAATTGAAAATTTGTATAATAGATGTAAACAGAGTCATTATTGAGTTGTGAGGGAATGACGTCACAAATTCATTACAAAGTTGCATATTTGTCTAGCGATTTTCATTGTTTTCCCCAGTTCTTCATGCCCTTAAAAATTCATAATTTTCTTATTAGTTTTTCGATTTTCCTCAAACTTTATATGATTTGTCCGGTTTTTCTTCTTCTATTAAAACCAAGTACTTCTTGGACCGGACTTCCCCTTTAATGTACATTAATTCAAAACGGAACTAATGACATTGGTCTATAAATCTACAAAAATCTACTCACGTTTTCCCACGGTCAGTATAATGTGGTGTCCATTAAAGGCTATTGAAGGCTGGTCTCTAACCGGTCTCTTTATCCCCCTCCCCCCTCCACACACACACACACACGCACACCCTCACACACATTGATTTGTGGAGAACTTTATTGTTTTCTCCTACTAGTATTGTATTTTGTAGCCCGCAAGCACTTCTCCTATTGTATTTTGGACCCCCAAGCATGACGGAATAAAGGCCATCATTGTGCTCTATTGTTCTCTGTACCCCACAACTGAATCTATGTAAGCCCACACACACACACACACACACACACACACGTTTACATGGCTTTACTTCCGAGGACAACTATTGTTCCTCTATTGTTACTCGTCCTCGGACAGTCGACGGAATAAGGCATAAATTCATTGTTCGACGTTCGAGGACTATTGTCCGCCTTCCGAGGACCATTGTTGTCATGATTTTTTTTTTTTGTTCTCTGTCCGAAAATGTCCTCGGACATAATGCTAAACAAACGCACACACACACACACACACATCATCATCATGGTTAATAAACCATTCGCTTATCTCGTTCACCTAGCAGACGATACTGACCAATTTCAACAAAATCCCACATACCTGTATAAGGTATCCTAACTATGTCAACCTCTGGTTATATCATGAAACATTGACAAGCGGAGCTGCAGTTCATGACCTATGAGCTACAGCATAAATTATATGAGTTCAGACCCTGTTGTATGGGTCACGAATGACAAGGGTTTACGCACAGAAACTATGAACTACTGGTCACGTGACTTACCATGCAGTTAATGACCAGATTTTGTCATTTTTTGCCTGCTTGATCTCAAACTTTGAGAAAAAAAATGATCACTGGATTTTGTGCCAGTCACATAGTATTATACATCACCATATAGGTAATTTATAGAACATTCTGAATGCGATCACCCCTGACCTCCTTGAATAATTTCAGTGGAAGGACAAAGGCAACAGTGTCTGGAAATAATTATGTGTGGTTTTTGACAGATTGCAGTAAGCAAAAGTGTGAACATGGGTAAGATCAAATAAAAAAAATGATCACTGGATAATGTAGTAAATGTGATGATATGTACATCAAATTACTGGTCATGAAATGAACTTTCATAATCCGATCACCCCAGAGTGAAGAACTCAAGAAATATGAACATACACCAAGTGAAGATACGCGTTTGCTGCGTTAGGTGTGTGTAGACCACACACACACGCACCTATATATTAAACGAACGGAAACGAATACCATCATATAAAGGGCTCATTTATATAAACCGCAAGTGTAATGTCATTGTTATAATTGATTACTCATATTATTGAATCATAATAGGCGCTTGATATTTCTACTATGCTACCACGGCGACTATTCAACACATGCTGTGGTGTACATTAAAACAGAATACCATCACATCAAAGGCTCATTTTTATAAACCGCAAGTGTAATGGCATTGTTATAATTGATTACTCATATTATTTCATCATAATTGACGCTCGATATTTTTACTATGCGACCACGGCGACTATTGGGCACACGCTGTGGTGCAGATTATAACAGGAAGATTAATTCAGGGATATAATTTATCTACAATATAATATTTTTCAATACGTACTTCCGGGTTCTTCAGTGTCTCTATTACAGTCAAAATCAGAACAAGAATGATATACAGTACCTAGAAAATAAATAACGAAGAAAGCTGTTGTATGTCAGATCTAATTTGCTCCCCAAAACTCGAGCAATGTGTCTATGTTGGACCGTGTATAGTACTGTGAATAACAACGTCTGCGGGCGTAACTAGAATTTCTTGTATTGGCGGGAAATGCTCATTCAACCAATGACATAGTGCAGAAATTTATATCATCAATATTGATCAAAGCTTGGACCCCTATGCAGACACCATAGGCTCATGATCAGCAAGAGAAAAATAAACCCGGGCTATTAGTACTAAAATATCGCTTATGAAATTCATCAAAAGGGAAATTTTCCAAAACATAACAAATCCAGTGCATGCATGAAAGAATACAAATGAAAACATCTTTTAGTTAGAATAATTTTTAAACACACCCCGCAGATGATATCTCGAAATATTATATTCGATATAGCGCCAGCACACGAACTCTGATAGCACTATATTATACTGTTCCATCTAACATTGTCAAAACTTTACCAAATACAGTAAGACTTTTTACATTTCTTACCAAGTGAATATAATTCTCAATCTTTGTTTATTAATCCTATACAAGCTTTTGAAATTATGGAAGTTGTCCAAAATCTGGATAGTACTAAGAGTTCTGGTCATGATAATATCAATATCTGTTTCATAAAAGTTGCGATTGTTTTGTTAGCTCAGCCGTTATGCGATATATTCAATCTCTTTGTTCATATGGGTATATTTCCTACAGCCATGAAAATTGCTAGAGTCGTTCCAGTATTCAATTTAAGGAAATAAGGAGTTGTTGACTAATTACAGACCGATTTCAGTATTGTCCATAATCTCAAAGATCTTTGAAAACCTAATGTATAATCGTTTGGTAAGTTGTTTGCTTGAACATGATATTCTATACCCAAAACAATTTGGATTTAATAATAATATTCCGCTTTTATATAGCGCCTAATACATCGACGATGTCTCTAAGCGCTTAATAATAACAGGTAGTCATTATTATTTACAGAAGGTTATTCATCTTATATGACTTTGCTTGAACTTACAAATAATATTTCTAAAGCATATGAAGATAAGAAATGTGTTATTGGCATATTCCTAGATTTGTCAAAAGCTTTTGATTGTGTTGATCATCAGATCTTGATTTGAAAAATGAAACATTATGGTATTCCACGTACAGTTTTGGATTGGTTTTCCAGCTACTTATGTGATAGATTCCAATATGTTTCTATGAATGATAAATCATCAGGTATGCAAAGTATTAATATAGGTATTCCCCAGGGGTCTGTGCTGGGCCCTTACCTTTTCTCTTATATATCAATGATATTCGCTTTGCAAGCAAGAAGTTACATGAGATTATTTATGCCGATGATAACTTGTTTTCTAGCAGGGGACAGTAGTGAATAATAAATTTATGTAACACCATAAACTCTGAATTTAAAAAGTTTGCATCAAACAAGTTGAAAATTAATGTCACTAAGACATATTGTATGCCTTTTAAACCGAAGAATACACAAATTAATTTCTCTGATATCAAGTTATATATATTGATGATTCCAAAATTCCACTGGTACATTCTACTCATATCTTAGGTGTTGTTCTCGATGATAAACTAAATTGTCATATTAGTGACATTTCTAATAAATTATCAAAGGTTATCGGTGCAATAAGTAGATTGAAGAAGGTATTACCTCTTAAGATTCTTCTAACCATGTATCAATCAATGATACTACCTTTTTTAACATTATTGTAACATTGTCTGGGGTGGATGTGCTTCAATGCATCTAAATAGAATTTTACTGTTACAGAAACGGGCAATACGAAGTATTACAGGCTCAGTCCCTTTATCAAACACCGATCCCTTATTTCATAAAGTTAATCAATTAAAAATTCCCGATATACACAAACTTCATATAGCCAATTTTATGTTTTCACATTTGCACAATTTACTGCCTAGATTCTTGGATGACTGTTTTCATGAAAATCGTTCAATTGTTCCACAGTCCAATCACATTCGCATCCTATAATTTAAATATCAG
Source organism: Heliocidaris erythrogramma (assembly GCA_025617745.1). Lineage (NCBI taxonomy): Eukaryota > Metazoa > Echinodermata > Echinoidea > Camarodonta > Echinometridae > Heliocidaris > Heliocidaris erythrogramma. Next base: position 19,860,486 of record CM046860.1, on the reverse strand, counting down.
TTTTCTCGTACTATAATTACATTTAGTGGTCCAAAGTTATGGAACTCTATAGAGGCTGAAATAAAGAATTGCCCTTCTCTGTCTAGTTTTAAAAAGAAATATAGAAATAAACTGATCAAGTCTTACATTCCCTGATCAAATATCCATTTTATGCCATTTGCTTTTTCTTGTATGTTTGTTTGTGTGTGCACGTGTGTGTATATATACATGTACTGTATCTATGATTATACTTTTATATTTTAGGGGACAAGCCTGTGATAGGCCTCTGGCTTTTGTTTGTCCCTCCACTTTTTGATATGTCTTCTGTTAATCCAGTAATGTACTTTTGTTGACCACATTTTATTTTTTTAATAATATGTAGGCCTATCTTTTTTCTTTACATTTCAATGTCTATGAATTGTTTTGTATGTTTTTCGCTGTCATTTTATTGAATTGTGGAAATAAATGGAATTGATATCGAATTGAATTATAGCTTCTACTGAGTTTCTGTTTAGATTATGAATCAATTGAAATGATTTTCCGTTTTACCCTCGGATATAATTACCCGTAGGACGGTTACCCCTAGGAAAATCGAGCGGATGATAACTTCCAAAACAATTACCCCCAGGACGAGTACCCATTAGGACAATTACACTCCCGACACTCAACTCAGGACAGCTGGACTTCCCCATTTGAAATGGGCACTTACAGGTGAAAAGGCTATTCATCAGAATAAGAAACGGGCACTTATCAGAAGAAAAAAGGCTGGGCTTACTAATAAAGGGGGCACTGTGTTCTGACTCCCGTAGTGCCACCTTCGCACTTCTTAAGATGAGGGGGAGGCTTCTATGGTGTACATTGGGCTGACTTTCCGGGGGTTATTGTCAGCGGTAATTGTCAGGGGATCATTGACATTGGGTAGTTGTCTGGGAGATACTGTCCAGTGGGTATAGTTGTCCAAAAATCTTCCTAGGTATACGTACCAAGGAGTTATCACAGAACGCCTTGTTCATACAACACAACCTAGAAGGAAAACAACTGTGCCTTATTTACGCATAGACAACCGAACCAAGATGATAATGATTGAGTCACACTTTTCCCGCAACATCACTGGCACTATATAGAGTGTATGCATGTTCACATAAACTTAGTGGGTATACACAGTCATTTCCATGGATTTATTGCACACACGTTCAGGTCAAAGATTGCACGCAAACAGAAAACGCAGGAACTTTATTGGCCGGGGAAAACGCTCAGTGGTGTCACATTCATACACATTTTGTATGGAATCGTTGAAGCCTTAGCAGGCAGTTGTTTGATATTCGATAAAAGCAGATAGTGCCATATTCGTGAATGCATCCACACTATGTGCATGCTCTTGTTGTCCATACAAACCATTGTGTATTTTATTTCAGTCAATATAAATGATTTGATTGAATGATACAGAAGCTAATTTGGGTATAGTTTATATTTACCTTACTAAGCCTACCACATTTTAAGGTTGGTAGAAACCTTAATGACTACATGATTTGATTGAACTCCAGAATTAAAAACAGGAACTTGACTAATAATTATACCACTAGTACAAAACTAGTATGATGCTGTACGGTGTGTTAAAGGACTGTGATCAAAGTTAATGTTAAGAGAATCCAGGACGCAGCAAAATCGTTGAGTCCGGTGGTCTTGTCCATCTTATCCTATTACCCTATGGAGCCTATAACTTACATGAGTGGCTTAATCTTAGGCTCCTTCATATTTTACTCTTTTTTAAGTCCATTCATTTCATTTAATGCAATACCTTCTGTTATAATCTCTGACCGTAGAATTCATGATTGTTTGTACCATTCATATTGTGAAAACAATGTGGAGAAAGTTGAAATAATATACTAAAAATGAAACTGCAAAAACTCTTTTATTTATCATGCTGATATATAAAATACCGGCTAGCTTACCACAGTTATCTTTTTTGGTTGAAATATAGAGGAAAATTATTTGATGTTACTCGCCGGATTTAAGATGAGCTGTGTCGTGAACAGCTGTGTATAAGTTAATGTAAGAATCAATAAGTATAACATCAAAATCGTGCTCCTAGGATTGCTCCCGGCAACACTGATCGACTTTCTAACTACCACCCTAGCCCAGACACTATACACTCTGAAAAGAAATTTTGGTAAAACAGGGAAATGGTATGTTTTATATATAAAATTTTACACATTATTGAATAAATTTCCCCCATATTTGGGTACAGTTGATACAATATCGGGTTAAGTTTTAACCAACATGTATGCATGGTCCCTTCTTACCCCACAGTCCTCTCCTGGCTCTTATATGAATTTATTGATCTATAATTCTGTCCTTGCCTCTGATATTTCCCGATATATTTCTACACTACTAGAAATTAAAAACCATCTACTTCAAATTATACAACATGGGTGTTGATCTGGGAGTGATATTAGGGGTATATTTTTTTCAAAAATGTTGAAGTGGGGGGGGGGTGTTCTGTGTTACCATCACTCAATACATTTGAGGTGGTATTGTAAAAGCCATAATGCGAGAAAATATATTTAGATTAAAAGTACATGTAATTCTTCTCGATTTAGAGGGTTCAGTAGATAATTTTCCTTCATAATACAATTTTGTCACACTCGGGTTATTGGTAATACTAACAATTTTCATGAAATGAAAATATAATCACAGGAATCGAAAGTGGTGGGGAAATGGGAATACATCACCCTTATATTTATCGAGGATTATACAAGCCGACATACAACAAACAGTCATGTTATGCAAACTACCTCGATTGCTCCGAGCATTATCGTCAACGATTCTTTCTTCATCCACGGTAACCAGTCTCCCTCTCTCCCTCTGTCACTCTCTGTCACTCTCTCTCTCTCTTCCTAATTCCATCGATTTTCTATTTAATCATATTTTTTTAAAATTTGATATGATGTTTTATGTAAACATAGTCAAAAATTTATTTTTTCATAATTTTCTTGTAATAATCAACCAAAAGAAAAGTTCTTTATAACATTTTTTTTGACCATGGACTTCTTTATTAACCTTACAAGAATTTATAGAGATGAAAATCACTAGAGCGATTTAATTTCTTTTGAATACTTTTGTTTTACGAATTTACTGTGTATTTTGCATGGATGGTGTGGTGTTTCATCGTTTGGGAGATTTTATTTATACCAATATTCAGAAAGAAAAGCTGACAATCAAAGCTTGAAAAGGCGATTTAACACAAGTGGTATGAAGTTAATGGGAAATACAGCTACCTATATATACGCGGACAATTTTCAGCCTGCTCATAAAAGGAATTAAAAAAGTTAAAGTATTAACGATCAAATGTACATCACAATATTTGTTATTTTTGAGGTAAGCAATACGCATAATGCACAAATTACAATACGAAATATAACATGTCATTATCCACAAGTTATAATTTCTTATGAACAAAATCATAACATGTACAAAACAGACTGAACACCCATACAAGTTCATCACACAATTAAAAAACAATGTTTTCAATTATAGGCCTACATTATGCAGTATTCTATGTGAATATTTACTGGATAGCTCAATCGTGTAATAATAAAGTTTATAACAAACTTAAACACCTTAAGCAGCCTGATTTAAGTGAATATAAATACAATGGTTGATAATGAAATATTCATCGTAAAATCATCGAAAATCAGTCAAGTTACATGTAATTTTATTTTAATCCATCCCTATTTCAGGTCAACAACTCTACCCTTGCACTTATCTGTAGAAATCAGCTTGTTGACGACACAAGAATACTTGTGTAAATTAAATACTAATCAAATATTAATCATAACTCACTGATGTTCGTAACATAGGCACATCATCTCTTAAATAATGATAACTTGCACGGGACTTTCTATAAACTTCATATCTCGCATTAATAATAATTCTTCATATATGGATGGCACTTCCATTCAACGTTTGTATTTATCTTTCAGTGAAAGAAGTTCAAGATGACACTCAGGTATATTGTTCTATTAAAACCAATGATTTCAATGTCATGTTGTTTCACATCATTTCCTAATTAAGCAAGATTATTCACCATCAACCAGTTTTTTTTCGCAAAAAGTATATATTGGCAGATCGTGTTTCTTGGCTGATTATATTTCATTGAAGTTATAGGGTGTGTAATCTCTAAACCCACGTAAGATTTCAAAACCAGCCACTGTTCAAGTATAAGAAATATATACAGAAAAACCTTATGTACAATGTATGCCTTCATGTGACACCAAATTTTACCAGATTTCAAAACCAGCTACTGTTTAAGTATAAGAAATATATATTATAGAAAACCCTTAAGTACAATGTATGCCTTCACGTGACAACACCAGATTTCAAAACCAGCCACTGTTGAAGTATAAGAAATATATATTACAGAAAACCCTTATGTACAATGCGTGCCTTTACGTGACAACACCAGATAATCAGTGATCAGTTATAAGAGTACAATAAATGATATTGGATTATTACAGTTGTCACTTTTGTGGCAACTTAATGACTGTACTTTGCAAACATGCGTCAAACGTGTACAGGGTGTGATATTCCTATACACCGGGACCTCAATCTATATAGGGTCCTATCTGAGGCTCTGAGTGTTTTCGACTCTTACTTAGCCTTTGTCTATGGAACAACGGAAAGGCACGGTTAAACATAACAGCCTTCAGTCATCCGCCTAGATTGGATTCGAACTCACTAGCTTTGGTTCGACAGGCAGATGCTTTACCGACTAACCCAACATGAAATAAACACACAATTTGCAGACTATTCAAATTTAGAACTTTTTTAGAAATGTTCATCATTACATCACAAAACACATGGGTCTATTAATATACCGAAATAATACACTTAAATGCTCGTTGTCCCTCGAACCCGAACTTCTTACTATGGAGATAGAGCTTTTGGACATATGGCACTTTTGTGGAACAAACTACCCTGTAGCGTTAGAAACATCCATAATCTAGAAGCTTTTCAAATCAAACTTAAACAGTTTCTGTTCACACATAGTTATTTTAATAAAATTAATTAATTTTCTTATTTTTCTTTAAGTTTTGACTGTTCATGCAGCCTATTTATGTACATTATATTTTGTTAAAACAAATATTGTATGGCCTTGAGTGACATTTGCATCAGAAAGTGCGCTTTAGAAATCTATATTATTATTTGTATTATATATAACAAAAACAAGCAGTCAAACAACAAAATAATACATAGTGATTTAAGAGTGAATAATTATTAAGAGAAATGAAAAATAATGAGATAGATGAGAGCTAGATTTATTTATTTATTTCTTCTGTGTTCTTTATACCGGGTAGTCTCTTCAGTACTTAAAAAACTGCTTTGCAAGAGAGCCCATTATTACATAAAATAATTAAATTGCAATGTAGAATAATTTCAGAACAATAAAATATTACAACTAACAGAACAATACAAAAACAATAAGAACATGTTAAAAAAATTAACAACTATGAAATCGGATCACGTCTCAAATACACAACTCAAATATACATTTATTAAAACCAATAAAATGCCACAAAGGATCAATGGTTTGTGATCCGTTTCCATTTACAGAACCCCTTCCTTACCCAGTCCCCCCCCCCCCCCACCAATCCCAACATCATACTCATTACAGCAATATATGTAACAAATATTTAAAAGAGAGGAAAAAGAGTGTCGACAAGAACATATCAAGGTTAAAAGTTAAAGCTTAGACATTTACATTGTCTTGAAAGACTCAATGATACACAAGTTTGGACATGGATAAGTAGTCTATTAAAAATCATTGTGCCTTGGTAAGAGAATGTCGACCTCATATATTCTGTACGTGGTGTTGGTAAAAAAAAAAAAAGAGGGCTGTTTGCAGCATATCTAGTAGAATAACAAATTGGTCTACGGGAAATACGTTTCTTTAAATAATTAGGTAGACGGTTATTGATCAATTTAAACATCATTACACAAAATGGCTAAATTTAATCCGTTGTTGCACGGATTGCCAATTGAGTGAACGTAACAAAAATGTGTTTGGTGTGTATCTGTCGACATTTAAACTCATTCTAGTGTATCTGTTTTGGGCACGTTGCAGTCTTGTAATGTTATATCCCAATACAGTGCGTCCCAGAAAAAAGGAAACCCGTTTTTTGGAGATAGATATCTTGATAATGAAATAGGATTGGAATAAAACATGGACACTTTTAGTACGAATAAAGTCTCTTCTTTTATGTGATACCAAATACACGAAGATTTGTTTATGCTTGACCGACTTAAAACAATTTTACCAGCTTAAAGGAGAATTAAAACTAGAATATAAATGTACTTATGTTCAAAGGTGTAATATATTCTTAATCATTGACCTGTATCACTTTAGAAATAAAATATCAGAAAAGGGTTCAAATCAAGACATTCGAGCACACGGTATCAACTGCTAACACTTCACGGGGGCTGCCATTTTCTTGATGACATGGAGTTGTACATGAACCACTGGAGACCGTTCCGGTCAGGAAGATATTTTTAATCCACGAGCTAAATTCCTTCTATTCATTATAAAAAAAAAGCCCCATATATGATGGAAAATACATAACAGGTGTATACATTTATATTTGAAATTTATAAATTTCTTTTTAAATTCTCCGGTTTTGCTAACTAGAAATCGATTTCTTGGTCTTGCCTGGCAGAGCACAACGTAATTTATACAACGCGCATTCTGACTTTTGAACTCCATTATCTCAAAGCAGGTGAATGCATAGTTTGGCACTATTGACACTCGGGAAAGTCATCATCCATAAATTTGAATTAATTCGCTCCGTCACGTACTTCATAGTATCAAGAAAATAGATTGATATTTAGAGAATCGTAATTTTCAAAGAAATATAAAACACATTTTCGTTTTTAGAATATATCTATATATCTGGTAAATATTTTAAATCTCAAATGGAATTTTGTATCAGGAAGAAAGACAATTTTGCATTCGGATTAAAAATATCGTTATGTACACATCAAGAAAATGGCAGCCCCCTGGTATCGCTAGCAGACGATAAATCTTGCTGAGAAAATCCTGATTTATACCCATCTAGTATATTTTAATACAAACTACGTAGGGCAACAAGAAGGAATAGATTACATCTTTGAATATGGGCACATTTATATTTTGAGGTTAATTCTCCTTTAATGTTAGAATCGATTTGCACATAATATTGGTGCGAACGTTTTAATGCAGATTATTCGTGTTTGTTTTCAATTCCCTTGATGTTATCACGTTTTCTATTTTGTCTTCAGTATCTTCTTTCTTGTGTTTGCTCTTCTGTTTCTGTTACAGTTTTCATGTTTCTGTTAATTCAGGTTTTTTCTTTTCATTTCCCCTTTTCGCTCAGTTCTTGCTTTTAATGTGATACATTTTGTTTCACTTTATGAATCATTTCTGGCTATTTGTATCTTTTCGCTTTTTACATTTTCACAGTCTCCATGCATCCCCATTTTTCATTCCCGATTTCTATTCAATCCTTAACATTCTTTAAGTTATCTTCAATTCATTTCAACCTTATTTCATTTCAGTGATATTCTAACCTCAATCTTTTCAATCTCTTGCATATCTCAACTTGCTCTCTTGCTGTCTTGCTGCTACATGAATGCATGTATTCAACAAACAATGCATACAAATTCTTCCTTCAAATACAACATATGATGAAATACAGGACTACAGGAGGAAGTACATTACAAATACGTGATGTAGTTTGCTCCCATACCAATTACCAAGCAACATTCAAGAAATGTTTCACCTTTACAAACAAGCAAGTCAATCAAGCATGGAATGTATTCCACAAATGCCTCAACTAAACTAACGAATGCAGAGTATCTATACATTGTATTATTATATCACAGGACAGGAGGTCAAAATTCTGATCCCCGACACATGGATATGCGTGACGGGTTTCTTTCTTTTTTCATTATAAAACAAAATCACGTGACGACCCAATCAACACCAAGAACAAAACAGCACCAGATAAATTAACACCAAATTATGGTCTTCGCATGTTTTAAATATGAATGGTGTTAAATGAACACCATCGAGAGTACATGCCCCAATTATTCAACACCAAGGGTGTTGTTTTTTTAATTCTCCACTGGTGTATGAATTTTAACACCCAGGTTTTTGCAGTGTGTAATTAACACTTTGTTACTATACAAACATTTTCAAAATTACACTCCATGGTTTCAAACTGTTCAATCGTGGCATTTGGTGGGCGATACACTATACCGAGAAGATATGGTTTGTGATTTTTTATTTGAATTTCTATCCACATCAATTCTAACGAAGTTTCTTCTATGTCATGTCTTCTCTTGTATTATAATGTTAGTTTTTATATAACAACTTACACCATCTCCACCACCAGTGACTCTATCTTTTCTCTCTAAATTATATCCATTTATATGTAAACAACATGTGGAAAATTATTATCAAGCCAGGTTTCAGACAAAGAAAAAATATCGTACGGGTTTGAATCTAGGAAGAATTGTGTATCATCATTTTAATGCCCTTTCTTTAGGGTGAACAGATGTTTATGAACCCTTATCTTAAGAATAATCGTCTTTAGTAGTTATAGGTATTTGTTTTTGAGGCGAATTTCCCATAAAACAAGGAGGTTCATTCATATAACAAATATTACATATCCAGTCTTCTGATGAAAAGAATACATCATTTGAAGATGTTACCATTTGGAACATCATACGCAAAGCATTGCTTTCTGATTTTTTCTTACAGATTTGTTACATGGGTAAGCAACATTCATAAGTGTTTATAAAACATGAATGATTAAACAAATATTATTCTATGAGTCCAGATTGTCGATCTGATTTACCGAGATAATATTTACCCATTTGTTTGTTGACTTCTTCAATGATTTGACTCGTCCATCAGTTGTGTATACCTTCGACAATTGTGGAGATCTGTTGGCTACATTTACTAGAGGTTGACGATGGCTTGTCAGGTCCTCGTAGATGAAGATCTTTGTTCCTTTCAATTTAGCTCCGTTGCTGTAGATCAACTGCCGAACGTTGTAAAGAGGAGGATCATGGCTTCGTTTGAAGTGGGTTAATATTAAGTCTTCAGTATGACAAATTTGAATCATTTGAATCATTTACAATCATTTAGTTGGACTTTATAGATGTGTATTTTAAAAGCATCCATTGATATTCGTAGTATCATTGCTTCTTCAACGTTGTTCCAGGGTGTTACACCTCGATAATCGTCTCAAGTTGGTTTTAAATCTAGCTCAGTGGGGGATCTAAGGGGGGGGGTGGGGGTTAGGGGGTTTCACCCCCCCCCCCCCCCCTTGGGCTGCCAAGTAAAAATTTAATGTGCATAGAAAAACGCCATAATAATATGTCCAGACCCACACAGTATGTGGACTTCTTTTTATGGTCTCCATTGCGTTAGTAGATGCCAGAAAAACATCACTTACGGGGGTTCATAATAGCACACAAAAAATCGGCTCGCCGCTACGCGGCTTGTGGACGAAGCTCCGCTTGGTCGTTGGGTCAACCCCCCCCCCCCCCCCCCCCCTATGAAAAAAGCTAGATCCGCCCCTGTAGCTTGCATATTACCATTATCTGGCTTTGTCTGGTATTAGTAATATAGGAAGGACCAAACTTCATGAACCATTAAAAGTGGAAGTATTGATAAATATGGTGATCTGATATATATCTACTCACGCATCAACATCTTTTGTTTTTTGTTTTATTTTGTTTTTGTCTTTTTGTCTATTTTTAATCGGCCTCATTTACGATGTTACACTTTCACCTATATTTCTATACGATACTCTAAGAAACTTTCCTTAAAAATATTTATTGGCGAAATATGTTAACTTTGCCTTTATGAGAGCCTCCTTCAGAATCGACGACTCTCCCTGTTCCACGTTATCTCTCCAATCGATGAGCATTTGTTTAGTTCCTTCATATGTTACACCGCCGCTTGAATGATTCATGGCTTTATATATCTTCATGGCGGGAAAACCGAAGCCAAGCTGAAGGCCCAACTTGTCCAGCTTATCGTTAATGCCGATGTCTTCGGCGAGTAATTCGATGACAGAGTTTGTAACAGTCGAGTCTTCAGTGGCCACCTTCTTCTGCAATGTAAGTGTAAGATGTCTTGTGAAAGGTAACCGGACTATTCGACTTCTTAGAAGTCCCTTTTCTCATTAGCTAAGAACTTTTTTTTTCACCTCAGATTTACCATCAAATTGAGTTACCTGCTATCGCGTTTCAGTTTTTGATATCTCTCCTAGTTTGTAACAAACCCCAAAGAAAATATTTCCTTTACTCAATGGCGGATTTAAAGGGGTTACGACTGGTATGTGCCCCCTCTGTTTGAAAACCAAGTGGTATATATCTTAACTACACCCCCTCCCCCCCCCCCCAAAAAAAAAAAAAAAAAAAAAAAATTGCCTTCCTTGAGACATTTTCGACCAAATTGGTACTGAAAATGTGTCGTACATACAAAAATAATGGGATCACCCCCTCCCCTCTTTTTATTTATTTTTTTGTATTTTTTTTTTTGCTTGCCAGAAAGTTTTCAAAATTTTATACAAAATTCTGGATCCGCCCCTGCTTTTACAAATTATGATCTTCTTACCTTTTTATTGCTGGTAGATGGTCCCGGACGGGCATCTTTTGTCTTCCGCTTTGTACCAGATTCCCTTGCGCCTGCACCCTTCCTCTTACCCCTGTGGCAAACACAGACCAGATAAAATTCCACTATCGCAACGATCAAACACATTGAAAGATACATAAAGATCTTTTGCGTTCATTGAGATTTTAATTCATTCATTCAACGAATTCCACAAATTTCTTGTTTTAGAAGTTATATAGAATACTTATAAAATAATGATATATTTACTTGTAGTATCACTGTGTTTTTTATGTCACACACTCTAAAAACTTAAGTGCTGTATATAGCACTTTTTGAGGGCATGCATAGGGACTGCATTTAGAGTGCTATTGAATGCACTCAGCGTGCTATTTCAGCACTTTCACGGAAGCTGGACCGGCTCCTTAAACTGCTAAACATTCACACAAAAAAAATCGTGATTTTGGCGAGCCCCGAACCATGGTCCGCTGATCGAGAATCGCTGGCATTACCGCTAGACTAACTCACGTCGTACCATTTAGAGCAGATCATATTGTTACATATTGAATTTACGACACCGCATAATTCATGTTATCTACTTGACTCCCATGACTAAACTGGGTTGCAAGAAGCATTCGTTAGTCCATCGGTAACGTCAGCGCCTCTCAATCAGCGGAACCCGGTTCGAGGCTCGCCACGGTCACATTTTTTTTTTGGCTGGTAAATTAGCACACTACAAGTGCTATAAACTTGTAATATCAGCACTGATATTCTTATTTACTATATAAATCTATATACCTACCTATTATTCTAGTAGCTTGACTACGCGAACCCCTTCGAGAACTTAACACAAATGAGTCACAATATTGTGCGCACCCCCCTATTGTTCCCCTTCACCACTCACGCGCGGCAACACGCAACGGCCATCTTCCTGTTTTGCGAGCAACCCCAAGTAGAAACATGTTGCTTGCAAGGAGAGGGGAAGGAGGGAGGGTCATAGGTAGGTATATAGATTTATATAGTAAATAAGAAAATCACTGCTGATTTTACAAATTTACTGCCATAAATCATATATACCTACCTATTATGCTAGACCAGCGCCAACTCAAAGACCGGGAGGCATGTTTCAAGAGCAGAAGGGTACAGGATTACAAAGAAGACACAGCGGCCTTCAAGGTGGTTGACGCAAAAATAGCCTCACCTGCAGGGACATCCCTAAGGTAGCAAGAAATGAAGGAATTGGACGAACGCCAGTAAGCAGCCTTCAGAATATCATCAAGCGCCACACCTTGAAACAGAGCCCCAGAAGTGCTCACACTACGAGTGTCATGAGCATGAGGCTTACTGTCAGACAAAAGAGCCTCTGTGCCAGCAGCCCTAATAGCCTCGACAATCCATCTAGAAATGGAATCAAGAGAAGCAGGAGAAAAAGGCTCTCGAGTGATCAGGAACAACTGATCATCCTTACGATAAGACTTAGTCTTATCAATATACCATTTGAGAGCTCTAACAGGACACCAAACCTTGTCCTCGCGCACTGACGAAAATTCAGAAAGCGGACAAAGAAAAATCTCAACAGGGCCAGAGGAAGCCGTTTGATTCTTGGCAATGAAAGAAGCCTTAGGAATCAATCTAACACCTTTTCTCTCCCAGCGAACATGACCAGGAGAAAGACAGAGGGCATGAAGGGTACTGCGCCTCTGCCCAGACGCAATGGCTACCAAGAAGAGCGTCTTAACCGTAAGATGGTGAAGCGAAGCTTCACCTAACGGCTCAAAAGGGGGCTTTGCCAGGGCTTCTAAGACCTTAGGCAGACTCCAAGACGGGACTAACTTAGAACGAGGAGGACGTTTCAGAAAGAACGACCGAATCAAACCACTCAACAGCGGGGAATTAGAAATCCCCGAACCATCTGAGAACCCCGAATGAATGGCCCCGATCGCCGATCGGTAGCTTCGGATAGTAGAGATGGATCTCCCTTTGTCAAATAGCGAGATTAGAAAATCCGCAATTGAACCAATAGGAGCCTTAGACGGGGTTTGATTTCGCTCTTTACACCAAAGGAAAAAGACCGAAAGACGGGAATTATAAATTTCCCTAGTAGAAACTCTACGACTAGACATTATAAAGTCCGCGGCTCTATCAGAGAGACCCGACTGTCTTGCAGATTCCCCGACAGGGGCCAAGCAGTCAAATGAAGGGACTCCGGACTGTGGTGAAGAATCCCCGAGAGGGGTTGCAACACTAGATCCGCTCTTAACGGAAGAAGGAACGGTTGAGCCGCCAGAAGGCTCATTAGCTCCGAGAGAGAAAGCATCCAGAGCCCAGGCTCCCTGATCGCGAACACGGAAGCAATATTTCGGAAGTTGGTGGTTCAGGACCGACGCAAAAAGATCCACTTCCCGTGGGCCCAGGCAACTGCGAATGCGGCAAAAGACCTCTGGATGGAGCATCCATTCTGATGGAAGACACCTGCCCCGGGACAGAAAATCCGCAATGAGGTTTTCCTGACCGGGGATGAAACAGGCCACGGGTGTGATCGCCATGCGACGACACCACCTCCACAGCTGTGCTGCTAGGGCATTCAGGGTAGCAGAACGAGTGCCTCCCTGCCGATTGATATAAGCCGCCACAGTGACATTGTCCGTGAGGATCAGAACTGAACGACTGAGAAGTCGACTTCTGAAGTGGAGCAGGGTTAAAAGAACTGCCATAAACTCCAGGACATTGATATGGGGAAGAGTCCCAAGATGAGACCAATCCTCCGCGACCGTGCTGCCATTGCAATGTCCTCCCCACCCCAACCGAGAGGCGTCCGTCGAAACCGAGATCCACGGAAGGGGGGTACGGAAGGACTTGCCTCGCGCGAGAAACTCCTCGTTCGTCCAACGGGAGAGAAGAGACTTGATTCCTATTGGTACTGGAATCCAGACCAACAGAGAATCCTTGCCTGGTTTGTAAAACCTGAGGAGATGCCTCTGAAACGGTCTCATAAGGAGCCGGCAATCCTCCAGAATATCGACTAGACTGGCTAGATATCCCAAAAACTGAAGCCACTGTCTGGCCTTGACCTTTCTGGCCAGAATGAGCTTGCGAGCCGCCGAGACAATAGTGAGAATCCTGTCTCGACTGGGCCGAGCCAACTGATTCCGAATGTCCCCAGAAAAACTGGGCTGCGAGTAGGAACTAACTCTGACTATTCCAAATTTATAAGGAAACCCAAGTCTTGAGTAAGATTGACGAGCAAACGAGTCTCGTCCAACAAACAATCGCGCGACTCCGCTAGGAGAAGCCAATCGTCCAGCTAGCAAAATAGCCGAAGGCCGCGTCCCCTCAGTGAGGCTGCCAGCACGGCTACAACCGGAGTAAAAACCCGTGGGGCTGGGCGCAGCCCAAAGGGAAGAGCGCGAAAGCGAAAAGTCTCTGAGAGGAAGGAAAACCCCAGAAGATAGCGCGAAGCGCGATGAATGGGAATATGGAAATACGCATCCTTGAGATCTATCGAGACCGCGTAGTCCTTCCTCTTGATCAACGGGAGAATGGAGGCGAGAGTCTCCATCCGAAAATGTACTGAAGGAATGAATTTGTTTATTCTTTTCAAGTTCAGTATCAAATGAAGTTTTCCCGAGCGCTTGGGAATAACAAAGATTGGAGAAAGGGAAAGAGACGGCCGGTCTCTTACCCTTTCTATAGTCCTCTTTTTCAACAGAGATTCGATCTCCTTTGAATCATGAGATCGAGCCAGGGCAGACATGGGAGGTGAACGAGTTCTTATAGCCCCTCCGGGGAGCGAGGCGGATAGATCTATTAAATCCGTCTCGCACGACGGAGAGCAGAAATGCGTCCCCGGAGATGGCCTCCCAAGCGGGGAGAAAGGAACGAAGTCGGCCACCTACCATGTCGAAATGAACAAGCGCTCGGGGAAGACCATCAAAGCCTAGGCTTAGCCTTATGCGAAGCCATCGTCTTGCCACGAGAACCTCTCGAAGAGCCTCTGCCACGTCCTCCTCTCCCACGAGAAGGAGCTGGCTGAGACTCAGCAGGCGGGACCCCAGAAACACGACTTTATTGACCCGAAGCGGGACCGGCAGGCCTCCGACGGACAGGGGCCCGCGTCGGCTTAGAGTGAGCGCGAAACTGCGTAGTCATGTCAGAGACCTGCTTCCGCGCATCAATCTCTCTTTGAAAAACCGTAGCGAATTGACCACCAAAAAGCGAAGGACCCCGAGACGGAACATCCCGGAGAAGCGGCGCGATGTCCGACTCCTTAACCCCAAGGGCCGAAAGAGCCAAGACTCTGCGACGGAACTAAACTAAAAATGCAGTAGGTCATCAATCAGCTTGTCACCATCAGTGACATTCAACTCCTCCGCCCTAGACGTGAGGTCGGAGAGAAAACCTTGAAATGCAGCCAAACGCATACCTGCTCTGACCTGGTTTTCAACACTGCTCCAACGCTTATCCTCAGACCTAAAAGCGACAGAGGTCAGCGGATTGATCGTCCGCAAGCGACGACCCACCTGCTAAAATCTCCGGAGAAAGAGACTTAGCTTTGAAAAAGCTGTCTTGATCTTGGGAAGCAAAGGCAAAGGCTAACCCGCCTGGGTCCTCTCTGTCTGAGATGCTCGGCATGATGCGGGCTTTTGCCCAGAGTCAGGGTTGGTCCCTTGTACCGGGCACCACATCCCCTGTTTCTGTCCGCATCATGCCGAGCATCTCAGATTGAGAGGACTTAGGCGGGTTAGCCAAGCCAGACGGGCAAGAGGCAGGCAAAGCCTTGCCTCTTTTAGCCCCTTTCTTAGGCTTCTTTTTGGCTGGCTCAACAAGAGTCGAAGCCGAGACCCGCTTTTTAGAGCGTTTATTCGGTTTCGTTCGGATCCCCGAAGCCGCTTCGGAAACACGAACCGAACCCTCCGCTGAGGGACGCTCACCTCCTTCTACGGGAGAAGTGCGCTGAGGGTATGAACCTAAAAGTCGCGCACAAATTACCCATACTGGCTGAGCAAGAAGATGGGCCGGGCGCTCAAGGCACCCAGTGCGAGGGCGGACCGGGAATTCCCGGTATCTGCCCACCGACTACTAAAGGCATGTGAACTCGCTATTGTACCACTAGAGAGTGGCAATAGGAGAGCACTCGTAGTCGCGCACTCAGGTGACCACACCTGTTGCTCCGTAGAGCACCCATAATTGTTAGCTCGAGCCTCCCCATCAGCTGGCAAATAAACAGCCCGGGCAGTACTCGTTCCCCTACTTGGCATCGGCCGGGGGCTAGGGTTTGAGAACCCAGACCAACATGGGCGGTGCCCGTGAGCTGCCCTGCAGTAGTGGCACGCGTCTCCCCTAACGGATTTAAGCGAGTCATCGCTACTGCGCGGGAAACAGACGTCCCCCTTCTGGTCTGAACGACCGGGGGGATTGGATTCGTGATATCCAAACCACTAGAACCTGACGCCACTCACCCCGAAGCCGTGGGCTTCGGAGTTGACGTCCCAAGCTCAACTAACGCCACCCGCCCCGAAGCCGCAAGCTCCGAGGCTGGCAAACCCTGCAGGGAAACACCACTGGGCAACTTACCTGCAGCCCTCCTCCCTCCCCCATGTACAGAAGTATTCGGGAGAGTTCTGGAAGGCCGAGTCGTCTTGCTAGACGACTCTTCGGAAGAAGCAGGTCTCCGCGACCTAGCTGCTTCTTCTTCCGAACTCATAACACTGCAATAAAACAGACAATAAAGTATACCAAAATATGAAATACTTTAACTGAGTGCAGGTAATAATAATAAAAAATTTGGAGATACGCACAAAAAATTTTCACAGCAAAAAACCGTAACAACAAACACCGAACCCAAAGGCTCGGTGACAAACGGAAACACCCGCAAACACACATATATAACTACGTGGGGCTGACCGTCAAAGTGAAAAATAATTGCCAAGAAAGGAATCAAAAATCCCTTGCAATCGGCAAGTGTGACTAATAAAACACAAGAGTACTATAATCTAGACGAATATAAGTACCGAAAAGTGCATTTAAGATGCTAAAAAGCGCGCTGAAAAGATACAAAAAGACCTGATTTCAGGAGCGCCGTGACTCGACATCCTAACTCGTCGGGGGCGAGCAAGAAAGAGGAAGATGGCCGTTGCGTGTTGCCGCGCGTGAGTGGCGAATTCGAAGGGGAACAATAGGATTAAGGGGGGTGCGCACAATATTGTGACTCATTTGTGTTAAGTTCTCGAAGGGGTTCGCGTAGTCAAGCTACTAGCATAATAGGTAGGTATATATGATTTATTGCAGTAAATAGCATTTCAGGTGCAGTCACTATACATGCCCCTAAAAGTAGCACTTTAGTTTTTACAGTGCAGAAACTGTAAGTAGAATAACATGTAAAAAACACATCATGAAGATGAGGTCTTTTGGCGGATCGGTCCACATATTGAACAAATCTTGTAATCCGACTGTAGTTTAGATTAAATTTGCAGACAATAATATTGCTTTCTTGATGACTAATAGAGAAGTTCATGTTAATTAACTTGTGAAATTACCTGCTAGATGTTGACTCGGTTTCTGCAAGAAAAAAGGGAAACAATACCCCAAAAGGGAATTAAGAAGTGTTTCTTTTAATTTTCAGTTTCTTTTTTGTATATAATCTCTCCTCTGTTTATTCAAAAATCATAAAGGTGATTTGAAGAAATATGAAAAAGTTCTCACGTGATGTAACATTAAATTCTCTGAAAATAAACGTTGCAACATGTTTACCCAAAACAAAATAAACAACTAGAGTAAAATTGTTTCATGCTCAATTTCGAATCATTGAACATGATTTACTGACGCAAATACATATCCTCCTTCATAGTACTAGGATCGAAAAGATTGATTTTATTATGTAGAACTTGATATTTTCATTATGAAAAATAATTTTCAGTTTCTAATTGTTATATTTAAATTCATATGAAATGATAACTTTGAGCGATACTTACACATGTGTACTGTGTCATGAAAATGAAAAGTGAGTCATTCGTTATCTAGATTCGTGTTCCAGTATTTTCGTTCAGATGCAGTTACTTGACAGTCATGTTTATACAGCAATTAAATTACTCTATTACATTAAAATTATCAACGTAATTAAGCAAATTTTAAATGTAAATTTATCTTGATAACTTGGGATATGTGTTGTAAAACCAGTGATATAATATACATATTCAACTTGTTAATAAAGTGATGAAATATTGACATTACTTGTTGGCATATACTATGTGATTTTATTTGTTTACTTTGAACCAAACTCACCCGGTGATAGATCTGGGCTGGATTGGGGTTCATCTATACAGAAAGAATAAGTGTTACACGATTGGACTGGTGCAGAATTAAATATTTTTCATGAATTCAATGAAGTTTGTTCTCGTTTAAAATCCCTACTATGCTGAATTCCTATATATTTATTAGTGTGAATATAACCTTACCTCTGAATTGCAAGGTCAGAAAAACATTATCTGTGAGATATTTGTTATTAAGCATACCAGCCGTGCGTACTAGCCGTAACACGAAATATTAATCCGTGTGGTAGATCAATAACAACTATCATAATTAAAAATGTGATCTCGCAAAATGCAGAAATTTCAAAGAAAATCTCTGTCTTCTGTGCTTATCTGATACAGGTGCATCTATTAATACTTTTTAACATTACAAACTGTTACAACACGGTTAAAAGTTTTGGGAATGTTCTGGAGAAAAGATTATTAGTAATTTTGCAGTCATCTAGAATTATGTTGAAATTTGTCTCATCCAAAAGGAACTGAAAGCAATTTAAATCAAACGAATTAAGCATTAATTCTCAATGGTAACATGATTATTTCGACTTTAATATGAAAGTTAACAATTTGTTTTCTCTATAGTACATCGTATAATTATATATATGTGTGTGTGTGGGTGTGTGTTTGTGTTTGTGTGTTAATCACCTTCAGAAGACTCAGAAGACTCTTCCTCCAAGTTATCTGTTTTCGTGCAGGAAATAGAAAAGAAAGTGAAATAAACATAGATTAGCTAGTGATCATTGCTTTTTATTTGCGCTTGTGATTTATATCTAGTCACTTTAACTCGAAATTAATTTAGAAGTCATTTTATATTGTAAACCCTTTCATCATTTCCAATCTGACGTAGAATCAATGAAAATTGAATTTTTCATATAATACATGTTGCATCGTTGTCACAGTTAAACCAAGGATGAATTCATGAAATTATGTTTTTCTTTATCTCACAATCATTACACAAAAATGTTTACCTAACAGGACTAATCTTTATAACTATAATTATCTAAGTTTATACATGACTGCGTTCTTTCAAATAATGTTATCTTTCATCCAACATCATTTACTCCATGGACGAAAAAAATTATCAGAATGAATCAGAATTTCGAATGGTATTGAGGGGGGGGGTTGTGCGTGTGTATTCATTATAAAACTTAATTGACATTGTACATTAATATTTTGTTGTACAATACAAAGCGTAACTATATTTCAACAATATACAAAATGTGCTGAGACTGAAATTGATTTGATAAGATAAAATATGAAAAAGAAATCATATAAACAGATGCAACAAGTCATTTTATATCACATTTTACATCTCATATTATCTCAGATGTATTACAAAGATCGCTTTATACACTGTGAGTCAATAAAAAAGAAACCCATATCCAAGCCCCATATCTTAAAAACCAAGTGAAATCGCTGAAATGTATTAAAATGGTATAATATCTTCTTTGATTTGATCGGCTGCTAACCAAAATGCGATCATGGATGATTGAGCACTGGTCATTTTTAAAAGCATGTGAAAATCGTCTTTGGCCAAGTTTAGAATGAATGGTGTGCATGAGTTATTTCCATTATTTGTGAGTGCTATAAACTGTAATAGAGACCATTCAACCAACCTTGAGTTGACCATCGATTTCACTCAAAACTTGGGCAGAGGAAAATTTGACACGAATTAGGGAAAATGTTACTGTTCAGCTGTCCATTGTCGGATTTTATTGATCAAGGTGTGAAGTTAAAGAAAACATGGGAGGCTATAATGCAAGGAATATTTAATTAGTTTTATATTTACTGATTGAAACGATATTTAGGGTTGAATCTTGGTTTCCTTTTATTAACTCACACTGTATAGATTATCATGCGTATAATACTCAAGACCTTCGAAACAAAACAAAAAGCAAACTGAACTGATAATTTACAGGACATAGATCTTATAGACCGAATGATTATAAGAAGTTTATTTTTTTTAAATATTTCCATAGTAAGTCATTATCACATCATTTAATTGATGGCGATGATTCAAACGGTTCGATTGTTATAACTTGTTGTGTTAACTAAAAACTTACCTTTTTTGAAGTACTTTTTTACAATGCTTTTGAGCCCACCAGTTTCTGCATTTTCGAGCGCTGACTCAAGCGCAGCTCTGGTCACTTCAGTTCCGCCGTTTAACCACATATTCAGTACTTGTATCAATGCTTTCCGTTGATTCCCTAAGTTCTGAGTTTTTAAAATCTGATCTGCCTCATCATATTCAACATTGAGTTCATTGCAGAAAGATGTGTAATTGTTGTGTGGGTACCTTTTAGCAAGCTCAGTAAATAAGGGACCTGTCTTTTTGAGAATTTTGCCTGTGACAATCAAAATGAGACATGTAAACGAGAAAAGACAAAAATATTCAGTCGGCAATGTTTAAACTTTTAATATATTGATTTGTGATAAGAACTTAATCCAATATGCATTTAGTAGAAGTAGTCATGTTGTTAATACTATCATCATAGGCATACGGACACTATTTTGCCTGGGAACTGACAAATTTTGCCCGAATAATTACTTTTCCGTTTATAAACTTCTAAAAAGATGGACAATTTTACATAATGAAAACGTAATTCCGTCAACAAAATATAAAAAATCACAGAAGACAGCCTCGCTGCTAAACTATGTGAGGACATGCACCCGAATATGACATGGCCTTTGCCCGACTATTGATAATGTCACAATTCTCGGGAGGGGAGGGGGTACGCCTATGGCTATCATTATTAGTCATATACACACTAGACTAACGTTTCAAAGCTGTAGTGCGTATGCAAGTATATACCTTGACTGGATGAAGTACATGTAATAGCGACCACTATTGGTTTGAAATGGTCGATACAAATGCTATGGAGAAGATCAAAATTGCGAACCTACATGTAGGCAGTTTCCATGTTCTGGCTCAAAAAGACCTACAATATGTTAACTTCCATTCATCATGAATACTAGTAACCTTGTATTATGAAGCATTTTTTCCCAATAATCTTTATTCAATTTCTATATATAACACGACATTCGTCTTGAATGTATAAAACAAGTTACAATCGATAAAATCATTGAAACAAGACATATACGACAAAAATATCATTGAATAAAATGTAATCATTAAAAAAGAAGACGAAGAAGAAAGAAGGAAAAAAAAAGCCCCCTCCTCACCTCAAACAATTAATATCAAACTGTATAACATAATTCATTCTTACTCCAGACTCCTTATTCCACTTACTTCCATCCCCCTCCCCCCGTCCCCCTACTTAACCCATATGACAGCATACACACACACACACCATCCACCCAACGCACATACACACAAAAACACCTATTCATACTACTTCATCTTAGGTTCTCTCCTGTCCACATTCCTCACTTGAATATTTCAATGAGTAATAAGCAAGTACATAAAACACAGAACTGGAAGAAATAATCGAGCATAGAATGAGTGGGAAACAGGGAATGGACTGAAAATAGTAGAAAGTACCCAACGGTCAATCAAGCCATGAGTGATGAGTCATGTCTGTACACACACACAGGTTTACATGGCTTTACTTCCGAGGACAGGTATTGTTCCTCTATTGTCCCTCGTCCTCGGACAGTCGACGGAATAAAGCACAAATTCATTGTTCGACGTTCGAGGACTATTGTCCGGCTTCCGAGGACCATTGTTGTCATGATTTTTCTTTTGTTCTCTGACCGAAAATGTCCTCGGACATACTGCTAAACAGACCCACCCTCACGCACACACACACACACACGTCTATGTGTAAAAAGAATGCAAATTTTTGCTGTGCATTTTTGCTTTTCTGCGGTTCCATGCAGTAGTTCTTTTCTAGCAGGCAAACAAAACTCTGTTGAATTAAACACAATTATACTGTAGCTACCTACAGCACGCGACAAAGTATTGTCTGTTGATCATTTATGGTAAAGAGCTTAGTATTATTATTAAATAAATGTCATTCATTGTCTTACCTTTCCCATCTCTTATACCAGCCATAGTTGTCCTCCAGCTGGAACAGAACAGTAGAAAGGCTAATAAAGTATACAAGTTTGTGTAATGGTTGTACAGTCATAATATGCCACATGAAATGTCATTAATGAATCCATGCCAGTATATATCGTTCTTTGATCTAGTTTACTGCTCTCATACCATCTTATGGTTATTTATTGTTTTATGACAGGCTTGTCTGAAAGTTAGATAGAGGTTGGTACAGTGATCTACCAGAGCTATAGATCCTTCACACATTACATGCTTCCGTAGATTTGCGTGTTATTAATTCGAACCAAATACAAATGCACACACGTGCCTATTTTTATAAGGAAGCTAGTTATTGTGAAATCACAAAGAAAACAAAAATGCTATCACATTGATGACATTTACATGCTTCAGTCTTAAGAATCGTATAAATTAAAAGAATTTCATAATTCGCTCATACCTGGTTAATGTATCAGAATCAAAGTGCTAGTATTCGCTTGCCGAGGTGTGGGACACGTGAGGCGTTGTCGGTAAACGTGTAGTCGAATGATGACAACAGTACTATGTCCTCACAATGTACACTTAGAACTGGACTTTGTACCCCGACATAATCCAATGCTTCATTATTGTTCCATGGTGGAAACGAGGGAATGAAATTCGAGGAAAAGTTATGTTCAGATCATACCATTATACTCGGATCTTATTACAATGAATAAAAATATAATAATTAGAAAATCGACGTAAGACATACATGTAAGTGTACAATATACATGTATTTATTGTTTAACGATCTTATATGAACATACATAGATATCGAGTTATGACTAATGTTGAAGTTCCATTTCCATTCGAACAATGATAATATAAAAATTCTAAATTAAAATAACAATTTACTTTTATCATGACATGTCTCTTTTTAAAGCATCAAAGCTTATGGTAAGGAAGAAGTAACTTAAAGTATTACAACAATGATAAAGGGAATTAAGAATTCTCATTTGGTTTCCTTGTTTTCTCTTTATTTTGAGAAATTTTCCAGCTTGAAAGAAGAATGACACCACTGAAGATATGAATAGTGTTGGATTTCTCACCCTGAAAGAAAATTGTTGTTGTTTCTGTTCTTTGGTTAGCTTTAACTGCACTTATCTTATTCAATTTTTGATATTCACGTCGAAAATGTTGTCTGTCTGTAGTCTTCATTAGTCTTCATTCAATACCCACCTCCAGTCAGTCATGTCCACACCGATGAATCTGACTGGAGTTTCTTGAATCAGGTAATTGAGTTTACATTCACCTGGCTATGATATCAGTCCTATTAAGTCTGCACATGACTTAGGGATAAAGAAACATCCTAGTTTTTTGACTACCGAGAAATATGTGACTCATACGCACTACAGAGTTATATGCATGGCGGACCGTTGAAATGGTAACATCTCGTAATTCCGAAGTTTCGTAATTCCGAAAATGAAATAGGGGTCATAATTCCAGAGGTTCCTATTTCCGAAAGGGCAATAGAAAATGCACTTTTTCGGAATTAAGAACCTTAAGAATAATGAACCCTACTTCATATTTGGAATCATGGGTTTTTTGATAAACGGAGAAATGTATCAAATGTCAAAAATTATGAACCATATTTCTTTTTCGGAATTATGAACCCCCTGTTATGTAAAATTTGTATTTCGTAATTATCAACCTTCGGAATTATGAAACTTCGGAAACACGAGTGCCCCGTTGAACTCTCACAGAGCCTTCATAAATTTTGGTAGTCTTGTATGCCATGAAAGTGGCGAGGAAATGCCAAAAAATGCATTTATTATCCAAACTAATGTTTGGTAATATCAAAGTCACGCCAATCAAAACGTGTTATAATATAATGTAGTATAAGATGAACATTTAAAAGCGAAAATGAGTGTGTTCTAAAAACTGTGTAACATCGCACTGAATGAATTCACTTTTCCATAAATACACTGTGTTTAAAAATGAGATTTTGGGATGTTTCTTTGTTTTGGCCGTGGTGCTGTTTTACGGGGCTTATCGGGCATGTCGTTATTCGTCCTCGCAGAACAAGCCTTTTGTTCCGTCTTCGTGTGTTGTGTAGTTGTTCCGTTTTTGCGTTTGTGTTTATATTAAAAAATGCTTCCATTTTATTTCAATGAACTGTCACGGCTTAGTTAACGATAAAAAAGAGATGATATTTTGATATTATTTGAAATCGATATCATTCGATATATGTTGTATCCAAGATACCCACTTTACTCCTGAAACAGAAACAGAAATACATACGGAATGGGATAGCGGCTGGATTTTTTTTCTCCCATCATACATTCAGCTCTAAATGAGAATCAATTCTTTTCAAGGATACTATTACAGTCAAAGTTAACAACTGTAGAATAGACAATGGGGGATTTGGTAGTTTTAGACTTGACCCTGTATGATTACGATGTTGCCCCTGTGTCTTGATATGGACCAAACACGGATAATCTAACCTTTTTTGCAGATCTTCAACGTATAACAATGGAATTCGAAAGTCCACATGTTATTATCTGCAGGGACTCGAATTTAGATCAGGACCAAACCCTTGATACCCATAATTATTTACATGTAAATAAGCCTAGAGCGAGACAGCAGGTTAACAATATGAATAATAAATTCGATTTTTGTGACACTTGGAGAATAAGATATCCAATGACAAAGAACTATACATGGCGGCAGCCGAATCCTGTGAAATAAGGTAGATCAGACTTCTTTTTGATATTATCAGAATTGCTTTCTTTAGTTTATAGTTCCGATATTCTATCTGGTTATCGAACAGACTATTCATTCATTCGTCTTACTGTGAGTTTAAATCATATTTAACGGGGCCTCGGAATTTGAAAATTTAACAATTCTCTATCAGAGCCGGCTCAACGACGGGCTCGGACAATGGAAGTGTGGTGGCACCTTTTGTTTGGCGGACAAATGGTGCCCCCACTTTCATTGTCTGAGCCCGCCTCTGTTCTCTATTAAAAGATGAATTTTTTGTTTCCAAAATTATCATAACGATAAAGAACGATTACATTCTACCCAAAAGATAACGTGGAGCTTGATCAAAATGATAATATAGTTGGGGAATGTGAATTTTCTATCAATGACCAGTTATTTTTTGAAACCGTGATGGTTGGTATTACGTGGAGAATCCATATCATATGGATTTTTCATCAAGAAACAAATGTTAATCGGGAAAAGGAACTAGAAAGAAATATCGAAGAACTGGAACAAACCTTAGTGATATCAAATGATAAGGCTACTGTATTAATAAAATTAAATAACAGAAAGTAACAACTTGAAACTCTTCGCTTAAAAGCAAATGATGGAATCGCTATGAGACCAAGAATCAAGTGGATGGAGCTTTGAGAAAAGCCATCCAAATTCCTTGTTAAACTTAGAAAAATAGAATAAAGTAAATAAAGAAATACGTCAAATGTCAGCAGAGAATGGAGATGTTATCAGTGGACGGGATTTTATATTAAAAGAAATTTTTAAATTTTATTCAAACCTGTATGAGACTAAAGAAACTGAAGAGATAAATCTTGACACAATTTTAAACCATTCAGATATTCCTCAAATGTATGAAAAATAACAAATCCCCAGGGCAAGATGATGTCACTGTTGAATTCTTTTGCCAATATCTTAAATTTGTCATAACCAAATCTTTGATCTTTGCTTACTTCACAGGAGAACTGTCACCGTCACAAAAAACAGGAACAATCACACTAATCCCTAAAGAAAACAAACTTTTTACTACAAAAATGGCGGTGATATGGATCGGAAGAAATAGGGCCTGAAAGAAATTATTAATGCCAGAACACAAATTAAATTGAGTATCCGAAGGTTACTCGAGATACTTAGGAATAGACTTTTCGGTTAACTTGTTAGAAATAGTCAATCATAATTATTGTGAAAAAAAAATTAAAGAAATAAAACAAGAAATTATGTCATGGTCAAAAAGAACCTTAACTGTCCTAGGGAGGATATAACTTTAGTTAAAAGTATGTTAGTACCAAAACTAAATTATTTGTTGTTATCACTTCGAGAACCTAATTCTCAAATTATGATAGATATAAACCGTTTTTTTAATCGTTTATATGGGGTAACAAAAACAATAAGATAAGTAGAGAACAAATGTGTCAATTACACTCTGAAGGCGGAGTCGAAATGATTAATATTTTTATTCAATTCAATTCAAATTAACATTTACTTTTTTCCATTGATTTTGACAACATTGAACATCTGTTCAAATAGTACAATTTACATGCATATACAGTAGTATCAGTAATATCAAGAACTTGCAAAATTACAAGGAAGAAGGCGCAATCCATATGAGCAGATGTTTGTAGTGGGTACGCCTGGATACACAAATACAATATAATTTAAAACAGGAAAAGAAGAAAAAGAAGGGGGAAAATGAAGACAAAGAGAGGGAGAGAAGAGGATGGGGAACTTGGAAGGAAGAGGAATGAACATAATAATGATAAAAATGAAGTTGTATGGCATGCATGGATATTACAGTGGCAAGATATACATGTACGGTGAAAGTAAAATATCGAAATATTCCACAGGCATTCTTACAAAAAGATACTGGAACAAGTTAGGATGATAGTAACTGAGCATAATAATCAAGGAAGGCATCATCGTGTCCCCACGAATGCCATAATAATTAAGTTTAGATGGTAAAATGTTGCAGTTAATAGTGTCAAAGGCCTTTGACAGATCAATAAATACACCGATAGCGAATGAGTTGTCTTCAAATGCCTCAATTATTTTGTTGGTAAGTTCCAACAGTGAAAGTTTTGTTGAGTTTTCTTTGCGGAAGCCAAATTGATTTGTGTCTTTTCTAGGATATTATATGTTCTATTGTTAATTATACGTTCCGAAATCTGAGAAAAACAGAGAGTACTAAAAATAGGTGTGTAATTGTTAACTTGTTCTTTGACTCCACTTTTGAAAATGGGGTAACCCTTGCTATTTTCACTTTTTCGGGAAATTTGCTGGTACTAAGCGACAAATTAAATACGTGGCACACTGGTTTACATATTACATGTATTAGATCAATAGCAACTTTAACAATTTTGGCGGATCATTTGTCTAAACCGGGGCATTGTTATTCATGCCAAATATCTAAAGATATAATGATAATAATAATAATAATAATATGTCCATCTATATAGCTCAGCTACCATACAAATATAACCTACTGCGCTTAATACAAAGAATCTCATTATTACCCCGGCTTTAGTCGAGCTGCCATCTTGGATTTTTAAGTGACTCTCAGGTAGAAAATTACACTTTCCATATGTTTTATTCGTTCTTGACTCAAAATTATTCTTTTCACTTGTATATGGGATCTATTTACTACAAACAATGGCAGACTTGACACCAAATCCATTCATTTGGAAAGAGGTTCTGAAGCTGTTAGCTTGGTCAGACCTGGTGGAACTTTTTATCGATAACAATTGCATGACAACCTCTTTGGAATAACCCCCGAATAAAATGAATGATAAAGTAATATATATATTAGGCCATGGAGTGTAAAGGGAATACATTTTGTGAACGACATTTTAGAAGTAGACGGATCTTTTATTTCATATTTTGATTTTCAACGTCGGTTTGACATACAAACAAACTTTCTCCAGTACTATGGTCGAAGTAATGCTGTTCGGTCAGGTTTTGAAAAGAGTACACATGTAATTCCAAAGGCCATATACTTCCTGAACTTTGCACCTTATAGTGAAAACAGAATCTGGTTGTTCCCTTATTTATCTAGTCTATTATGAAATACAAAGTCAAAGAATGTAAAAGTCTTGCATAGTGAAAGAAATATTTTGTATTTAGGATGAACAATGGTGGTCATATTGTTTAAGTCCTTTTCAATCAACAGATATCGATATAAGAGATGGTTTCAAATCAAGATAAACAGGATATTATATATGAGAGATGCACTGTTGAAATTTTGTGTGGTAACTGAAAAAAATAATGCGCCTTTTATAATACGGTTAAAAAACTATCATCTCATACACGTGTTTTGCTTTTGTCGGTGCTCTAATCAGGGAAATGTAACCCTACTTTAATGCAATATGGTCTCAATTTGTTTGGATTTTGTTGTCTCAATAATTATGCACTAAACTGTATACTGATGGTTGTACGACGAGAAATATTCAATGCCAAATTACAAAATCAATTACCTTCATTATTTTGAGAAAATTATATTAGCTGTAAAATGTTATTCTCTCATAGAGAGAAAATGTGCGTTTGTTTAGCATTATGTCTGAGGACATTTTCGGACAGAGAACAAAAAAAAAAAAAAAAAAAAAAAATCGTGACAACAATGGTCCTCGGAAGCCGGACAATAGTCCTCGAACGTCGAACAATGAATTTATGCCTTATTCCGTCGACTGTCCGAGGACGAGTAACAATAGAGGAACAATAGTTGTCCTCGGAAGTAAAGCCATGTAAACGTGTGTGTGTGTGTGTGTGTGTGTGTGTGTGTTTGTGTGTGTTGGCATGTATGTACGTTAGTATATCATTTATTTTTACCTATAATCCTATAATCACCTTGTAGATATGTTCCTATTTCATTGCCTAGTGCTTATAATGTAAATGATTTATAATCGTTTTTATATGTATCTTTGTGCATTGCTAATCATTATCTTTTACCATTGATATCACTCTTTTTTAATTTTGTCCGGGGCCCCTCCACAAGCTCTGCTTCTTCGGGGTCCCAACCCGTTCATTGTCCTCTTTATGTTATCTATATAAAAAATGTCAATATGTAACTGTCTGCAATGAATTGGTAAAATAAATTGAAATTGAAATTGAAATTGAAATTGAAATTGAAATTGAAATTGAAATTGAAATTGAAATTGAACAATATGGAAAAATACATATATCAAAGAAGTCTCAAAGAAAAGAAATTACTGAAGAAACTTGTTTCTATTTAGAAAATGTTTT
The DNA here is from genome assembly GCA_025617745.1 of Heliocidaris erythrogramma. Classification (NCBI taxonomy): domain Eukaryota; kingdom Metazoa; phylum Echinodermata; class Echinoidea; order Camarodonta; family Echinometridae; genus Heliocidaris; species Heliocidaris erythrogramma. Next base: position 19,831,565 of record CM046860.1, on the reverse strand, counting down.
GAGAGTGTTCGCGCTACCGAGGGCTGGGGCACCGTGCCAACATTTTTTAGTACCCCGCCGAAAAAAGTAGAGAAAGGCGGCTCGTATCAAAGGTGATAGAACACTTAACAAAGGTGAAAAGGACAATCTTCAAAAGGGGTTGGGAGGGCACTTAGATTAAAATGGGTACTTACAGGTGAAAAGGGCATTGATTAGAAGAGGAAACGGGCACTTATGAAAAGTAAAAAGGGGCACTTATCAGGGGAAAAAACAACAAATGTGCCTGATTGAATTTACGTATAGACAACCGGAACCAAGATGAAAGAAATCGCAATGATGGAAGGCGCATTTTTCTGCAATATCACTGTGCACTAGAGTGTATACATGTACACAAAATAACTTACTGGGTTTTCCATGGATTTATTGCACACACTGTCAGGTCAAAGATTGCACGCAAACAGAAAACGCGGGAACTTTATCGGTCGGGGAGAACCCAGAGTGGTGTCACATTCATACACAGTTTGTATGGAATCGTTGGAGCATTAGCAGGCAATTCTTTGATATTCGATGAAGAAGATTCTCAAGGCCATATTCGTAATGCATCCATCCACATTATGTGCATGCTGTTGTTGTCCATACAAACCATTGTGTATTTTATGTCAATCAGTCTAAATGATTTTGATTAAATTATACAGCAACTGATTGGGATATTCATGAAGTTTAGACTTCTACAAACATTACTATGCCAACCAAGTTTTAAGGTTGGTAGAAACCTTAACTACATGATTTGACTGAACTCTACAATTAAAAATAGCAACTTGGCTAATAATCGTATTACCAGTACAACACTAGTGATGTTGTACTGTGTGTTAAAGGGCTGTGATCAAAGTCACCGTTGTTAAGAGAATCCAGTAGATAGCAGAATTGTTAATTGGATCCGTCTTATATAAATAAGTCCGTCTTATTTTATTACCATTTGGAGCCAATAACTTACAAGAATGGCTTTCACCTTAGGCTCCTCCATATAATAATTTCCTTTCAGTCCAGTCATTTAAATTATTCTGCAAACATATAGATATGAGGTACTCACCTTCTGTTATATTCAAGATTGTTTGTACCATATTTCTTGTTTGTACCACTTATATTGTTTGTACTATTCATATTGTGAAACATTGTGAAATGTGAAAGATGAAACAAGAAACTAAAATTGACACTGAAAAACCCGCTTAATTATCATGTTGATATACAAAATACCCTCAGGTTACCACAGTTATGGTGTTTGGTATATTTTCCTGACTGCACAAACATTCCAACCAGGATGGGGGAGGGGGTGACAGTCCAGTATAGCGAAATTGATTTTATTTACTAGAATATGACAGTCATGCCATGTCACGCAGTTGAATCTCACTCAATTTATTTCCCTTCAAATTATTACTATAGTCAATTAAGCTTCGGTTAAGATCTTGAGGAAAAAGGTGATTGATTGATTTAATTGTTTTAGGATGAGCTAAGTCGTGAAAAGCTAAATGTTTTAAGACTAAAAAAATCACATATAATAATCATGATCGGACGATTGCTCCCGGAAATTTTGGTAACGCTAATCGACCTCCTAACGACAACCCTTACCCAAACACGATAAAACCTAAAAGAAATTTTTGTCAAACTTACCCAATATTAAGTACAAAGGGAACATGCATTTTTTCTGAATATTTCAACCAAATTTGGGTATATTTAACACAACAAATTTACCCAACAAACATTCATGGTCACTTCTTACCCCACATTGGGTTAAGTTTTACCTAACCTGTTTTTTAGAATGTACCTAACCCTTTTCCTTTCATTCATTTATTCATTTATTCGTTAATCTATTTACCCTTAGATTTAACCTCAAACCTGAACCTTACCATCTTTGGCGAAATATCGCATGTAACCTTAGTAGTGCCAGGTAAAAATGCCAGAGGTAAAAATGCCAGAGGTAAAAATGCCAGAGGTAAAAATGCCAGAGGTAAAAATGCCAGTGGTAAAAATGCCAGAGGTAAAAATGCCAGAGGTAAAAATGCCAGTGGTAAAAATGCCAGAGGTAAAAATGCCATATAGAGGAAAAAATGCCAGAGGTAATAATGCCAGTGGTAAAAATGCCAGAGGTAAAAATGCCATATAGAGGAAAAAATGCCAGAGGTAAACACGCGATTGGTGATGTCAGGAACAAAAAGTAAAGAGGCAAAATATGCCAGCTGCATACTAGGAGAATATAGGTGAAAAATTAAGGGGTGAAATACAGACATGACAGAGAAGGTCTAGAAGCAGACCTGACATCTGCTTATTTTACTTTTTAGACTATTTGGTTTGACCGCGTTGGACTCTGGACTCCAGATCGTAGACCCGGCTTTTTTTTAATCGACGTACGATTTCATTATTCCGAATGGAATTTGGAACGAGAAGGAAGTCTGCAACTGAATTTTAGGTTTCGAGAAGGGAAAGGAGGTATGCAAAAATGACATCACCCTAATGTGGGACAGTCCTTTTGTGGGTAAATATGAACCTTTTTGGAATTATGAACCTTTGGATTAACGAACCTTCGGAATAACGAACCTTCGGAATAATGCAACAAATGTTCGGAATTTTGAACCCCCAGGCATGGGAAATTAGTGTTTCGGAAATATGAACCTTCGGAATAACTTAAGGACACAATACCTGTACCTGTAGTAAAATAACTTGTACCAAATGATCTTGACTAGTTTGCTTTTCGTTATCTGTACTTGTACCTGCACTTTTTTTCGTTTTCAGTTCTCCCTTCTTCAGAAAATGTACAGGCCGTCACCACAAACACCGAGCGTTACAGCCTCAACATTAATACGGGGGAGGGGGGGGGGGGGGGGGCTCATGCACATTAAGTTATAAATAAGATGCAGATATATTCAAACTGAATTAAATGTGAAAAAAAGAATATAATATTGAAGTGTTTAACAAAAAAGGGTCGTCAACTAAAAGCGAGTGGCAAACAATACATGCATGCTATATCCGGGCCGGGATGGGTGGGGAGATTGGGGGGGGGGGGGGGGGTTGGGTAGACCTACTAGCATTTTTTTTAACCTCTGACATTTTTACCTCTGGCATTTTTTCCTCTGGCATTTTTACCTCTGGCATTTTTACCTCTGGCATTTTTACCTTTGGCATTTTTTTCCTCTGGCATTTTTACCTCTGGCATTTTTACCACTGGCATTTTTACCTCTGGCATTTTTACACCGAACCATTTTAGTATATGTCTGTTCGTTGAACCGAAAAAGGTACCAAAATGTGACAAGTTGATTGCTATGTTTTGGCAACAAAACAAACTCACAACTTCAATTAAATCCATTTGCATCATCGTGTTAACAGAGAATCGAGATGCAGTTTTAAAATACATGAAAGCAGGAATCTTGATCTGATATCACATGAGGTCTATAACGTCAGTGAGTAAAATGTAATTTAAATTCAATGTAGGTCAAATATCCACTTTAATTTATGCCACCTCTCCCTCCCCCCCCCCCCCCCCCGTGTCCGTAGCGAGCGAGCTCCCCCCCCCCCCCCCCCCCCTCTCTCTCTCAAAACACACACACGTTTACATGGCTTTATTTCCGAGGACAAGTATTGTTCCTCTATTGTTCCTCCGTCGTCGGACAGTCGACGGAATAAGGCATAAATTCATTGTTCGACGTTCGAGGACTATTGTCCGGCTTCCTAGGACCATTGTTCTCATTTTTTTTTTTTGTTCTCTGTCCGAAAATGTCCTCGGACATACTGTTAAACACGCCCACACACACATATTATCATCTTCACGTCCCCCACCCACACACCACTCCCTTTTTTCATCCCTTGTCCCTTCCTTTCTCTCATATCTATTTTTCTTTAACTCCCTGTCAACTCTCTGCATATCCACTTTTCCCTCTCACTGTAGAAGAAAAAAACCCCAGTGAACTAGACATCACATATTCTGTACATCAATATTTTACTAAAAAATTAGCAAATGAAGTTATAAAAAGTATAAAACATTAAGAATGTCGAAGCCTTCATCATCTCTTTTATTAAAATTCATTTTATTATTTTGTACGATGCACTTCACAGGTTTCATTATTAGGCTAAACATACGTAAACGTTCTTCATATGAAATTTAGAAAACAGCACACAGCGTCCATGTATTTTCTCGAAAAAGACCACTTTTCTCCCATTCATTTTGTTGGAGGCGTATTTTTGTTTACCCAGATTACCCAATAAAAAAAGAATATTTTTGTTTGTTTGAGGAAGTGTGTTAGGATCCCGAATATTTTGTCAGATTAAGAATTCGTCTTGTTTTTCTTTGCAGCACGAAATAAGAAAGAAATCAATTAAAGCTCTACGAAAATAGGTCTTTAAAAAGTGTAATACTAAAATCAAAAAGGTTTTAAAAGCATGTAAATTCAAAGACTGGTGTTATCACATTTGAAATGAGGGATACATTATGTGTAATATTGGCACATTAGCCTGCATTTACCGTCTAATCAATATGAAAAAGCTGACTATGTACTAATCCAAACTGAAATTCAATTTAAAATTTCATTCGTATAAAAGAGTGATGCAGGCATGGTACCTAATATCTTTTTACAACCAATAAAATCTTTTTTGAGGCATTTCTCCAACAATCTTCATAATTTAATTACCACAATGAAAACAGATAAATAAAGGATTTTGCTTCCACTTAAATACTTAAATTTCATATTTTTTTTCATTAAATTCGTCCCGAATCCTCGTGATCTCGAACATCTTCTGGCCAGTTTCGTTTTGGTCATTCATTTTCGAACTTTGTCTTATCAATTTCACCATTTGGCATCCAGTTTGGTCAAAGTTAAAACTGTTAATCAGTCGTCGTACCTTGATCCATTGTACCCGGTTTTCTGTATAGTTATTTACTGCTTGATATTCCATACGCCTCCCACCCCCCCCCCCCCCCCTCATGTGTTATCTCTCTAATTATCATATTGTGTACATTATGATTTTCTTTTTATTTATATTTTGGATTTTATGTCCATTTTGTACTTAATATAATTCATCTTTGTCATGTATTTCTTTATTTTTGGTTTACAGAGTGTGCTTGAAAAGCAGTTCTTTTTATAACCTATTCTGTATTTTATATAAAACTGTAATAAATAACTAAATAAATAAATTTCGTTATCCCGGCTGCCAACGTACTATTGCATTAATCAATTTCGTCAAAGTGTCATTCAATCGGTCGCACGTTCATTTTCTTTTTGAATATTTTTATTTGCTTTCTTGTCTTAAAATTTGACTAAACATTAATGAAAAACAAACTCTCTGTAGACTTGCAAATTAAAGACTTGTATTTACTCTTGCATGTATCTTATTCAGCAAATGAAGAAGCGAAAGTAAAATTAAGGGAAAATTGTCTGTTTTATCTTCGGATGGTTTTAATTCAATGTCTTTTTTATCCGACGCCGATTTTGAATTAGACTCTTTTGAAATTGATTGCACAAAAACTCCAATGGAAACCTTGATTTTGATTGGCTGTTGAGTGATGTTACCATGGTAATTGCCATTGAGCAGAGTTACCATTAGTGGTAAGTTTTATGTAACGGGGCACTGGTGAGACAAATATGAATGAAATCTGATGAAAATGAACAGACAATGTTGAAGTTGACTGCCCAATGATCAACTTGATTGTTAAATGACTAAATTAGCTTTGACATATGAACATTCCAGCGTCATCAGGAAGAAATCGAAGTGAACTGTGATGAAACAGAATGAAATAAGTATAAGAATGGACGGAAAAACCTATAACATGTATTGGAAAAAAATTATCATCTAGACAAATGATTTATTTCTTATTGCCCCCTTTCGCCTTCTTTTTGCCACCTGATGATCCCGGCTTAGACTGTGTGGTCTTCCGCTTTTTACTTTGACCTTGACTGGTAGATGCCCTTGGTTGGAAGAAGAAATAAACGAATTGAAGATAAGAATATTGCACGAATATTGCAAGAAATAAACGAATTGAAAATAATAATATTGCACGAATATTACAAGAAATAAACGAGTTGAAGCCTTTACGAACAAATATGACCTATTTTTCTGTTGATATCATTGCTTTTGATTAATTACTCGTATTTGCTCGACAGATCAAACATTGATTTTCTTACCCAGCTGCATAATTATTGATGGTCATGTTACTGATTGACCCAGTGACTGTGTTGCCTTTGACCTTTGCTCTCCCAGAAGCAATAATACTTTGATCACCTCCACTCTGGTTAATGGTTGTTCCAGTCTCTACGAAATGTTAGAATGATGTCATTTGTTTCAATTCTATTCATACACATTATCGTCATCATCATACATACATACATACAGAAAGAAAGAAAGCAACTCTGGGTATTTTGACAATATTGTTTCGGGGACAGGTATGCTATTAAGAAGGGCCATTTTGTATTGTACGACATAAATAATTGCATGGGGAAGAATTTTGGAGGGTGCAAGCCATAGGTGCAAGCATGGGTGCAATAGACCTGTTTACTATTTTATGCATACTTCCTGGACAGAAGTTGCTCTTCACGACTCAAAAAGCTTGTCAGAGGCTTTCCCGACATAGCACTTACTAATGTATGCAAAATGGATTCCATCCATAGGGATGCCATTACACATACCAGGTGCACTAAATTTGGTAACTAAGGATTCTGGAGAGAAACATGCATACATTGAAATACATTAGTAAACCGGTCTATTGATCCTAGCCTTTTATTTGCAGGATAAAAGGTAGTCGGTATCACATTAGTTACATACACAGAGGTGACTCTGGTGGTTCAGAAGACAACGATGATGATAATGATATATGTGGCTTATCTAGCACGAGGAAGAGTTGAGGTATGACAACCCCCCCCCCCCCCCCACACACACACACACACGCGCGCACAACACGTTTACATGGCTTTACTTCCGAGGACAACTATTGTTCCTCTATTGTTACTCGTCCTCGGACAGTCGACGGAATAAGGCATAAAATCATTGTTCGACGTTCGAGGACTATTGTCCGGCTTCCGAGGACCATTGTTGTCATGATTTTTTTTTTGTTCTCTGTCCGAAAATGTCCTCGGACATAATGCTAAACAAACGCACACACACGCACACCCCCACACACACCCTCACACACAATGGCAGGCCCTAGAAACAAACCAATAAGACAAAATCCCGCACCCTGCCCCTAATCAGTGACCTCGTAAATTCGCATTGAATGTTTAGAGTAAGACCGGTACCCCCCCCCCCCCCCCCCAACCCCCCCCCCCACCCCCATAATGCCAGTGCCCCCTGAATGGCTGGACTCACGCTACGCCAATGCTACAGGATCATTTATTTTATGATAAAGTAATTGCCAAGTTACAAAGTGGAGTTGGTCGCAAAATCAGTGATAGTTTTGTAGATTTCTGTCATATCCTTAAACCTATATACACGATGGATATCACCCAAATGATTTTTATTCCAAACATGATAAGCATTTTAAGAAAATGAAAACTTACTTCGCGCTCTTTTTGGACGACTACTCGACGGTGCATCTGTGAAAAAGAAATGAAAACACAATAGACAAATTGCTGTAATCTCGACTATGGATTACAAGTATATGTATATGTGTACATTTTGACCATAGAGAACGGGCTGGCAAGAAGACACCCTCAGGCGTCAAGGAAGAAATGGAAAAAATGGGGAGAAATAAAATAATAAAATAAATGAATGAATAGATAATTGAAAATGCTACTTGTAAGTCTTCTCCCCCCTAAATGTGTTTAACTATTAAAAAAAACATCACCATACCATGAGTAGCAGAATATTTCTATGTAGCCCTAGCTAAATTGTATTAGATATTGCTCATGAAATGAATCGATCAATCAACCAATAACTAAATAAATTTTAAATAAATAAATAAATAATATGAATTAAGCGTAATAAGATGTATGAATTAATGAAAAAAATAAGTTAAACTACACCCGCCCCCATGTTTAAATATGTTTTATATCTATGACAATATTCTTGAATCTACTGGTCAAATCTATCGAAACGTCTTGACAAACACCAAAAGAAATGTATTTAGATTTTTTCTTTTTGGTATTGCAAATGATCAATTGATTTAACTGAATGAATGAGGGCAAGTCCAAATTAAGTACGTTACTGAATGCATCTCAGATTTAAACATAAATATGATAATTGTATTTGGCTGATAGCCCTACTAAAGTTTTGATCAGATGAAATATGAAGTGCAACTACGCATTTGATGACAATTCTTTGTAACATATGGGCATCAAATTACCCGATAACTTGAATTTGCCCATGTATTAACAACAAATATTTGCATAATCACCTTTACCAGGTTCCTCCTCTTTTGGAACTGCATCTTGAATTGGAAGGGAAAAGATGAAGGTCAGATCATGATGGCAATTGTCCCAGGCCTATTTATTCATTTTTTTTTATTTCAGTAAAATGACGATAAATTTATTGGGGAGTGTTATGGACAGCAGCATGGTCAATAAGTAATGGTAGATAAGTACTTTAATTTGACCTTGGAATAGTTTACCAAAATTTAAGTCCTCAAAAACATCTGTAGTGGGAGGTTGTGTTATTGCATTTGTAACCTTCACATATATCTAAACATCTATAGTTTACCCCTTGCAAAATGTTTCGTTACTATGCTGCAGAAAGCACCAGTCTCAGCATTCTTCAATGCAGACTCCAGCTCTGCTCTTGTTGCAACGCCATTCTCTTTGGCTACCCAAATATGCAGCACCTCAACCACGGCTGCCTTGTAGTCTAAGAGTTGTCTTCTCAAGATGGTCTTTGCTTTCTGATAATTGACACCAAGCTGATTGCAGAACTGTGTGTAGTTGTCTGATGGATATCCATCACCAATCTCACTGAATAGGTTGCTTGCGTTTTTCAGGATTTTTTTATCTAAAGAGGAAGGAGGAAATAGAAATTGCCAATATTAAATCAATGTCAATCAAGAATTATTATTCATAATACTGCCAGATGCATCTAATTTGATTAGAAAATGATACTGCATTTGTACTTTATGAAGGTATCCATTGCATAATAGGTCTAATGAGAAAAGGTCCCAAAATTGTATAAGACTCATGCAGGTCAAGTGTACATTATAAATATATAAACGTCTATATTGTTTTGAAATAATGTAACCCATGTACATTCCCAACAATGGAACAAGGCATGTTATAAATGGATAACTACAAGATTACTAGAAATATAGTCATCCGTGGACAATACAAATCAAATAACTTTAATGATTTATTGTCAGACACTCAAACATATCTTGCATAAGTATTTCCAAGATTTTGTAATAGCTGTAATAAATGTATGACGTTACATATTTAAAGAAACTGTAGCAATGCGCAGAATATCATGCAGCAGTATTATTAACTGAACTCGTTAGGGGTGGATCTATCATTTCTATCTACACAGCACGACGCCAATTTGTACTCGACAATAGATTTCTTTGCAGTAAACGGATATATATATAATTCTATGGCGAAATACTGTCTTCTTGTATTGATAATCCTCACCTTTTTTATCTTCGATTCCTGTCATGATTATTCGTCTGTAACTTGGGATGGAACTGTAAAATGAACACCGCCCCCAAAAACAACGGTATTTGAAATTGAAGACTGGTAAATCTTAGTTGAGATTTGTATTCCATATTAAAAGAAACTGTAAATATTCATCAAATTACAAGGGGAAAAAAAACATCTTAACGAGGAGAGCAGAATCATAACACAGATTTACTTTATTCTTTGGAATACACTTTCTAAAAACAGAATCTTATTCACAATGTCTCAGCCATCTTTGAATTTAAGCTGTCTTAAAAATATGGATACAATGGTAATAAGAGCTTATGATAGGCTAATATTGCAAAGTAATATTTAATATTCACGAGCTCAAATTGGACTGACGGGTCTCTATGACGTAGTTTATATACCTACATCAACATCATCCCTCTGTCGATATAATGTGACGTTCAGTTGACTATGATTGTGTTCTCTAACCAGTCTCTATACTGCGCCCCCCCCCCCCCCCATATACACACACTTATTTACAACAAACGGAAATGACTGAGTAGCAATTGTAGCTCCATGATCACACTAAGCGCTCATTTGTATACACTGCAACTGTCAATTGTCGTTGTCCTTGTCATACTTTATTACTCTCTTACTATTCCCTTATAAGATGAACTATATTTTCACAATGCGACCACATGTACAGCGGCTATTTAGTAATTTATACACTCGCTGTGGTGTAGACTATAACAAGAAGATTGATACACCAGGGACATATCTATACTACAATAGTTTTTTTCAATACTGTACTTCCGTGATCGTCAGTGTCTCCATGCAAAGTATAGTGAGTCATAATTTGAGCAAGAATAAGATTCAATAAAAAAACTCTTACCTGAAGAATAAATAACGAAGGACTTTTTGGTAGTTTTATGTCTAATTTGTTACCCAAAACTCGAGCAAGATAGCTATGTAGGACAACGTAGTAGCAGTACCATGTGTAACAGCGCCTGCGGGCACAACAATTTTTTCATGCAATGGCGGGAACTCTGCTCAGATCATTCAACCAATGGCTGATCATGAGCTTAGCAACATGAGCCTGGTCTTGGATATGACTGATATTGATAAAAGCTTGGACCTAGAGATGATACTATAGTACCTGGGTGCTGGAATGAAAATATTGCGTAAGACGTTCATTAAAAGGGAAGTTTTTCCAACCAAAAGGCTGCATCCCTGAAACGAAATATTTCAAAACACCTTTTAATTAGAATAATTTTAATACACACAGTTTTAGGACAACTAACCCCTGAAAAACTACCCCCTGGACAACTACCCCCTAGGACAAGAATACCCCTAGGACAACTACCCCCAGGACAATTACCCCCGGATAACTACCCCCTTAATTCTGGGGTAGTTGTCCGGATACGAGCAACAAAGCGCCAGCACCACTGATCTCTACTAGATCAGTGGCCAGCACACGGACGCTGCTAGCTTTTGGAAGCTACAATGCTAAACTTAGGTAAATAGAGGGCACTCATCAGAAGTTGGAAAGGGAGAATGGGTACTAATTAGAAACAAAAAAGGGCACTTATTAGAGGTAAAAATTTACACTTATTAAAAAAGAAAGCCGGCAATTATTAGGAAAGAAAAAAAATCACTCATCAAAGGTGATAAGGGACAATCTTTAAAAGGGAAAATAGGGCACCTATAAGAAACAAAAGGGGAATATAACTAGTAGTTTTAAAAAAAGGCACTTGTCAGATTTAACAAGGATAATTATTAGAAAGGGAAAAGGGCACCTTTAAGGTGAAAATGCTATTCATCTGAAGATTGGGGGGGGGGGTGAAGCTGTCCATGGTGTACCTCGGGATAATTGTGCTAGTGGTAACTATCCGGGGGTAATTGGGTGGAGGTTGTTCTTTTTAGAATCTTCATAGGATATTTATACAACGCAACCGGGTAGGAAAACAAAAAAATTGCATGATTAATTTTAAGTATAGACAACCGGGGCCAAGATAAAAGAAATAGGATTGATGGCGTCACAGCTTCCTTCAATATTACTGTACACTAGAATATAAATGTGTTATGATATATGCCGCGTAGAAGTATAGGGGTCTACACATTTTCATTGATTTTATATTCAGGCCAAAGTTTACACGCAAACAGAAAACGCTGGAAAATGTGTTGCGCGGGGATGGGAATACCCATCGATGGGAATTCCCAGCAGCTGTTCCAGAGACATCACATTCACACACAGTTTAATAATAATAATAATAATCAACCGTTCTTGTATAGCGCATATCACATTATGATATGACGTCCTTATGTTGTTTGTATGGAATCGTGGAAGCACTAGCGGGCAAGTTTGATATGCAATGAAAGAAGATATACAATACCATAGTGGTAATGTATTCTCTTTTGTACATGCTGTTGTTGTCCATACAAATAAATACGTATGTTATTTCAATCAACCTAAATGATTTGAGTGAAGCTACGTTCATACGGGGCTCGTGGTTTTGAAACTTTAAGTTAGCGAAACTTTAAGTTAACGAAACCACAAGTCCCTAACCACAGCGAGGGTTCACACGAGCCTGAAACAACGAGCTCAAACTACAAGCCGAGCGAGCTTCGTGTTTAACCCCGGAGGTAGATACTGCCGATTATGCGTACAGTACACATACAAATCCTGTGTTTGTGATTCGCGCGAAAGGTATGACCAAGGAGGTATAATAGGCTTAGTACCGCATTGGTATGACCCGGAAAGTTAATATAAATAGCGAGGTCATCGCTAACCGAGACTGCGACGGAGGACCACCCACATGGGCCGAGACTTTGACGGAGGACCCCCCCTGGTCGTGATTAAGGTCTTAACCACGAGCTCGCTTGTGGTTCTAGAACCACGAGTAAACTTATATAAGTTTCGAAACCACGAGTCCGTTCATACGGGCTGAAACTACAAGATAACTTCAAGTTAACTTAAAGTTTTGAAACTACAGGCGAGACTTAAAGTTTAGCTCCCATTGTGTGAACGTAACTTGAATGATACAGAAAACTGCCAGCCCGTGCCCCCCCCCCCCCCGGAAAGAAAAGTGTACATTGTGCCCCCTCGTTTTAAATTGTGCCCCCCCCCCCCCTTGAAATTGATAACCATCAAACACATCAAACTCATAGCTTCAATTAACTTCATTGGCATCATCGTGTTGGCATATAGCATCAAGATAGAGATTAAATATCTATTATACCAGGGGGTGTTTCATGAAGCTGTTCGTAAGTTACGCACGACTTTACGCACGACTGGTTGTCAGTTCTTGTGCTATATGATTGAGAATCTGATTAGTATAGCACCCAAGAACATGTTCCAGTCGTTCGTAATGTCATTCGTAACTTTACGAACATCTTTATGAAACACCCCCCAGGGATCTTGCTCTAATGTCACATGAGGTCGATAATGTCATTCAAGTGTATTTTAAATGCCATGTAGGCCAAATATCCAGAGTATCCAGAACTAGCAGGCTGACTCAAAACAAGGAGTTATAACTCCTTTCTCAAAAGCTGCTCTCGTATATTTTAAACATTTTGTGTAGTTCTATCAAGCTACGGTGTATTAGATTGCTCAGAAAATATATAACGCAAAAGCTTTTCATGAATATGTATTAGAAAACCCAGTGAAAAGTCTTTACGGAAATTTCAAGATATACATATATATGTAGTATCATTATCCCTGATTTTATGTTATACTATTTGTACACTCTCAACATCTCCATCATATAATCTCTTCCTTCTCTCCCTCTCTCACTCTCCGTTTCTCTCTCTCTCCCTCTCACTCTCTGTTTCTCTCTCTCTCTCTTTCTCTGTCTCCCTGTCCTGTTCTCTTTTCTTCTTTTGTGCGCGCGCGCGCTCTCTTTCTTTCTCTCTCATTCCCACTATATACTCCCTGGTGCCTGCATTTCCCTTTTCCTACTATCCCTCTTTGCTGTCCTGTTCTGTTCTGGTGAAGATGAGTAGTTTTCAGAGATAATTGAGATTGCTTGATATATCTTGATTAATGTTTGTTATGTCTTGTGCCTGTATACTTTAAGAATTTACTTGCATGAACTATTCATTCAGAATATATATTATAAATATTATAAATATTATTATGTATTATCTCTTGAGAAAATGTATCATTTTCATTGTTAAGTTTCATTATGATTATTTAAGAATTATTGTTTATGATGTTTTTATACGCTGTACAAAAATATGCAATTCAGCCAGTTGGCTGCATATGATTTTTTAATAAACCATTACCATAAAATATTCTTTTTAAATATATATATTTATTTAATTTCCAGGAGTATAACATGATAACACAAACAAACAATGACGTACACAATTAGAAAAAAATGACAACAACAAAAGCAATAAAACAACCAATGCCTGGGGTTTACCCCACAAAAAATATAAATTTCTATATGGGGGTTTTCCTTATTGGTTGTATAAAAATACATAGGATTAAGAACAGGATATAGAAGCACCCTCCCCCCCCCCCCCAAAAAAAAAAAAAAAAAAATAGAGAGAATAGAGTATCCCAGAAAACGAGGAAATATATATAAGCAGGAGTATTTTATTTTAAACAATTTGTCCTAGTAAACTCATGATTAAAAAAAAGAACATGCAATCTCCTTACACTTGGCTTAGGAGGAAAACTGTAAAGCATATCATAAAAACCATACAAAAATTTGACAAACAAAACAGATGAGCAAATAAACCATTATGTTGTAAAGAGTAAACAAATTCAAGATAACTAATTAATTCCATGATATGACACAGTGTTTGCCCTTTCAAAAGAGAAACAAAAGAAGTAAAGCATCTTTTTATTGCTTCTAACGATCGAAAATGGTTCTTTTGATAAGGTAATCGAACAGGGACCCCATATTCTAGAAGTGGGCGACACAGTGAACAGAAACAATTTCTTTAGGAATACCGGATTTCGAGTACTGACAGTGCGACGGATATAAAACCGCACAACTTAGAACATTTTGAGCAACTGTACTTGTCGCATGATTTGACCAACTAAAGTCGCTTGAAATGATAAATCCTGGATACAGATAACTATTATGAAACCTGAAACATTAAGAATATCAACCTTTCGTCATATTTTTCCCCAAATCATTTCATTAATTTTTTGTACGATGCATTTCATAGTGTAGCCATGTTATAAAGTTTACTAGTACAACCTAACTCCGAATTATTCTATTTACATTACGAATATAACGAGCTCCTATTTTATAAGATACATTTACTTTATACAACAAACAAACTATGACACTATTACAAAAAGGTAGGCCACGTGCCATTATTAGGATTAATATACATAATTATAACGTTCCTCACAGGAAATTCTACAAAAACAGCACACAGGAACCATTTTCTCGAAATTTAACCATTTTCTCCCATTAAGTTTGTTGGAGGTTTCTTATATCAAACCTGATTATAAAACAAAGGCTTCTTTTTTGTTGTTGCTTTTTTTTTAAGTATGTTAAGAATAGGCAAATATCTGTCAGATTAAGAATTCTTCTTGTTTTTCTTTTCAGCACGAAACAAGAAAATAACTCAATTCAAAGTATATATTAACAATGGGTATTTGAAAAGAGTATTCTTTTAAAATCAAAAGGGTTTTTAAAGCAGGTAATTCCACAGACTGATGTTAGCACATGTGACATTATGGATACATTACGTATAATTGGAACATTAGATTGTATTTACCGTCTACCCAGTATGAAAGAGCCAAGTACATGTAATTTAAATTCAAAGTCAAAGTCAAAGTCAAATTTTATTTTAGACTCAAATTCAAAATCAAAATCAAAATTAAAATCGAACTCAAACTCAAATTCAAATTCAATTTCAAATTCAATTTCATTTTGAATTTCATTTATTTCATTTGGTTTATCTCCACCTTTTTGCCTTCTTCTTGCCACCTGTGGATTCAAGTGCCTTCCGCTTTCTCCCTTGACGTTTGCTCGTAGACGCACTTTATTTGGAAGAGGGAAACAGAGAAATGAAGATGAGAATACTTAACATGGCCCTCGTTTTAAGTGATTGTCGAATGACGTGCCGTTTTATATTTAAGTCTTCAATTACGACGAAACAATTTGGAAATATTCGACATAATATGCTTTCATTTAGCACAAATAAGTTATAAATCTAAATGTTTCATGTAACATAAAGTATATTGTGTTCCATAAGATAGCGCCATTAACATGATTCAACGTAGGGTAACCCGCAGGGTCAGTAAAGTCGACGGGTCTAATCATAGATTTCCGTAATGCGCTATGTTAGAAACCTAACTCATATCTTGAAAACAAACAAACCTGACTTAAATCTTGTTATAGATGTTATTGCTTTTAACATTTATTGATTGCTTTTATTACTCTTATTTGCTGGTAAATGAAAACATTTTCTTACCCAACATCCTTGGTGATTGACCCAGTCATTCTGTTCCCTGTGACCGTTGCCTTTCCAGATGCATTAATGGTTTGAGCACCTCCAGTCTGATTGACTGTCGTTCCAGTCTCTACAAAATTACGTAAGGATGAACTTTGATTTAATTCTTTTGATACACATTATGACCATGCATACATAACATACATACATACATACATAAAGCAACACTTGGAAAGAGATCACCATAAGCAAACAATTAAATGTGCCGTCTTGTAAGAATGTGGGTATTGTGATAATATTCTTCTTTTTTTAATATGATTTTAAAGAGAAGAAGGTCAATTGTCTACAATAGCATGAATAATTGCATGGGGAAGAATTTCAGCGGGTGCAATAGATCACACCCTGTAGCGAGATGATTGTGGTAGTTCAGCAGAAAATGGAATTGAAAGGAGAATGGAAATAACAACGACGACGACAATGATGATGATGTTAATATCAATGGGGAATCCAGCACAGGGCAGAGTTGATGTATGACCCCCACCCCCTCCCACACACACACCCTTACACACACACACAAACGAACCAATAAGACACTATTCATTTGTCTTTTGTAGGTTCAATGAATAGATTATCTGTCAGTTTTTATGTGTTTATCCCAATTTTTGAGTTGGCAAATTTAATTGTTGACTAAACATATTCTGTCGAAAGAAAATGTATTGATTTGTCTTCTGAATTTCTCAGTTTTAAGAATCACTTAGTCCAACTTGTAGGTATATTTCGATAGATATCCAGGTATCAGGATATCTACAACTCTAAACGGTAAAGGGCAATGTTCAGCTACAGGGGGCAGGGGAGCATGTGGCAACCATTTGAATGGCGAAAAAAACTAATCTCATGGTTGATTTTACGCTTTAGCAAAGAGTCTTAAGAACTTTACAATGCATAAAAAGAATAATGATTAAAAAGCAAAATTGTAGTTGGTTCACTTTCTCTTAAAACACAATAGGCATGATTTGGGTTAAATGTCTTTGTTAACTAGCTTGGTTGCTCTATATGTCCATTCTTTAGTAAACAAATCTCCTGGTTGATTTTACGCTTTAGCAAAGAGTCTATTGTGTTTTACAAGAAAGTGAACCAATTAGATTTTTGCACAAAACTTTGAAAACAATGGTGTTCAGTGATGCATATCCCTGGAAACCTAAACAAGATACCATTGGAAAGAATATTAATTACTCTTTCACATGATATGAATTACATTGTCGGCAGACATATATTCAATTTACAGGAATTTTTCAAATTTGGGTTTCCTTTTTTTTAAACGCCCTAATTAAAATTTAAATAACATATGGAAATGACTAAATAAATAAATAGATATGGCACTTCTAAGTTCCCTCCGCGTGAAATGTGCAGTAAAACTATTGAAAACAACATTTAAAAAATACCATTAGCAGCAGTATATTACGTTAAACTTATTACTGGTCCATCTGAAAACGGTGGTTATTCAATAATGTGTAAATATAATAAATATTCCTAGATCATCTGATAGAAATCATTCGAAACAAACTGATAAATACTTTGACATTACCATAATTTATTTTCTATTGACACCGCTTCTTTAATCCTTGCATTATTTTTTTTAATGATTCTTGTATTAGATATTGCAAATTATCAACAGATTCTATTGAATGAATGGATTAAACAATTATATTTGCATAATCACCTTCATCAGATTCCTCCTCTTCGTCATCTGTATCTAGGGTGAATTGAATGGATGGAATTAAAATGCAAATAATAAGGATGAAGCTCAGCTCATTATATCAAATGTCCTAGGCCTCTTAAATTTTCTATGGCAATGGCAACAAATTCTTCGTAAAAATGCATTTAGTTTTTCCTATTATATGTCGTTTTACTCATATTTGTTATGAGACATTGCAAATGATTAAATAATGATTTTATTGAATGAATGGATTAAAAATTATCTTTGCATGATCACCTTCATCAGATTCCCCCTCTTCGTAATCTGTATCTAGGGTGAATTGAATGGATGGAATTAAAATGCAAATAATAAGGATAAAGCTCATCTCATGGTATCAAATGTCCTAGGCCTCTTAAATTTTCTATGGCAATAGCAACAAATTCTTCGTAAAAATGCATTTAGTTGTTTTCCTATTATATGTCGTTTTACTCATATTTTCTAGCTTTATCGTTTCGCTAATCTTTTTTGTGATTTTTTATAAACTGCTAATGATTAAATGACTTAACTGAATGAATGAAAGAATAAAGAAATTATATTTGCATAATCACCTTCATCAGATTCCTCCTCTTCGTCATCTGTATCTATGTGTGAATTGAATGGATCGAAATGAAATGCAAATAAGAAGGATAAATCTCAGATCATGATATCAAAGGCCTATTCAGTTTCTTATTTTGGCAAAAGCAGCACATTCTTAGTAGCACTGTATCTAGTTTTTCTAGCTTTATCGTTTCGCTAATCTTTTTTGTGATTTTTTATAAACTGCTAATGATTAAATGACTTAACTGAATGAATGAAAGAATAAAGAAATTATATTTGCATAATCACCTTCATCAGATTCCTCCTCTTCGTTATCTGTATCTAGGGTGAATTTGAATGAATTAATTTGAAAGGCAAATAAGGATTAATATCATATCATGATATCAAAGCCCTATTCAGTTTTAGAAACCCTGTTCCTCAAATGCAAAGATATTTTTAAATACCATTACTAAAATATACTGCTATGTAGTCACTTCTTTGTTTTACAGAAAATTGTAATAAAACTACTAAAACGATCCCTCTAAAAACGGTGTTCAATAATGTGTAAATCGAAGAAATATTCTTAGATCTTTAGTCTGATCAAAATCAATCGCAACAAATGGACAAATTCTTAGTAGTATAACCACCTTATTTTCTACACATATCATTCCTTAAACCTTGTATTTGACATTATATATGATTTTTGTATGATAAATTGCAAATTATCAACTGATTATACTGAATTAATGGATTGAAAATTATATTTGCATAACCACCTTCATCAGATTCTTCCTCTTCATCATCTGTATCTAGGGTGAATTAAATGGATAAAAGACAATATGGATAAACCTCAGATCATGATATAAAAGGCCTATTCATTTTTCTTTGGTAATGGCAACAAATGTTTATTAGCAATGTATTATGTTTTCCTATATATATCATTTCGTTCATTTTTTGTATGAGATATTGCAAAAGATTTAATTATTTTGTTGAATGAAAGAAGTTTAAAATATATATTTGCATAATCTCCTTCATCAGATTCCTCCACTTCGTCAACTGCATCTACTGAATTCGAATGAATTGAATTGAAAAGAAAAATAACAAGGATAAATCTCAGATCATGATATGAAAAGCCTATTCAGTTTTAAATCCCCTCCCCCTTAAATGTAGAAGTCAAACCCCCTTTTATATATATATATATATATATATATATATATATATATATATATATATATATATATATCATCAGTAGCAGTATAATATTATGATAAAATTATTAAAACGGTGGTTATTAAATAATTATGTCAATTTAAGAAATATTCTTTGATCTTCTGATAAAAATCAATCGAAACTAATTGATAAACACTTTGAAAAATACCTAGAAGTATATATATAACTCTATATGGTACCTTAGCAGGACAGTGCTTTGTTAGGAGCATTGTCTGAATGTCCTGCTAATGTCCGCGAGTGTCCTGCTAATGTACAGCAATGTATTGTGACGGAATAAACCTCATTGTTCACTGTCCCGCTAACGTACCATCCAGTGATATAACCATAATTGTTGTTGTTTTTCAAGACGTACTGTTTCTTTAATTCTTGCATTAGATATTTCATGATATATTTGTTTTAGATATTGCAAATTATCAGTTGATTCTATTGAATGTATGGATTAAAAATTATTTTTGCATATTCACCTTGATCAGATTGCTCCTCTTCGTCAACTACATCTATGGTGAATTGCATGGATAAAATTAGGAGGACAAAAATGGATGAAGCTCAGATTATAATATCAAGGACATATTCAATTTTCTTTGGCAATGGCAACACATTCTTAGTAGACATGTATTTTGTTTTTCCTAGATATACGGTTTCGTTCATCTTTTGTATGAGATATTGAAATGACTGAAAGGGTTTTAAAACTATATATTACATAATCACCTTCATCACATTCTTCCTTTTTGTGAACTGCATGTAGGTTGAATTAAAATGGGTTGAACTTAAATGTGTGTGTGGGTATTTATAAAATACATGTACATTATTTTCAGGTCAAGGTCAGAGGGTGTAGTTCCTACTCAGGAGGAAATTTTTCAAAGGACGGTAGAAAATCGAGATGAAGATAATGCGATAGCTATGAAAATGAACAGGTTAAACAAGCATTTGTTAATATTGGAGAAGTTGTATGAAAACAGCAGGACTGAGGGCGTTATCCATGAGTGAGAGAGAGAGAGAGAGAGAGAGCGAGAGCGAGTATTTGTGTGTGTGGGGGGGTGTGTGTGTGTGTGTGGGCGTGTTTACCCGTATGTCCGAGGACATTTTCGGACAGAGAACAATGAAAAATCATGAGAACAATGGTCCTCGGAAGCCGGACAATAGTCCTCGAAGGTCGAACAATGAATTTGTGCCTTATTCCGTCGACTGTCCGAGGACGGAGGAACAATAGAGGAACAATACTTGTCCTCGGAAGTAAAGCAATACAAGACTGTGTGTGTGCGTGTGCGTGTGTGTATGTGTGGGTGTAGGAAGGGGGTAGGGGTGCAGGGAGGCCAGTACAATGTAGATGAAGTTATATGATATACATGTATATTGTTTCCCTTGTTCGGGGGGGGGGCTATTTTATGAAAATATTTCATTCAATGCTTTCTGTATAGTTTTGAATTTCAGTTATTCATTTATAGAAGATTTAACATGATATTGTGCTTTATTTGTTATATACTCTCATTGAAATGTTGATTTAGGATTATGTATAATCACTGAGTGGAATCAAAATAAAGATCATTGAAAAAAAGTGTATATTAAGAAATGTTTCAATCTTACCTTTGAAATACTTCTCAGCGTACTTAGTTAACTTTGCTCGGATGAGAGCTTTCTTCAGAAGCGACGACTTTCCCGGTTTCTCGTCTTCTAGCCAGTCAATTAGCATTTGCTTAGTTCCTGCATATGATACATCACCGCCTTCATGATTCTTTGCCTTATATATCCTCATGGCAGGAAATCCGAAGCCGAGATAGTGTCCTAAGTTCTCCATCTTTGGGTTAATGCCAATATCTTTGGCGAGTTTATCGATGTCAGAATCCTTAATATTCCCCTGAAATTCAAGCGATCATTTAAATAAGTCCCAAGGTAGACTGTGTAGATTTCGTACGGAAATTGTTAATTTCTTTCTAATCAGTATTATATGTATTTTATTTACAGTGAAATATTATATTGTATAGCAAATTTTTATGTATGAGATGATGCTTTACATTTATGTTAAATCATTTATTAAGCTTATAATTGTGCAAATTGTATTTCTTTCTGTGCGAAAACAACTGAGAAGAATTCTTAAATGTAAATTGTATCCTAAAAGGTGACATTCAAACAATAGTTATGTTCACACGTAGTACATAGCATCGATGCTATGTAAGTTTCAAAACTATTTCCAGTACGTTCAGACAGGCCATGATCGACTTGCTTCTATCACCCACTCGTGACTATTCATCGCTCACTCGCTGCCAAAACAATAATTACTGCGCCACACAGAGTGACCCGAGTATAATTGGTATGCATGGTCAAACGCGCGGAAGTTTGTGCACAGGGGTCATATCATGTGAAGCTTTTGTTTTGAATAATATTTTATTTGTCTTCATAAATCAACATAATAACACAATAAAAATTCATTTGTAATATCGATAATACAATCAACTAGCAAATACATGTGTTATAATACTTAATTTTAAATAAACCTTGTACATGTCAAAATTGACTGAACTCCAATCTTATACCAAAATAAAACACATGCACACTATTCTCTGGTAAGCACATGTAAATCAATATCTAAAGACCACATCATATATGTGACCAGGCACCACAAAACCACCAAAAAGTTGCCAGATATGAATTTTTAGTTAAGGTCTGATTCTGAAAGAGCAGATTCTCAGCTTTAAAATGATATATAACTCATTAGCATTGGATGTTCATAACTCAATGTACAAAGAGAAGAATGCACAGTCCCTCATAATGTTACTTCTTAATAAGGGTTTAAAGTTTGCAGTCTATTGAAGCACTCTGACTTGCAAAGTGTTGTGCTAAGGTGACAAAAGGAGGATTAGAACTCAATGAAAATTTCTATGAAGGGATTATCAGATTGTCCTAAAACTTGGCATACTAATTAGACATATCCTGTTTATCGTAGTGCATAAGTATCAATGCAAGAACTTACTCAGGTTAAATTTTATGGGATATTAAAATGAGACAAGTATTCAGGGTCGTGAATAGAAAAAAAAGTATACTCTTTCAGGAAATACCCAAAACTAAAATTTGACCATGCCAACCAAAACACATTGATTGAGCTCTAACTGAAAATCACACAGTGCGACTTTTGGGTGGTTTTGTGGTGCCTGGTCACATATATATAAAAGAAAAAGATAAAAAGAAGGAACCCCCCCCCCCCCGAAAAAAAAACAACAACAACAACAACAACAACGACAACAACAACCCCCCCCCCCCCCCCCCTTCCTAGCTTGCCACACAGTATACACAGTAGCCTATTCACCCCTATATCATATGAATACATACATTACATTACAGTACCAGATGAAACAGACAGAATGATAATATAAAAAAGTAGGGAAGAGGGTAGATCACATGAATACATACATTGCATTATATTATAGCACCAAATGAAACAGACAGAATTATAATAGCAGCGAGTGAAGATAGCAGCGATTGCGCTCACATTACAAATAGTCACAAGTGCGGTGGGTGGTCTACCGCAAAGCGTCGATGCTTTGTCGCTGGATGCTGAGATTTACTCCTGCTAAACTCGCTGCCAGAATAGTTTGGAAACCTAGCTCCAATTCGCTTCTATCTCGTGACTATCTGCGTTCAGACAGCGTTTGGTCTTAAAACTATCTGGTCATCACCAAAATAGTCTCGAAACCTAGATAGCATCGATGCTATCGCTCTACGTGTGAACGTACCTCTATAAGATATATTCAACGTAAAGTGCAAGGAATGCAAAATGAAAATATGTATGATTAGGAATCAAATTACAAACAAGGTCAGTTATCAAATTATTTTGCATTATTAATTATCAAGAATGTGAGGAAAGCTATAAAATGCCTAAATTAAAAATCAATGCTGGTTTAACAATTCTAGTTTGTTACTAAGCAGATTTTATCCCTATGAACGGAAGGCTTTGGAAAAATTCAAAACAAATCTTTTATCAATCAAGCCACTAATTTTTGTTCTATCACAAATAAGGTAATGATAACATTTGGGTGGTGGAAAACTGATAACTGTGAGATCATTTCTATTAAATCCCACACTATCTGATACATTACAAAATAATTCAACTCCATTCTGGAACTGTATCAGTCAATAATCCTTTGTATTCTTGGGGAATTTGTAACGTTCACCCTGCGTCTTTCATTTGCTTATATTTTTGTCTTTTATTGTTTACAAATTTGTCTTCAAATCCTCTATTAAATCGGATGTTCATATAATCCTAGCTCGTTTGTTTGTTCTTGTTCTTTTTACAAAAAAAGATATCAATGAAATTCTTTCCTAATATAGGACGCTCAATTCACCTTTTTACTCTTCGCATCAGAGGGTCGAGGAGTAGATTCTTCTGCCTTCCGCTTTTTACCTCGCTTTCCTTTACTTCTTGCCGCCCTTTTGCAGTAGAGGGAGCAGATGGTGACCAAAATAAATTACCTCAATACAGTTGTATAATACGATACATTGAAACATATTGCTTTATTACTTGCCAAGTGTTTTTGTTACTGTTATATCAATACCCACATACAGAAAAGGGGGAGGAAAAAAATCAAAACATTCTTATTTCATAATCTGCTGACTGGGACTGAACCTTTTCAATGCCTTACTTGATTATATGTTCAATTTATATCATCGGAATTCCGAACCTGTTTTCCAGTATCATTCTGTAAGAATTTCTGTAAATATTTACATATTATACTCTTTACTCACATCTTGTCATTGTATTCCTATACATGCATGTCATTTAGAACTCCATATATGTTGCAGTCCTCTTCCTTCCTCTTTACTCCGAGCTCCCTATCATTTTATATCTTTGTCCCTTTCTCGTTTTCTTCCATTTATAAGTAAGGATCGGGAAGATGAATTAATCTTCAAGTAAGGATGGGGAAGATGAATTATTCTCCAAGTTGAGGTGGGGAAGATGATTTAATCTTGAAGTAAGGATCAGGAAGATGAAATAATCTTCAAGTAAGGATGGGGAAGATGAATTATTCTCCAAGTTGAGGTGGGGAAGATGATTTAATCTTGAAGTAAGGATCAGGAAGATGAAATAATCTTCGAGTAGGAATGAGGAAGATTATTTCATCTTAAAGTTAGGATCGGGAAAATGAATTAATATCCAAGTAGCGGTGAGGAAGATGATTTAATCTTCAGGTAAGGATCAGGAAGATGAAATAATTTTCGAGTAGAGGTGGGGAAGATGTTTTATTCTTCCAGTAAGGATCGGGAAGGTAATTTAATCTTCAAGTAGAGATGGGGAAGATGAAATAATCTTCGAGTAGGAAGGGGAAAGATGAATTAATTTTCATGTAGAGATGGGGAAGATGAAATAATCCTCGAGTAGGAATGGGGAAGATTATTTCATCTTAAAGTTAGGATCGGGAAAATGAATTAATATCCAAGTAGCGGTGAGGAAGATGTTTTAATCTTCCAGTAAGGATCAGGAAGATGAAATAATTTTCGAGTAGAGATGGGGAAGATGAAATAATCTTCGAGTAGGAAGGGGAAGATGAATTAATCTTCATGTAGAGATGGGGAAGATGAAATAATCCTCGAGTAGGAATGGGGAAGATGAATTAATCTTCATGTAGAGATTGGGAAGATGAAATAATCTTCGAGTAGGAATGGGGAAGATTATTTCATCTTAAAGTTAGGATCGGGAAAATGAATCAATCTCCAAGTAGCGGTGAGGAAGATGATTTAATCTTCAAGTAAAGATCAGGAAGGTGACTTAATCTTCAAGTAGAGATGGGGAAGATGAAGTAATCTTCGAGTAGGAATGGGAAGATGAATTAATCTTCATGTAGAGATGGGGAAGATGAAATAATCTTCGAGTAGGAATGGGAAGATGAATTAATCTTCATGTAGAGATGGGGAAGATGAAATACTCCTCGAGTAGGAAGGGGGAAGATGAATTAATCTTCATGTAGAGATGGGGAAGATGAAATAATCCTCGAGTAGGAAGGGGGAAGATGAATTAATCTTCATGTAGAGATTGGGAAGATGAAATAATCCTCGAGTAGGAAGGGGGAAGATGAATTAATCTTCATGTAGAGATGGGGAAGATGAAATAATCCTCGAGTAGGAAGGGGGAAGATGAATTAATCTTCATGTAGAGATGGGGAAGATGAAATAATCCTCGAGTAGGAAGGGGGAAGATGAATTAATCTTCATGTAGAGATTGGGAAGATGAAATAATCCTCGAGTAGGAAGGGGGAAGATGAATTAATCTTCATGTAGAGATGGGGAAGATGAAATAATCCTCGAGTAGGAATGGGGAAGATGAATTAATCTTAAAGTTAGGATAAATATCAAAGTGTCTTTCAATTAAGTCTTGAAATAAGATAAAATATTTAGGAAAGATTCAAACAAATATGCGTTCATTTAGCACAAATAAGTTGTAAATCTAAAAGTTTCATGAAACATAAGGCATACGTTTCCATAAGATATCGTAGGGCCCAGTGTTAGTAAAACTCGACCGGTCTAATCACAGATTTCCATAATGTGCTAGGTTAGAAACACAACTATCTTTAAAAAAAATTAAACCCTGACTTAAATCTTTTTATTGATATCAATGCTTTTATTACTTTTTGATGACATTATTGCCTTTTTAAACTCGTACTTGATCGTACATTAAAATATTTTCTTACCCAGAAGCATGATTGTGGATGGTCACCTTAGTGATTGACCCAGTCATTTTGTTTCCTTTGACCTTTGCATTTCCAGATGCATTGATGGTTTGAGCACCTCCACTCTGATTGACTGTCGTTCCAGTCTCTACAAAATGACAGAAGGCTGAGCATTCATTTGATTATATTCATTTATACATACAAACATACATACATACATAAAGTAACACTTGGAAACAGATCACTATAAGAAAACAATTAAAAGTAATTAGGTATTGTAGGAAAGTGGGTACCCGTAATGGCACCAGTCGTGGCGCGCCCTTGTAATACAGCTTCATTGCTGCAACGCCCTACGTCAACTGCCCTAGTCTCACCAGAGCGAAATGAACGGATGCGATTGAC
Source organism: Heliocidaris erythrogramma (assembly GCA_025617745.1). Lineage (NCBI taxonomy): Eukaryota > Metazoa > Echinodermata > Echinoidea > Camarodonta > Echinometridae > Heliocidaris > Heliocidaris erythrogramma. The sequence continues at coordinate 19,805,031 of CM046860.1, read as the reverse complement.
TAGCAGATATTTTACCAATATAAATACGTAACAACTATGCGGCGTTTCGCCCACTGCCGTTCGCGCAAAAAAATGATGGCAGGAAAAGTTTATTTCCAAAGAGAATTATCCACGGGGCTTTTTTATGTTCTGCTAATTTTTTTTGTAAAACAAGAACTTCCTCTTTAGCAGACTGAAACAAAATAAATAATATGTACCATATTTTCTGTTTTCGATGTAACAGATCTTAAGTTCCATAGATGTTGGCCAGTCAAATTTCTGCATGAAAAAGTACTTTGGAAAGAGATTATCTTTCTTCAAAGTTAGCTGTCTTACCGAGAATGCCTATGCTCCAGTCTTGACGCGGCATTCCTACAACACACAAATCATGACGTAGCATCCCGACAAGCGCATTATACTAGTGCGCATGCACAATCCCCCAAAGACAACGCGATAGCTAGATAGCTTCCTGCGTATGGTTTAAGTAGCGCGCCGTGTACTGAGTGAATATTTTTACAACAGAGTGTTTTATCTTAGATTAATCCTTCCTTCGCAATATCATTTGCGAAGGGTGCGCCACCACTGGTGCAAAGTGCGGCGACACTGGAGCAGCAGAAGCCCCGCAGAAGCGCCACAGTAGCGTTCGCGCCGTAGAAGCAAGATGCAGTATTTCAGGTGGATTTCATTCACAAGCATTTTCGGCATCGAATGGTGGGTGATTCCTCAACAACCGTGGTATTTTCTGAAAATTATTAATCTAAAACTGTCAAACCCCTCCACGACTGGTGCCATTACGGTACTGTGATATTATTCCTTTTGGGACGGATATCATATTAAAGAGAAGAAGGCAATTGTATACAATAACATTAATAATTTCATGGGGAATAATTTTAGCGGGTGCAGTAGATCATACCCTGTTAGTGATATATATTTTTAAGATGAATGGTAACAGGTGTTACATAAGTTGTAGTAGCGAGATGATTCCAGTAGTTCAGAAGACAATGAAATTAAAAGGAGACGTTAAATGATTGCGACGACGAAAATGATGATAATATCAGATCAGCGCAGAGTTGAGATAATTGGATTAATTTCCAAGTTAGGAAAGGGAGTTGGTCGCAAAATCAATGAAAGTTTTTTAGACTGTCATATCTTTACACAACAGATTTCACTTGAATGCTTTTTATTCTAAAAATGACGAAATGCATTCTAGGAAAATAAATACTTACTTCGCCCTCTTTTTGGACGACTACCGGACGGTGTATCTGCGGAAACGAAATTAAAACATAATAACAATTTGCTGTCACCTCGATTAGGGATTACAGTTGTATATGCGTATATGTTAAAAATCATTTTGCCTTAATAGAGAAGCCTCAGACGTTAAGGACCCCCCCCCCCCCCCCCCCACTCCACCCGAATAAAAATTATCATAATAATCGTAATAATAATAGTAATATCAAAAATAATAATAATAATAATATAAATGATAAATTGAAATAATAAATTAAAATAAAGCAATTTTTTTTCAAATGCCACTTGCAAGTCTCCCCCCCCCCCTTAAAGGGCCCCTGCAACCAAACGCAACCCAAAAACAAGGGATGCATACAACTAATATTCTGTTATTCAAACATCTAAATATGTTTCATAGATATTTAAATGTTTTCTTTTATTATATTTTCCAATCTCCTAAGCTCCACTCTTAAGAAAAGCTCCAGATCTCTTTCCTGCAATGACACCATCTGTCAATCAGCATTCAGCTACACTAACATTCTACAATAGACAGTGTAATTGTAATAAAATTATTAAATAATGTGTAAATCTAAGAGATATTCTTAGATCTAATAAAAAATAAATTCAAACAAATTCAAAAAACACCTTGGCAAATAGCCAAATCTTTTTCTAGACATATACCGTTTCTTTAATCCTTGTAGTAGATATTGTATACGATTTTTGCAAATTATCAACTGATTTTATTGAATGAATTAATAGATTTAAAATATATATATTTGCTTTTTACCTTCACCAGACTCCTCTTCTTCGTCAATTGCAAAAGGGTGAATTTGAAAGAATTAAATTGAAAGGTAAATAAGAAGGATAAATCTCAGATCATGATATGAAAGGTCGATTCTGTTTTCTTTGCCAATGGCAACAAATTCTTTATAGCATACTAGTTTTTGTCATCTTTTGTATGAGATATTGCCAAATGATGATTTTATTGAATGAATGGATTTTTAAAAATATTTGCATAATCACCTTCATCAGACACTTCCTCTTCGTGAAATGCATTAGGTTGAATTTAATACATGGGATATAAGGGAAATGATAGGTATGAAAATGTGATCACGATGTCAAATTTTCGATGCCTATTTATCTTTTAATCCTTTTTTTTATGTCGTTAATCAATTAAAAGGTGTTATGGACAGCAAAATAGTCATCAGATGGCTATTTGCTAACAGTTTTCCCCATGTGAAATTACAAAATAGATATGTACAAGACAAAACAATTTAAAAGAGACGAATATATTTGCAAACCGAGTGGTAACCATTTGACCTGAAAGTTTCCAAATAGCCTATGTAAATTTAGATTTTTAAAACCATTTGAGAACAGATTTTTCCTCTTTCATTTCCACTCGAGATGTAAAAATCTTCCGTTAAATGGTTGTTACTGTATATTGATAGTTGGTGGTACATTTATCTTCATTCCATCTATACCCATCATTAACCATTGATGATGAAAAATAAAATGTTACATAATGTCTTGGGATACTTCCTTGATATTCAAAACTTCTTTCTCTCTTTCTTTTTTCCCCCTTTTTTGTTGTTGTTGTAAATGAGGAGGGTGAATTCTTGTATTTTAGGTATCTATATAATTATATAAATCTATGCAGTTTACCCTTTGCAAAGTGTTTTGCTACTATGCTGCAAAGTGCACCAGTTTTAGCGTTCCTCAATGCAGACTCAAGCTTCGCTCTTGTTGCATTTCCTTCCCCTTCCCAAATATGCAGCACCGCAGTCACTGCTGCCTTGTAGTCTAAGTGGTTTGTGCTCAACAGGGCCTGAGATTCAGCATACTTAACGCCGAGTTTATTACTAAAATGTGTATAATTTTTGTGCGGATATTTAGTTGCTATCTCGTCGTACAGATCCCCTGTATCTTCCAGAATTTTTCCATCTAGAGGGAAACGGGGAAATAAAGCCATTGATAATTTTACGTTGCGGGATACACCTAGTAATTAATCCAAATTTTAGTCTATCACATATTTATATATATATATATATATATATATATATATATATATGTAAAAATATTTAATTCTTTAAAGAACACTTTTATACCATATTCAGGATTAGTATATCGTATAATAGGCTCAATCAAGTGTAGAATGTCATAAGACTGATAATGTAAACATGTTTATTGTTTTGTTTGTTTTTTTAAATAGTGATATACGTTATAATAATGAGGCAAAACTTGATATTAGTCCAGTGCAATCCTATGATTATCCAATCATTAAGCGCAATTTTCAAAGAATACAAACAACTTATCAATGCTTAAGCGTGTTTCCATTACAGTTATGAATTGAACACTTCTGGCTTTCTTATATTTGTTTGTATGTTTTGTATATATATTATAGTTCTACATCGTAGATACGACTGCTGTTCAGTTCCCAAATTCGCTGGAACTTTTAAGAATATGATGCAGTACATTTTATAATGCTATACGAAAGTACATGTATTCACATATAATATTTATAATTTCTGTCTGAGCGCAAATTACAGTACAATCTGAACTCAATAATCTAATTTTCCATCGTCAGTGAGAGTGAATCAAGCGTGCTATGAGCGTTTTGACGAGGAATAGTTGTATAAAATTACTAATTATGAGGTCTTACCTTTTTCATCTATGATTCCTTCCATCATGTCCTTGATTGTGCGTCTTTATCTTGAAATATGGAACTATAAACATGCAACGAGAAATATATCTGCAATGAAAGACTGTATGGCTAACTTTTACATTTCATTATTAACAGAACGGTGTAAATGTTGATTACATTTTAAGTTTAAAAATCTGAACGAGGTGAGATAATTTGCAATCCAAAGTTAACTTTCACTTTTTTTCATTTTATATTTTAGATATATATATATACACACACACACACACATGTATATATTGAAGGAAAAAAACAGATCATAACTTCCAGTAATAGATTTGCCTTAAAATCCAAGACGATTTGTTTTATTGCGGATAAAATCGGCATGCACTTGCCTATTAATATGATAATTTTACAAAGTCATTTCTTTATGTTCACGAATTCAAAATGGGACTGGTCCATCTCTATGGGCCTGCATAAACATCATCCCACTATCGACAATACTCGACATAATGTGACGTCCAGTAGAGTACAATTATTTCTAAGCACTCTCTTTATACTGCCTCCCTTCCCCTCCCCCACATATACATATACACACATATATTTACAACGAAAGGGAATGAGCATAATAATCACATCAAGCGCTCGTTTTCATGCACTGCAACTGTAATATCATTGTCATAATTGATTACTCCCCTTTCATTTCCTCATAAGACGAGCTATATTAATGCGATCATGGCGACTATTCAGCACACGCTCTGGTATTGATATAACAGGAAGATATACACTATAATATTTTGTCAATACGTACTTCCGGGTAATTCCTGTAAATTTGAGCAAGAATAAGATACAATAATAGACTTCTTACCTGGAGAATAAATAACGAATGAAGCCTATGTGTATTCAGGTCTAATTTGTTACCTAAACTCGAGCAATATGCCTATGTGAGGAAACGTGTAATGACAGCGCCTGCAGGCATAACAAACATATTTCATGCAATGGCGGGAACTTCTCGTTCTACCAGTGGCGGATGAACTAGCCTGGTCTTGATAATGATCAAAGCTTGGACCCATACAAACACCATATGTTCATGATCAACAAGGGACAAAATAAACCCGGGGTATTGGTATTTAAAACATTGTGTAAGAAATTAATCAAAAGAAAAAAAATCGAATAGGAGAAAACATATCCACTGCATGCATGAAAAAAATTGATATCTTTGAGACAGAGTAAGCTTTTGCTAAAATCCACAATCCACAAAAGGTAGATATCGTGCAATGTCTTATTCAACATAGCGCCAGCTATGACCTGAATACAGAAAGTTTATTCTTATTAGTAAATTTAGCAGCCTTAAAGTCCATAAAATAACAAAATCATACGTTTCCTTCGTGACAGTTTATATCATTCATTGCTGAGAATATTTCGTCGAAGATAATTTTCTCTCAACGAAGTCTCGTAAATAATGATTGATAATGTTCCTACATAAAGGCGCTCTACATAATCATGATAATTATGGTACTATCGCGGTCACTGGATTTCAATCCGCGCACATTTTGTGCACCATCCCCACTACCTGTAGAGTATTATGCATGCAAGACAGTGGCTTTTAGTAGCAATTTTGGTGGCTTCACTTACTCTAGGATAGTTAGGAGTGAAAAGTGTACAAAAAATCAGAAAAGGACGTGCTGCATTTGCGAAGAGACCGCATTTGTGGGGAATCCACAAATTACAAGCACTGCTTTTAGTGGATCCCCCACATTTCCTCAGAAATAAAGAATTTCTTTTAATAATTCATTATAATAATTTATTTATATGTACAGTAAACTGTACGCTTATGAAGATAAAATGAATATGTACCTATATTTTTTCATATTTTCTGTAATATCTGTGATTCTATTGTGTGTTTTTTCTGTTGGAAATGAAATAAATTACATTTATGTCCTCGAAACCTCTACAGTAAAGCCCACCGCACACTATACGATCGACTGCGATCCGATTTTGGAAATATACTGTAACATCAAATATGAGCAGTTGAACAAATAAAATCTACCTGATTCAGATTCTGAACAGTCATATGCATACTATACATGTAGATAGGATTTTGGTGCGCTGTCATACTATCAGTTTAACATCGTAGACAATCGTAGGACTGCTCAGACGTCAGTACGACTCAGAGCCAATATACCCTTTCCTCCCACTAGAAAGCTCGCAATAGACGGTATTTTTGATTTTTTTTTATATTTATGTAGGTATTTTCGATTTTACTATCTATATGACTATTTTGAACATGACTCTAAAATATTTTAGATGTTCAAAATGTTTATATCAAATGCTATTACATGTTATTCCGAAATCGGATCGCAGACCGATCGTATAGTGTGCGGTGGGCTTATAAGGCCACCGTAATACGGCCGTACCATTACTAGAGTTTGAAAAAATTTCAATATGAGTGGATTTTTAAAACAAGGGAAATTATCTGGATCCAGATTGAGGTCATGATTCGTCATAAGATAAATAATATTAGAACTATCGTGTTATGAGGTTTGGGGTCGGAGAAAAATTATCTCTTTCTCCCACTAGAAGGCATTAAATACTGTACAACTTTCATATTGATATTTACAGGACAATTTGGGAAACAGAAAATACAAAATAATGTAACTTACCTTTTTTGAAATTCCCAATCTAATTCTATGAATAGAGACGCCATGACCTTCAGAACACCACTAATCGAGACATGATGAAGTAAAGGTCACTGTGAATGGAGACGTCATGATCTTAAGAACACCATCAATGGAGAGCACCATGGATGGAAGCGACATGACTTTAAAGCACCATGTATTATAAGTTGATTATATTAGAATAAAATGTTAATTTGAATGAATGAAAAAAGTGACTTTGAGAGGGGCAACGAATGGAGGCGCCATGACCTTGGGAACGCCATTGCATATGTTTGACCCCAATCCGATACTTCGAGGGTTTAATGGTGAACCACGTCCAGGGTATCCGTATTTTTTAAAAATCAAAGTAGGTTAGGACACTAACACATCGGTAGCTAGTTCAGTTCCTAATTTATGTTATGGTAGTTCCATTATCTCGCAAAATACATGTATATTGCACCGACATCAGACGAATGCATTTTACCTTGAACGTTGTTACATTTAATGTTGTTGTTTATTTTACTGAATTTCGGAGGATCATAATTATGCCTAAAGAAAAGCTCCAAGTTACTCTGAAGAAACAGACATTTAATCATCATACCTGTGCTTTCTTATATGGGGCAGAAACTTGGACCACAACCAAGAGGATGGAGAAAAGGCTCAAAGTTCCAGAGAAGGCTATGGAAAGACTTATATGATTGGGGTCACAAAAAGGGACAGAGTCAGAAATCAGTATTTCGTCAGCCTTATGCCAAAAGGGACTTAAGGCCATATACAGTGATAAGGCCCTTTTGGCATAAGGTCGACGATTTGAGAAAGAAAACATAAGTTCGAAATTAAATCAAAGAAGTAGAGGTGGGCGGGTCATGTAGCCAGAAGAAATGATGATAGATGGACACACAAACTCACAGACTGGACCCCTAGAGCTTTATATACCAGAAGAAGAGGCAGGAAAAGTAGGAGGTAGATGGATGATATTTAAAGAATATGGTAGCGTTACATGGAAGAGAATGGCACAAGATAGAATGACATTTAGAATTGATGAGGAGGTCTTCCTTCAGCAGTGGAGTGACATAGACTAGATAGATAGATATATGATTGATAGATATATAGATAGATAGATAGATTGATTGATAGATAGATATATATAACTAAAGATATCTTAAGTGAATACAGTCAATTAACGAACAGATGGAGAAAGTTTTGGGGCTACGACGTATGTCTTTACGTGGAAAAAACGCCACTTTTGTCAAAAGCTGTCAGTAGATTTCAATATTTAAAAAAAAACTGTGATTAAATACACATCGAGATAATATCATACAATGCACCTATTCATGGCACGTTGTGCTCATCAAGATCTTGTTATACACAATATTGTATTGCTATTGTCATTATGCACTATGATGCATCTAGTCACCTGAAAATGCATAACGAATCTGAGGGGAATCCCACTTTGCAGTACACGAGGTACACGTCAAATAATAATGAACCCATCCAAGTTAGTCTATTGATCTAATCCCGGGGACTGGAAAATATACCGCACAAACAAGCGACAGTCCGTGGGAGTATTTGCTAATATTCAGTTGAAAAATACGCAGATTACCCAACGTCGATACCACACAAAAATGGAAAAATGTACCAGAATGTTACCCCGGGAGGGTCATTATTTTTTTTTGTTTTTTATTTTCTGTTTTTAGGGTGGTATTCTAAAGGGCAGTGCCACAAGTGGTGTAAAGGAATTGCATATACCTTTTTGCTGCACTTTGCATGATAGAAAAGATTCCTTTGAATGGTTAACAATCAAACAAATGAAGTAACTGAAACATAGTGTTCTGCTAATTGTATGGTGAAGACACTTTTTGTTGCACAAAATTTTGCCCATTCTAACACCTTTATTCACAACAAAAAAACAATTTGCGTGAATTGTTCCCCATGGGGAATCTAGCTTTGCCAATCCTAAACCAGCTTCACAATAGTTCTTTCAGGAAGACCATGCATAATTAGTTATGACTGACAAGGGTGGATCTGCATGTTAACTTCCCAAACCCACCCTCCTGCCTCCATTCACTATAGTTATTGCTTCATTCCAAGATTGGTCGGTTTCGTTTTCTTTGTCTGTTCTATATTGGCTGTAATTTCCCAAAAAAAATTGGCCTCCTTAGTTTAAGCATACACACAATATAGTAATAGTATATAAACAAGGAGTACGAAATTCCCCGCAGTGTGTGTCACCACTAGTGATGATAGTGGCCCGCTTTAAACTGGGGAATCCCCCAGGCCGAGTACGCTAATGGGGTGGTATTGATGTACGCGTACTTATATAGGGCCGTTTTCTACATTCACACTTTAGTAACGATCGAAGTTCGTCATCGGCTACAACAGGGGTGCTTGCATGGCACCAAATCATAATAGTTGAAAACACGTTGGTCGATATCTTTAACCGCAAGATCGCGTAGGTGTCAAAGCATTATTCATTATTACTCATCACTGTTAAACCTGGATGGTAGAAATGGCTTGCCCGCGGTCTGTGAGCCACCAAGGGAGGAAACTGAAAAAAGACATTAGCCTGGTATTCTCTTGGATGCAGGTGTTCTTTCTGCAGGTCATCCTTTTTAGTGGAGGTACAATAAATGAACTGACGCAATCATTTTTTTTTAATTCAGAGAAGAGCATCATATAGAAATGATATTTGAAATCTTGCGAATAGTACATCTCCAAATTATAGAAAATTAGCAATCTATTCAAAGAATGATTATGTAGAATAAAATAACATTAATTAAAAACAATTAGATAGGGTAACAACAAAAAATTAGATCAATAAAATTAAAAATGAAATATTAACGCAGGGATACAAATCCAACGAGCTCTGTGAATTGGGGTTTGGAAAAAAAGAGACTACCTGGATGAAATTTTGGATTCGAGGAAACACAGAAGGAAAGGAAAAAACGATCTGAAAAAAATGAGTTTACACAAGACACACGAGGAGAAAAAAAGTATCAGTATTATCTCCTGACGGTAGAAATGCTGGTATTGAAAAAAAAAAGTGGAAGGGATAGTGGTATCATCTATTTTATGACTATAACTATGTTTGTGATAGTAAACATATAATTATTGTTCAGTGATTTTAATCACAATATTGATTTGTATTTAATGTGTCAAATTGGTTTCTTCCTTTTTGTTTCCTCAGCGTGTTCTTCGCCTGACAGCGAGACCATTATCACAAGAGTCGGCGAGACTAGTCAACTCGAGCCATGTAAACAGAAACAATCCTTTGATTTGATGTCTTTCGGATGTGATGTAGGGTCCAATTTCATCGAAAGACAGGATCCTGTCTCGACTACAACGCGCATCTACGTGAATCACGACTTCAAATTCGTCATACAGAATACTACCTTGGACGATGCGGGGGTGTACACTTGCGAGGTAAATATTATGCTCAGCAAATTTAGGCAATCCATAGATTGAAGGACTCTTGCGCAAAAAAAGTTGCCATATTTATCTAAGACAAAGTTGAGTACTGGTTAGGCGATCGAATCGTAAAAGAAATGGTCTAGAAGTGATTGGAAGAGTTTGATTACTTAAAAACCTATGAATAACTGTGTATTGTGATGTTTTGGAATCATCCAGATGATAACATATAGATTTAATCTTTAATTCTGGCGAAATTCGTATGCACTAAGCTGTAGTACTTTAAAATAGTTGTCGTTGCCTATGTTATTTTACCATTATATTAAACGTCAATACCAATCAAAGTTCAACAGTATATTAGGGGAACGAACATAAACATCGACCGGAGTGAATTCTTGTCTATTCTATTTTTACAATGACATTAACATCAGTGCCGACTGAAGTTGAACGCAATAGAGAGCGAGGGGGAGGATTTTTCACTTGGGTGTTTACCCCGTTTTTATGAAATTAGGGATTGCGAAAAACGAGTGCTGTGTTCATGTGTAGTTCTGATCTGTGATCATGGTGATAGAGTCTTATATTAAATATTATCTACATTTACTTATGGACAAAGTGTGCTGGAAGCTAACTTTCATTACTTTTGCTTTCAAGTTGCACTCATGAATAAAACTGATAGTCACACCTCACATAAATAACATTTTTATATATATATAAATGACCCCATTGGAATTTGGAAGGAAACTAGTTATCAGCTTTAAAGTGTTATTCTATGTTTAAAGCTCCCTGTTCTTATACATTCCATATTGTAAATATATTCATACTTGGCAAATCATTTTTTCCTCTCTATTTTCTAACAGGTAACTCCAAAAACCAAGCCCAGTTACGGCTGTAACTATACTCTCATTGTCACAAACGGAAGGAGTGTGCCTAACGTGGAAACCTCATCATCAGTCCCGTCAGAAACCCAACGTGGAGGAGAAGAAAGACAACAATCAAGATTATCAACAACGGCTGCCGCTCCAAAATTCACGGGCTCTACTGGTAAGTAAACTCACTGGTATAGCTTGGGGAACATAACACTGGTCATCAAGTTTTCTCCAAAAAAATAAAAATCTGCCTGTTGAATAATATATACCTTTTATTATGGATTTTGCAGGTGTGGTTTTGTGAGGATGTTTCATATAGGATATAGGAAAAATGAAAAAGACATAATTATTTAACTTTTTTTAAAGGAATGTACTTAATAATATCTGGTCATATCATCACCATCATAATCTGTCTTGTTACTATACTGAAAAGCAGCAGAATTGTTAAACAAAGCAAGAAGGTAACTATATTCCTGTAGAAACTTAACTTCTTTTAATTGTATGTTTTATTAAATCAAAAGACAAAAATCATAATACTTACATGTCATCAACAATGATTGGTACGCAACAACAAAAAATATTTAAAAATAAATAAATAAATAAATAAAAATAAACAAGTAGGAACTTGCTTTCACTTGTTGAACTTCCATTTATCATGAATACAATGTCGAATTCCGTAGTGACTATTGATCATGGTTGGTCATGTTCAAAACCTTATACCATTATTTCTTCTCTTTCTTGTTTACCTTGAAATTGCAGTTACCATTGTCCCGTGTTTGGTCATCGGATTCCTCGCAAGTTTGCTGACAAACGTCGGTGGCGTTCGATAGAAGATTCTGCACAAGTTGGAATGTGTAAAAAAAAAATCATTTGTCGTTATGTCAGTGTGTAGCTTAATAGAAATATTCAAGCCGGGAATCTATATTTCATACATTTATTTTGGCCCATAGATGGTGACGGTTGTAAGGGGCTGATGTAGGAGTTTAAAAAAGAGGGGGCACAATATCCCGATAATTTTCTGACGAGCAAAAAATAAACACAATAAGATGTGCCCCATCTAAATCAGCTAGTGATGTTCGCAAGATAATGTGATCTTAGCGAGGGACGTTCATTGTTATGTGTTACGAAGAAGCAGCCACACACCACTGCATGTTTTTAGATGTTAACATAAGGGATTTCAAGGTGGCTCAAGAACAGAACCCTCTTTTTAATAGTATTTTAAGGCTCCCTGATTCCTTGTCGTGGGTATATTAAACTCCAAACTCGTACATCGCAGAATTTTGTGTACTGCCAAAACACGCCTCATATTGTCAGTCACACAAAGTTTTCCTACAATTATACATGCGTAGATCTTCATAGTTTGATTTAAAGTGAATACCACTGAGAAGATATGCGTATGGATAAAGGTCGTAAAATCTGATAAGTTACAGAGTTTAATCTAAATTTCTAATGTCTTCATTTATCTGCAGAAAATTTATATCAACGAAATGTGGACATTTTATGGGTTGTCATTTATAATTATTTTTAAACTAGGTAATACAAATATCATTGAGCATATACTTTTTTGACAAACCCTGAAATTAATCTTGGGATAATGGTTTTATTTTACAACATGTATATATTTACATTTATGTATATGTATATTTGCAAGTTTTACAACATTTCGTTTTTATAACATTTGATATTGTATGTAATAATAACTAAAATAATAATAATTAAGTGTTCATATAAAATCCTCGAGAAACGTGAGAAATGTCAAGAAAGTGGAGGCTGCCTAAGATCTGCTATTTTTATTCATTACCTACAGAACAGTAACTATTCTCCAAAATTAATGAAGTCTCTGTGATCTAGTGGTTATGATCGGATAATTATATCCGAAACCCGGGTTCGAATCCCGGCGGAGACGTATTGATTTTTCATTTGGGGCAGTTTTGTACGTTAAGATACAATAGTTACAATACATTTCCTTTCTTTTTATTTCTCAAATACAACGATTTACTGGAATACTTTGTGGAAACAGAGGAAGCGGTCATGGATTTATATAAATTTCTGATAAAAGCAGTGACCAATATATAAATACTTATATTAGTAATTTGTTGAATGAGTCATAGACCTTCCTCCATGATAGAAAGTGGTATTATCAGTGATATTGACAACAGTCACATATTTTATTCACAGATGTATATAATTTTACATAAATCTCAAATTATGTATATATTTGTGTAATTATGAAGACTTAAAAATATTTTTTTTTTAAATGATAGACTTAAATACATATATTTCGCCTGAAAGTTAAGCGGTTTTTTATATTATTTCGTAAGTTCATTCTACCTCAGTCTTATTGTTTTATTCATATTTGTGATAATTTTGTTTTATACAGAGAGATCTAAATAGAATCAAACATATATTTGATTTGTAAGTATGTAAATATGTATATATATAAATATATATACTAATAATTTCTTGGTACTACAAAATTTCAATATGTCTCTTTTTCGTGCCATATTGAAATAAATATATATGTATTTTTAAATGATTTTGGAGGCCTCACGCAAATGAGAAGTTGTGATTAAAAGCAACTGACTGTCCCTTATCGTAATCTGTATTCGGGACTTACAAACTTTGATATTTGGAGTTAAATCGTAAATCTCTGAGCAAGAGGCGGACTGTGTAATGATTTTAGCACTAATATTTTATATTTTTGAGAGAGATTATTTTATAAAACGCAATATTATTATATACATTTAATATGAAAGTGCTTGGACATTACACTGTTGCCTGTATATATAAATGCAGATTTATTCAAATTGAGTTTTTTCTCTGTACAGGTCTGTATCATTGAATAACATTCACTTTCTCGTCCTAAAATAGGTAATCATTATTATAAAGATTATTATTTGGGTCATCTACAAGAGATTGAATTAAATCGAAAAGAATTTGAAGCATTATGTCATTGAATTGTGATCAATGTGATGACGAAGATGATGGATGAGGCTGATGCCAGTGATGATTATAATATTGATAGAAAAAAAAAGCATGTGGATAAGTGTGAAGGCCTAAGTATGTTGATGATGTTGATGGTACTGATGCTCCGGCAGCTTCTTTTCCTCTGGGTGTAATTTCGTCAAAGATAATTATAGAGATACACTTAGGGTTATGATTAGGTTTTAGCTTAGGTTATGAAAAGCTTACTCTCTTAATTTCTAAGACTTAAACCAGTGACAAAACAAGTCATAAGCACTTGCTTTGTCCCTGGATTAAAACTCTCTTGGACTTAAATATAAATCCTTTGGACTTAAGAATAAGTCTTAGAAATTAAGAGAGTAATTCGTTATCCAACAGTACATTCGACATAATCATTATAGGGCCATTCTCTGTCACATGTGTGACGGAAATCCTGAAGAAAAAAAAGTTCATTTAAACCTATTTTTTCTTTTTAGTATATGTCTTGTAGTAGAAGTCCTTCATGTTGGATGATTGAATAACTATCTTACCCCCAATAAATGGAGGGTGATTATTTTAAATGAGAGTACATCATTTTCCTTCAGAGGTCAATATCAGGTCAGTCATGTGTGTGACCTCGCACGATAACCGGCTCTTACTTGTTTGTATTCGAACCTACTTTTCTCGTATTTCCTTTGGAGTGCAAGTTTCCACTTTTCATTGTTGTATGGTGGGATTTCTCTGACCGGCTTGAAAGTAATTTTCTATAAATGAGTAAACATTCTTTTCTTTTACAGGTGAAAATTTGGTCGGACACGTGTGTGACCAATCAAAGGGCGTTTTTAAATGTCTCTGTCAAAACCGTATGTTTGGGAAATTACTTTTTCTTGTCAAAGAAAAGGAAATCTTTTTCAAGTAAGAAACTGGTGATATCAAATACTCCAGAAAATATAATCTAAATTTCCGGCAGTGAGGGAAAGGTAGTTTCACTTTACAAGAATGGCCCTATATTGAGAATAAAACAAATATAAAATCTCAAATCCATCCAAAGTCCTAGAAGTTTATCCTACATCTTATAAAGTTGTTAACAAAATGGAACGTCGCGTTAAAATGCATTAACAATGATTCAAACAAAATATACATCATTTTACCCAAAACATACTCGTATTGGACATAATTTCACCAGGGGCTGACATCGTTTGCCCAAATATTAACTATCCTATATTCAAAATTTCCGGGCGAGGCAAGTGAGGGAGCAAAATCACATCACCTTTAATATTGTGATGAAAGTGTATCTTTGTCATAAAAATAATTTAAATAAGATACAAATACTCAAAACGGACCACCTCAATGGCCGATTGTAAGGGGTCTCGTGCCCGAATACAGGAAATTTCAAAACTCTCTGGGTGACCCTGTCAAAGATAACTTGCTATTATGAAATGGAAGACAGAAGATTGTCTTGATAATCATCCCTTCTCAATAAGATTTAATGATTAAGAACTGAAGACATTTACGTTTCTTCTTAAACTGCTTTTTTGTGTCAAGGCTTACAAAATGAATTGGGAATTTCCACCATATATCTTTACATTCAAACAAATATTTAAAAAACAAACATGATTGGGGAGGGATAATGGATCATGTCATACTGGGATTCCCACACCCGGTCGTTCCCCTATATATAGGTTCAGGGTGTCTGTTTATGTTAAACAATAAATTTGGTATCCTTGAGAATTCAACACAATACACACGATATTCATTGTCCCTTTAAACCATAAACCATAAATTAAAAGGATTAACACCCTAATTAATATTCCTCTTGCAATACAGCCTATTCACAGGAAAGCCTACGATAATGTCAAGTAGGTATATATATATATATATAATTAGATTACATAATGAAAAATAACATAGTAGACTCAACTCAACGAGTGGTATCGTGGTATTCCCAATTTCTCCTCTCACTGTGTGTGTGTGGGGGGGATGGGGGGGGGGTGGGCAAATGGCTGATACATTATAACAAGATAGATAGGGAGGGAAGTCTGAAGAAGATCGACGCAAGATGATCCGGGGTTCGAGCAGGTATGTAGCACAAGGCGAGGAGCGCAGGGAGGTGAGAGCTGTATGTAGAGAAAATGGGATGATGGAGAAAGAGTTCATGCATTATTAAAAACATGCTTTTAAGATATCATCATTCCTGTCGCAAGTCACTGCCGAGGTGGGGAATCCCTAATTATTACGGCATGCGTTGGAAAGGGGTTCCAGGGTAAGACAGAGACAGAGAAGACATGAAAGAAGGATACAAGAAGTGACAGAGAAATATCAGGATATAAAGAGACACAAAGGGGGAAGCAGAGTTAGAGAGAAGAAAGAGAAATTGAGTGTTACGGAAAAGAGAAAGAAAAAGGGAGAGAGACTGAGAGAGAGGAAAGAGAGAAAGGTACACACACCTTTTTTTTCTTTTTTTTTCAATGATCTTTATTAACGATTCCATGAAACAAATTATACGATCAACATATTCTCTTTGAATGTTTTAACAATATAAACAAATAAAATAGTTTATCATCACTTATATAATTATCATAATTAAAACTAATAAATGTGCGTTTCTAATGCTGTAACTGAATTGAAATTATTCCATACATGATTATATAAGAATTAGACATATAAGTGTGATGATGTATATCCAAACAAAGTGAACAAATCATAATTTTTCGGAATCTATAATTAAAAAAAACAAACCCCTCCCTACCCACATATGCCCCTACCCTACCCCATTCCCCCCGGCACTACCACTGCGTAGAAACCTTCCATCCCTCCCAGCCACACTTTTTTTTTCAGTGATCTTTATTTTGATTTCACTCAATAATACATGGATTTTTTTTCCTTTTTACAAAATTATTTTCATTGAATTACATAACAGAAATACAATAAAAATCACAACTAAAATATTTCAGTGACTTACATGATCATATGAACAATAGAAGATAAGGCTTGACACACTGAAATACATTACCAGAAATACAATTAATCATCACTAAAACTATTTCAATGAATTAAACATGTTAAACATCAGAGAAAAGAAGAAAAAAAAACCTTAAACAATTTTTATAAGAAAAAAAATTTGAGTGATATCTTTCTTCTTTACCAAAAACCTACCCCTTTGACCTCCCCTAACCCCCACCCTCCTTAAAAAACAAAAAAAACAAAAAACATCCGCAACACACACACAGACACACACACGTTTACATGGCTTTACTTCCGAGGACAACTATTGTTCCTCTATTGTTACTCGTCCTCGGACAGTCGACGGAATAAGGCATAAATTCATTGTTCGACGTTCGAGGACTATTGTCCGGCTTCCGAGGACCATTATGGACATGATTTTTTTTTGTTCTCTGTCCGAAAATGTCCTCGGACATAATGCTAAACAAACGCACAACGCTACACACACATTCACAAATCCTCTCTTTCAACTCCCTCTCTCCCTCTCTCTCTCTCTCTCTCTCTCTCTCTACTTACCCCTGGATATCGCCCCCAGTCCTGCCATGTCGGTGCAATCTCTCCCATTTTAACAAATGCTTATCTAACTTATTCATTTTAAAACACACACCCACACCCACACACAGTCTTCAGACCCACACACACACACAACACAAGATTCTATAGATAGAAGTACATAGGCATACAAAAATATAAGGCAGGCAGAGATGAGATGATAAACAAAGAAAAAGGAAAAGAAAGTAAAATGGCGACTTAATGATTAAACAAAAAAGAATAAGCAGACAAAGAGAAGTGGAGAAAACGATATAGAAAGAAACAAGTAGAGAGGGTGGGTGGAGGTATTGGGTAATACCTCGAGCCTGTTTATATTTATATATCGGGAATCCCCATAACACACTGATGTCATGAACATGGCGAAATACTGAACGTAATCAATCCATGCAGTGAAGCACAGTATTAATGAGCTACCCTGCTTTGCACATCAACATCATCATGTCTTGGTTGTCATCTGCGAACAACCGAGACAGGGGAAAATGAAGAACTGCCTCTGCCGTCCTCCGAAATCCATCGGTATACACTCTTAGAAATATTGGGCAAAATTTTACCCAAATTTTACCCAACATGAGGGTCCTTACGAGTCCGACCAACTTTTGGGTAAACTTTACCAATTTCATTCTTATTTTTGACCAATGTTGGGTAAATGCATGTAAAAGTTGAGCAAGATTTAACCAACCTATGCCCAATCTTCATTTACCCAGTGGCATTTACCCAACATTTCTATAAAGAGTGTACTACTTTAATGATTATGCTATAGGAAAACACGTCTGCGGCAGAATGCAACAGTAATGCAAATGACAATATACGTTGCAAAAACACATTGTCATTTTTTTCCTTCTTCATCCCCTCTTTTTGTGTAATGTATTCATTATTGGAGGAGAGAATCAGATAAGCAGCGATGAAAGCTGCTGCCATTACAGTATAGTACGACATTTGGTAGAATTTATGTATAGCAACTACGTAGGTTTATAGTTAAGAGAGAGAGAGAGACAGAAACAGAGACAGAGCTGTTAAAGATCACATTACAAGAAAATTCCATCAAAGTAAATATTGGCTTAATACATTATTGCATATATGGCATAAATTAAACAAGGTTATCCAAATTCAACGCTTGGAAACATTTGAAGTAATGATTATTATCAATTATGAAACGGTAAAATACAGCCCCCCATATAGCAGCTGAAGAGCTCCTCGAACGCTGCTGAGATGTGTGACGACACACCAGGGGCCAGTCCTGTCTAAGCAGACGATGTCCCATAACATCTTACACATTTTTCAGTGCCTGTTTTGTCATCTCCTCTTCACTTATTTCTCTTACTTGTATATATATCTCTTATATATTCATTGTGATTGGTTATTATTAAACAATTGATTATGTTTTCATATTAAAACTATGGTTTTTATTACGGTCGGCATAAGAAAAAAAAATGTTGCACTTTGTGTTTCATAATGCAACGTAGAGTTTACGTGTGAAAGCTCTTTTCAATTCCTTTCATTTTTGGTTCATGTAAAGACGGCTGATTTGTCATCCAGATACATGATTATTCAATGCATTTTCATGAATTTTAATTGCAAGTTATGCGCTTGTACATGAATTAAAGAATTGAATAGAGTACACGCATCAGCACATGCACAACCTGCATTGAGTCTTGAAGGGAAAGTGCAACTTTTTTCTCGTACCGACTGCAATAAAAAAACATAATTTCATTATGAAAACATAATCAATTGATCCAAATAAATCAATATACGAGTGGGAAAGTTTTGAACAGATTTCATCAAATATTTATCGAGTTATATTGAAAAGTGTCAGGGATAGTACTTTTTTGTTTGAGTATAGTTAGGCATTTTCACACAATGTGTTGTGAGCAAATAAGAATAATAAAATATTTATCTTAGTGTTGAAAAGTATTTTAAAAATCAATTGTTTGCACTGATTTGAACTCTCTAAAAATTGGCAAGTATACCAAGGCAAGAAACGTACACGCTATCAGCAATTTATAGACAAGATTTAAAATTAATTATTAAGTTTTTTAGCATGATTGTTTTTTTAGGATATCGAATTATAAACAGAAACCGTTTTAATGATAAGAGCAATAGTTTGCTTTCCAATTATCGATATGCCAATCAAAGAAATGAATCACCAAACTTCCCGATGCCATTTTTCAAACTGATATCAGTTTTCAGTGGCGTAACCGGGGGGGGGGCGCAACAAGCGCCCCCCCCCCCCCCCCCCTATTGGCCGTCGTAAAAAAAAATAGCACTATATAGCACTATTTTGCATCTCAGCCCTTCTTCAGAAGCAAAGATTTCTCCCACATGACGGCGATCAATAATTCCTGGCGCCCCCTATTGGGAAATCCTGGATACGCCGCTGTTTTGTTTTGTTTTAGAAATATGACGCATTAATCGCATAACTGTTTTGCGGCTGAGCAAAATTAGGTAGCCTACGTTAAAGTGACGCCCTCCTTAAAAATTAGGTAACTTGACATTTTCTATGGTCTTTCGGCCCTTAATTCATCAACCTTGTCTCCACTTGTTAAATATACATTAAGCTTCCCTGTAGCTTGGCCCAAGTGACCTTTCAAAGCGGTGATAACATTAATGACATTAATGTGATCATGATGATGTTCATGACGTGATGTTATTACTTGAGGGCTTAAAGATCACATTGCAAGAAAATTCCATCAAAATAAATATTGGCTTAATACTTATTATTGCATAGATGGCATAAATTATACAAGGTTATCCAAATTCAACGCTTGGAAACATTTGAATTAATGATTATTATCAATTATAAAACGGTAAAATACAGCCCCCGATATAGCAGCTGAAGAGCTCCTTGAACGCTGCTGAGATGTGTGACGACACACGAAGGACCAGTCCTGTTTAAGCAGACGATGTCCCATAACATCTTACACATTTTTCAGTGCCTGTTTTGTCATCTCCTCTTCACTTATTTCTCTTACTTGACTAGCGTCAGTCTTAATGTTAGTCTGTTGCCTCACTCTTAACTTCGTGTATGGTATTATTTTGATGAAAAATGCAGCGTTAAAAAAATAAAGGAATCAGTCACTTGTAAACAAAATAAGACCCCATTGTATTTTCAGCTGCTTGCACCGGGGCATGTTCGGCGTTTCAAGAGGGAACGAATACAATCTGTGATATTATTCGGAGGGCTTTTCAATTTGAAAATGGGGTTTATTTCATTGATCATTGACCCTTCTCCTGTGTATTTACAATCAAACGGTTTTAGTTATCAGAATCAGTTTCACTTTCCCTTTTAGAATGGTGTGAAATAAGGTCATGTTAAATATACCAAACTCTTTATAATTTGATAAATAATTGCATTGCAATTACGTTCATTCATTATAGGACGTCGTCTGCTTAAGCAGGATCGATCCCTAGTGTGACGACATCAAAACATCCCTATATTTCTGGCGAATCCTCGGATATTCCAGATGCTTAGAAGAGCTTTTATTTATGTTGTTTTTATAATCATCAGATACGCAGTTGACATAAAACTTATACGATTGCCATCTGTAAGCTTCCCAGTTTCTAGTGATACATTAATTGCCATATTTGTGATTTTCTTGTAATGTGATCTTTAAGAGACGGTGAAAAGATAGGAATTTAATGGCCATTTTAACTGCCACTTTAAATTGTAAAATATGTACGTTTCTTACATCAGTATATCATTTGAAAGTGATCTTGAAAGAGCAATGATAATCAGGCTTTTTTCAAATTGTTGGCTTCCTAACATTTCTTCTGGACTCTGAACAATGGCTTACTGGCTTGTGACCTGATACAAATGTACAACTCGGGAAGAAACTGTGATGAAACCTGAAGTGGCATTAAAATATTCTATCCTGCCAGTGAAGTGCAATTGAGAAAATTATCAAAAGGGATAGTATTCGCATTCTTCATCTGCGACCAGGATGCGAAATTGAGATTAAAATTTAGAATCCGTTTGTGAAGCAGACGCACACAAAATGTTACGTCTGCTCCTTTATGGTAGGACGGATTTCAAAACTAACCTGTTTGAGATGAAAATGCGTCTATGATTGCTGCCACTGTGGATTTTTTTTTTTACTGGCTTCACTTGTATCAGCTGATATTATTTATTCATGTTAATTCATGATTACAAAAAGACAGAAGCAATGGACTCGTTAAAGATGACACATTACAGAAGAGGGGAAGTGTATATCGCGCTTTTCCACTGGCTCTTCACCGGTGTTTCAAAGTGCCCCTCCCTCCATGTGAAAAAAACGCCCTATCCTGCCAACTTAACCTGTAGATTTTGTAGTTCTTGTCCCATTCTATCTGTATAGCAGCAGATCATGATTTCCATGTAATGTCGTTATTTTTATTACATGTATATAATTAAAAGATTTACATTCACTGGCTTGACTTGTATCAGCTGATGATATTGATTACACATCGCCTAGTGGAATCGAGTTGTTTCTGTATTATGCCTATTGGAATGAGATAATTCTGTAGTCAATGGATTAATTTTTTCTCAAGGATGCGAGTCAGATGTTTAGATAGGGGCGTCTTTTCCCGTAATTAAAACACTGAAAAAAAATCATTGACATCACAAGTGGTCCTAAACAAAAGGGAAGTCATCACAACATCATTGAAACTTTAACTTTTTTTATATATCTCTAGAAGGACATTCATTGCAAAGAACAATGATCAATAAAGAAAAGAAAAATCCCAGTTCGGCTGCGCCCCTCGTTATACGGTAATGAACTTTCATTTCGTGTATGTGTTTTAATAAAGACACTGAACTTTTTCTTACCTTTCTTTACGGGTATTTTGTGAATATCCTGAATGTTTTAAAAGTTTTGCCCTTATGTGCCCGGGGGGGGGGGGGGGGGTTGGGGTACTCACGTATATTGGGTGTACGGGGACGTGCCGCTGGGAAGGGTGACTTTTTGAAGAAAGATCCTTAGACATGGGTCCCCTTTTCATTAAAAAGATCCTTAGACATGGGTCCCATTTTCCCAAAAAAAATCCTTAGACATGGGTCCCATTTTCATTAAAAAGATCCTTAGACATGGGTCCCATTTTCATTAAAAAGATCCTTTTAGACATGGGTCCCATTTCCCCCTCCCCCCCCCCCAAATCCTTAGACATGGGTCCCATTTTCCCAAAAAAATGTTGTCCCCCCCCCCCCCCCCCCCCCCCCCCCCCCCCCCCCCCCACTGAGCGACTTTTTGAGAAGCTGGCGAGACCCCCCAAAAAATACGGGTCTACCTTTTTCACATAAAATCCTTAGACATGGGTGCCTATTTAGAGCAAAAGGACCCTTGGATGTGGTATGGGTCTGGAGTTCTCAGCCGCACACCCCCGTCCGATTATAATCTGAGTACCCCCCCCCCCCCCCCCGGGCTTATGTGACGTTCGTTGTTATGACGCCCTTTTGGTATTAATTCTTTGTGAATGAACAAAACTATTACAGGTGCAGAGAAAAGGATGATTGAGGTAATATTATGTAGAATCTATTTAGGGGCAATAGACCGCTTCGGTAATGTATGCAAATTGTATGCATACCTTTCAAACAAAGGTTGTTCTTGAAAACCTGAAAGCTTGCCGGACATAGCAACAAATAATGCATGCAAACTGGATTTCAAGCATCGAGGCTCATTTATAAAAAAGCAGGTTCATGGAAATAGCTCGTCACTAGGTGCTAAGAGAATATAAGTGCATAAATTTGTATACATTACAGAAAGCGGTCTATTCATTAAAGATAAAGTTTCTTTATCATTGTATGATCATGAATAACAGATGTTTCCTCTTTAAAGCAAAAGATGCTTCAACATTTACTGCAAAAACAAAGACAAAACACAGCACATCCGACGCACTAAAAAGGGGTAAAAAAAAAAAAAGATTTCGCGCTATAGTTTATATTATGCAAAAAATAATAATCTAACATGTATTATGTTAGAGACGTAGTTGAAATAAAAGGTTGCATGATGTGCTCATTCATATTTCTAATAAAATGGATATACGGTGATTAAAATGATGTGAAGGTTATGGGACAGGAAGGTCAGCATTGCGGATGAGATTGTTTCCTCGTTGACAGGCCATTATTAAGTTTAAGAGTCAGTATAACGCCATGATGTGCAACAATGGTTATACAAAAAAGAAAGTCGTACAGTTTGGATCCACTGCACGTGGGAAAAAAGGAACATTCAATGAAATATTAATGTCAAAGAGGAACAAATCGCAGACCGTTTTATAACAATTACTTTCCTTGATTATCAAGTGATAGGGAGACTATGTGATGAGTGGATTCGTGAATATATGCAGTATATTTTGCAATTCATTTTTTGTTTTTGGAAGTATAGAAAACATCTTTTCTTAAATATATCAAAATTCAAAATAAGGAAAGAACTCTTCTGAAACTGCGTAAAACCGTATAAATCTATATATCGGCTTCATGTGACTTATTTATCCCACATATTCTTTTGCCTTCATTATACTTTTCCTACTTATGTCTTTTTTTTTATTATTTCGTCTTGCCAAATTTGCTTCATTTTATTGAGTTGAAAAAACTGTTGTTATTGCTGGACCATTTAGGCTGGCCAAAACATGAATTTTCAATTATTCATGTTTGTTTTTTGTTACGCGGAAGTCACATTTTATAAAAGTGATTGAGAGCATTGTGAAATTGGCCGGGAACCCACATGAATAGTTATATTCTTTATTTTTAACATGTTTATCTTCCATATTCAATTCTTTTTCACTCTGTTTTCATGAATATTGAAAACACGAATTTTGCGATATCGAAGAAGGAAAAGAAGCAGATGAAGAAGGAGAAGTGAAAGATATACACACATATATATATATACAATCAAACAAAAAAGTAAGTTCCCCCCTAGCATTTTTGGATATATCTCAAAAAGCATTTTTACCGATTTTCATAATTCAAACGGGAATGGATAGGAAATTTTATTACTCATAACATGAATGGCATATCATTGCCACCAGATATCATTATTGGTGTGAAAAAATGCATTTTATGTCAAAATGCATGGGGAAAAAAGTTGCACTTAAGGTTATATGAAGCATATTGTGTACATTTCTATGCAAGTTAGCAAATGACCTTTTTAAATTGTTATGTAATTCTCAGGAATTTCTTCAGGTACAATATGCTTCCCTATTAAACTGTATGCTCATGAAAAGAAAGAGATAGAGAAATATGCAATAAACCATGCTTAAAACTTCAGAATTCTGAGTGATTGTTTGATTATTTGTGTAAAAGTCAATGCAAATCACTAAAGTGCAACTTTTTTCCCATGCATTTTGACATAAAATGCATTTTTTCACACCAATAATGATACCTGGTGGCAATGATATGCCATTCATGTTATGAGTAATAAAATTCCCTATCCATTCCCGTTTGAATTATGAAAATCGGTAAAATACTTTTTGAGATATATCCAAAAATGCTAGGGGGAACTTACTTTTTTGGTTGAGTGTATATCTATATTGTTGGTTTGTTTGTTTGTTTTTTTTTTTTTTTTTTTTGTTTGTTTTGTTTTGGGGGTCGTTTTTTTTCTGTTTCGTTTCGATATCGTCATTGTAACTCTCAAAGTGGCGTGTCACGTAACGTGTCTACATGTACATGTACGATAGATGACACTGATGACCCCAAACATAGGAATCCTATAGAGGATCTCTATGACCTCAAAAGATATGTCTTATCGAAAGATGACACTTGAACAGTTCAGTCTACCAAAAATAAACACCTAAGATAAACTATGTACATGATAACGGATTCATGCACGCGATCAAATACATGCATCTCCGTTTTGTTTTTAAAATACTGTTTTCAAGTCATGAATAGTCCAATTAAATCACCAGTGGTCAATGATAGTAGTTAAATGATTTTTTTTTTATAAGGGGTCATTTTAAGTGGATGCTGCAAGAAAACAGGCCAACAGGAATCGAGCGCAGGAAGGGTGCATGTGTGAGGAGGGGTCATCTTGCTCCCCCTTCTCATTTTTTAAATCATGATCCCCATCATTCGATGAGGGGGGGGGGGGGGGGGTGGCCACCGATTAGTAGTAATAAATTAATTAATATCACATCAGTGACATAGATGGTTGACAACAACAACAACAAACGTAATACCTCTATAACACATTTTTTTTGGCTACACGGCAAACTTCTACAAAATATTTTACTCAGACCAGGTTCACTTTGTGGTGAAAATAAATGTTTTTATTGAGAATTTTCAATTCGAGTTTTTCATACCATCTCTTATATAGAATATACAGGGTGTACCACAAAAATATTTAATACAAAGGCTATAAAGTAATATACATAATACATGTGACCTAATCATTTCTGCATACTCCCATTTTCATCCAAGAGAAATCTATACAAATGTACATAAACATAGTAGCTAAAGAAAATAAGAAATCCCAAGTAGTCAACAATTTTTATACAAAATCAAAATATCGTGTATTTTGGCGGCATAATAGAAGTTTACGAATGTTAATTCATTTCGCATTTCACAGTGTATTTCGAACGGTTTACCTACATGTACATATAAAGTGTTTGCATACTGTGTAAGACAGGTAAGTTTGATACAAACTATTAAAAAAAAAAGGAAAAAAATGTGACAGATAAATCTAATAAGTCTCGAATAAGTTTAAACCATGAGAAAATATTACCTGATCATCTCATCACAAATCAGAGTGAATTCGTGGAGAATTGACTCAGTATGTTATCATGATGATCATAGCAGTATATGCCCCATTGCCCTGTAACGCACAATTCTTTGAATAACATTTAAGATTTGAACTTGTATAGTTTAGTAGGGATGATTATGGTGTTATTTAGACCATACATGAGAGAGAGAAGAGAGTAAGATGTGAAGGGTTGGGGAGAGAAAGGAGAAAGAGGGAGAGAGAGAGGCAGAGAGAGGGGAGTGGGATAGATTGCAATTTGAAAATGATATGTTTTTAAGATGCCCTTAAATTGTTCTAATATTTAAATGCTTTTATTCATTTTATTACTTAGTGCATGTAATTGTATTTCACTTGCTATATGACATGCTATTTCTCTTGAAGAAAAAGAAATATAAGTATAGCTCCACTTAAATGTTCTGAAACCAAGACTGATTTTCTCATATGAAAGTACATCTCAAGTGTTTCCTGCAAGATATTTACTTAAATAGATTATTACATCCTGTTTTTGACTTCTCCAAAATTAGAAAAAGGGACTAAATATAGAAAAAGGGTATTTCTAAACAGACTGTCATCATCATGTGAACTAATCTCATTTATTATCAATGAATTAATGAACAAGTATTGCTTGAAATAATTCAAGGATATTTCATTTCATGTACAAATTCACAAATCCATGATAAAAAGGAATTCTAATATTGATCTTGCAAAAGCATTTGAAATCAAACATCACAGATCATTATGTATGTGAAGTCACACTGACTTAACCTGTAAACAAACCGATGAAAGGAGTGAAAGAAACCATGATGATACCCTTTGTCAAGTTGGGATTATCTAGTAGAGCAGAAAACATGTCTGTGTCATAGTTAAAAAGAGCTCAAATTAGAAGGGGTGGGACTAAATGGATATAGATATTACAAGCTCAACAGAGGCAGTAAATCGCATTGGCATAAGAATCAAAAGTCAATGGAAGTCGGGTCATAGTTGCATTACGACGTAACTGAATGTAAATTAAAACCCAAAGGCACATCTCTTTCTACTGTCAAAAGATAAGAATATTAACTGTTTACATACGTGTAAGCAAAATATACATATTTCACAATTTTGCATCCAATTCTATGAACATCGGATGCTAAAAAGTCGAGAAGACTTGAGAGAAATAATTGAAAGACATCTTTCAAGATTATCCAGTCTTTATCCAGAGCTCCACGCTCACAGGAGCCTGGAACTCATGGAGCCCCAAAATTTGAACTCTGGACCCTTAATAGGGAGGGTGCCTATGCAAGAAGATCTTAACAATTTCAAGCTCGACCCCGACAATGAAAAAAGGTTAGTATGGGGCTATGTATCAATTTATCCCCTCGTATTTGAACAGTTCTGCTCTATACACACATTTAAGTAATTACAGTAAATCATTTTGGGTCCTGAATCGAGCACCAATGAATATGATCTCCATTTGCGACGGGTTTTCTAAATCATGTAAGCAATTCTAATAAATGATAGTCTTTGTGTAGTGGCTTGATTTGGGTAGCCTACATGTATATTTCATACATCATACTACACTGTCATGTACAAATTCACAAATCCATGATAAAAAGGAATTCTAATATTGATCTTGCAAAAGCATTTGAAATCAAACATCACAGATCATTATGTATGTGAAGTCACACTGACTGAACCTGTAAACAAACCGATGAAAGGAGTGAAAGAAACCATGATGATACCCTTTGTCAAGTTGGGATTATCTAGTAGAGCAGAAAACATGTCTGTGTCATAGTTAAAAAGAGTTCAAATTAGAGAGGGTGGGACTAAATGGATATAGATATTACAAGCTCAACAGAGGCAGTAAATCGCATTGGCATAAGAATCAAAAGTCAATGGAAGTCGGGTCATAGTTGCATTACGACGTAACTGAATGTAAATTAAAAACTCAAAGGCAACTGTCAAATAAGACAATGGAGATGGTGACCAAAGCATGAAGCTTTCACTAGACTAACTCCCAAAGATCATGAGTGTGATGCATGCACACACGTCAAGTTTAGAAGACGATGTAAGCCCTGGACTAATGCACTGGGGCCAGGAACCAGCTTCCATTTGTATTTTGAACCTTCAGCTTGGTCTACAGGGTACATTGGTTGCATGATTGCATCACATATACTCTACAAACCCTCTAATTTGTTATTGGAAAATGGGTGTCAAAATATATTATAGGGGTAGGTAAAAATACTGGGATTAGCGTAACAGTTGTCCCCCCTCCATATGCATGGGCGGCGATCCCAGAAATGTTGAAGATTGTATAGCATCTAGTGGTAAAGGTAAGTTTATCATGACAGGTATCAAGACAGGTACCAATATACACAATGGCACCACATGACAACCACTGTGATCAATAAGATAATAATAATATATCCTAATAGAGCAGTTACGTCAGTCTTGTTGACTCGATGACAGCCTTTCAAAGCAAAGTCAAAGTGATCAACAATGCATGACCATACAATAATAATAGAAAATTTTAAAAAACAGTGTCCCGAGGTCAGGCAATAAATATTAGAATCTTCTCATGAGTTTTTGAGAGACACGTTTGGATTTCCCACAGCAACATCCATTGTCTGTCAAACAATTACACCTGATACTGTCAAACAGTCTGAGGTGTAGCTACACGGGGGACATGTGCCCCCCCCCCCTCAGTCAAATGATAAGAAAAACAGATAATGGATAACAAAGGAGAAAAATTGAGAAAAAAGGGAGATAGGAGGAAGGCAACATTAAAAGATAATTGCATCCCCTTCCAATCCTTCACCCCACTTGACAACAGTGTATTTGTTTTGTTTTGTTTTGTTTTGTTTTTGTGCTTTTCACATATTAAAACCAGTGCCCCCAAATGACAGCAGATCCCCTGTAATGGCTGGGCCCATGTTATCTCACTGAACATAGTGTTCCTATTTTCATACCTTGGGAAGTTCCAGATGACAAATAGAGAACTAGATATTTTAATTTAAATGTTAGAGTACATGAAAAAGGTCAGTTTGTTAACTTAAAATGTTTTTTTTTAATTTATATTGATACAGCAAGTCCATCTTTTATGGTAGGTAAAAAAAAAACTTTATAGAAAAACCTTTTCTATTTGAAATTGGGGGAAATTTCCCATACTCGGTACATCCTTCAAACTTTTTGCACTCATAACATTAAGAAACTAAAATACACAAAATCTGTGATTCCCCAGTTTGAACGACTTGACCTAGAAGTCCCTGACCTTCTTTCAGAAAATGAAGCTTAAAAAATCCTTGCTATTGTGACCTCATTGCAGTGACAGTGATATTCAAACAATAACGATCATGTTGCTATAAATCATTGAGAAAGTCACCAATCATATTAAGATCATTAAACAAGAGAGCAGGATCGATTTCAAACATGTGACGTGTGAAAAATACATTAAGAAGGAAAGCAATTTTCACTATAGATTTTTCTATGTTTCATGAGAAGCATATATTTGTTTACGAAGCTCACATCTGCATGTGAGCAAAAAAACTGGGGATTTTCAGGGGCAGGTGTATCAGAGCAAAGAGAAAGCATATTGTCTAAGTAACAATTTACTACTATACTGACAGTATTTATGGGAAAAACTGTTATTGAATCGCTGCCAAAAAAGGTAAATGACGCATGTTTGCACTTCTCCAAGCTACATGTATGATCATTTCTCTTGAAAGAGCACATTTACAGAGTACATAATAGTGAACTTCAAATAACCTTCCATGATTATATCATACGAGAAACTAGTTTGTAGAATACATTACAAGAAGACCATAAACTACTTTAAACTTTTTTGATTGGACGCTCACAACCGAAAGTACATCTGTATGCCTAAATAATAAATAATAAATTATGATAATGCTTTTAGCATCTACATGTAATTACAATTTTTTCATGTTTTCTAATACATGCACATAGGATGATCCAGGGGCACCAAGAGAGCTGCCCCCCCCCCCCCCCCCCCCCCCCCCCCCGGGCAAAAAAATTTATTTTAAATTATTTAATGCTAACAAAGGCCGTCAGAGAATTTAGGGGTGAAAATTGGTCTCCAACAATCTGAGGACATTTCTATTTTTCTCCTATTTTTTTTTTCATCAATTTTTGCTTTTCAAATGATTTTTTTAAAAACTTGTGTCCTGATGGAAATGGTAAGCAAAGATTTCTGAATTTGTTCCCTGTCACACAATGTAGTTTGCTTGTTTTTTTAGATAAAAGCTGACCAAAGATCATACTACATAAAAGACAATAGCTCATGATATCAATGTGATATTGTTAAATCATAAATATGAAAATGTAGTCAATGAACTTTTATCTCAAACCAATCGTTGAAAATGAAACTGAAAATAGAATTCTCAAAAGAGGTCAACCCTGAACTCTGTCTTATTAACAGGGGTGGGTGAATATATGAGTTTATCTTATTTTTTTTTTAAATCTTGGAGATCATGTGGGTAGTATAAATAAAACATTAATATGTTTACTTATTTCTGCTCTGGTTTCTTTCTGCAATATTTGTGTTGTATATTTCGGTTCCAATTCTTTAGTTCTAATTCTTTTCTACTTAATGGCGGGAGGAGGGGGAAATTCCAGACCCCAACTGAAAAGTATGTTAAAAGAGTTAGTAATGCATAAGTTGGAGCTTATAACACTCATGGCTTTCTACTTTTACTACAGAGCAGGCATTGTCCATTTGTTCTGCCACTATGCTTGTCACATAGTTTATTCCATTTCTCATTTCCCTGCCTTTATTACTTTTTTTCATACAGGTGATACAAAATACAAAGAATAAAGGCATCAGGTGCCAAGTCATTCATAATTTTAGCACTTATAATTTGTTTTCATTTTCCCAACCTTTAATACTTTTAAATAGCAGATACAAAATACAAAGAATAAAGGAATCAAGTACCAAGTCATCCACGATTTCAACACTTAATCTCAATTCCTTTCTTTGACATTTAATAAGAAGTATCCTGAATTAATGAGCCACAATTAGGGTATCTTAATCTCACTTGTGTCTGTGCACACAAGTTTGGTTCAAAGCATCAATATTTCAAAACAATTTCAAACGAATATCAAGATATCTTGAGCATAGGCAATGCCATCTTTGATAAAAGTGTCAATTTTATGCTTGTACAAAGAGGCAAGGATCATTCCAAATTCATTTTGTCTTGGCATATTCCATACAAGATTATAGATTCAGTATGCAAGTAGTCATGCTTAAATAGAGCACAGTAAAAGGCACATCTCTTTCTACTGTCAAAAGATAAGAATATTAACTGTTTACATACGTGTAAGCAAAATATACATATTTCACAATTTTGCATCCAATTCTATGAACATCGGATGCTAAAAAGTCGAGAAGACTTGAGAGAAATAATTGAAAGACATCTTTCAAGATTATCCAGTCTTTATCCAGAGCTCCACGCTCACAGGAGCCTGGAACTCATGGAGCCCCAAAATTTGAACTCTGGACCCTTAATAGGGAGGGTGCCTATGCAAGAAGATCTTAACAATTTCAAGCTCGACCCCGACAATGAAAAAAGGTTAGTATGGGGCTATATATCAATTTATCCCCTCGTATTTGAACAGTTCTGCTCTATATACACATTAAAGTAATTACAGTAAATCATTTTGGGTCCTGAATCGAGCACCAGTGAATATGATCTCCATTTGCGAAGGGTTTTCTAAATCATGTAAGCAATTCTAATAAATGATAGTCTTTGTGTAGTGGCTTGATTTGGGTAGCCTACATGTATATTTTATACATCATACTACACTGTCAAAAAATGTTTGAATATAGATAAATATTAGGGATACATAACATGTATTTACAAAAGAGAGGTTATTTTTCCCGCCAAACATCTGGACTGATTTCCCATATCTGCATAGATGTATTTACTGATAAGTGCTGAATACAATGTTGGAAAAACTGGGAATTAGCAGAAATGTAGGAGAACTCTGATTTTTTTTTTAAATGCATTTAAAAAAAATGTTCAAACATGGATGAATATCGGGGATAATTGCAAAAGAGAGGTTATTATTCCTGCCAAACGTTCTTCACCTTTAATCTTTACAATAGAGCTGTCATCTGGACTGATTTCCCATATTTGCGTAGTTGTATTCACTGATAAGTGCTCAATACACTTTATTAAAAGCATAGTTACAATGTCAGAAGACTGAGAATTAGCAGAAATATATGCAAACTTTGATGGACCTTAAATGGAATAATCCCGGACCTCCAAATTTTTATTCTCATCTATAATGAATATATTAAGAATCTGATATCTAGATGAAGGTGCTTCATGGGAAGAAGTAAGAAAATTTCAGGGGGGGGGGGGATACATGGGTTGTTTTTACAATTAATGATGTCACTTTACCTTATTACTTCCAATCCCGTTAGTATAGTATCTTATGGATACACACATGAATCTAATACAGAACATAGTATTATCAATAATCTATGTATGCTTCATATATTACAGGCTGTGCATTAAATTAATTTGTAAAGATATTGTAAAAAGTTATTTCAAATGCTTGTCCAGGTTCCCTTTAAGTGTTGTCAATCATGTAGTCCAAGTGCATCGGGGTGGTCAAAGACCGATAGTTATATTGACATTGTGAGATAGTCTCATGCGAACTAATATCAGCAGCTGCATCAGCGGAAAGTGTGTAGGAAAAAAAAAACACCATCGGTTTTCAAATACCACAGTTCATAGAATAGACTATATGCCTGAGCAGTTCAATGACTGTATCGTCAAAATAGACAGTTGCTAGCACCAAACCAAAATCATCTGTTTGGAGTCAGAAGGGTGTTAACTCTGTACAAATGATGGGACTTAATGCCTTCTGGTTCCAAACAGACAAAATGTTCTGCAATAAACAAGTGTTAGTCTCAATTCAATGCATAATAGAGGCAGCTGCTCACAACAAACTGATCGAGTTCCACAAGAGTCCTGTTTTGATCCCATGTTCCATTTCAATGGCATGAAAAGATTATTCATATCACAATGACTATGTTATCAACTCACCATAAAATGTTTCTCCTTTCATTCGTCCCAAATTATGTATGTATGGAGTGATTGTTGTGAATAGATTCTTAACCCATTATTTACTAATATTGAGAACTTGATGGTTCAGGAGCATTTGAAATACTCATCAAATACAAATGAAAACATCCCCTGCTTGGAAAATTTGAGCCAATGAATAGACAAAAGCATCCACAGAAAGTCAGATCTATGTCAGAATTCAGAGTACAATACCCTTGCTATACTGCATTCAGACAAGATTCACAGAGAAGCATCCTGGATGATGTTTTTCGGGGCTGCCACTAAATTTACTATTTCACTGCAACTGGATTTTGGAAGAGACGGTAACTTTCTTTTCTTTCTTCTTTTTTTTGGGGGGGGGGGGGTTCACATTTGAAATATCAAACACCTAAACTGGGTGCTCCAAGTCATGTCAGAAATATGTTCAATCAAAACTTAAGAGAGCAATATGCCTTTCAGATTGGTAAAAGTCATCTACAGGGAGCTAGAAGGGTTAGTAATGTAAGTCATAACTTTCAATACACTAGTTAACACTTATCTGGTTCAAAGAAGACAAAATGCTCTTTTAGCTGTAAAACAATGAATGATCAGCATATATCAGTCAACTCACTCTCCACTTTGTTATCTCCTCCACCAGAAGATGTTTGAAGCCCCACAACTGTAATTTCATATTCTGTATTACCCATCCGAATCTCAATCAATAAAATCTTTCAGAACGAGGCTCGATCATCTTTAATTCCATAACTTATTTGTCAGATGGATAAAAGGAAGTGGAATGGTTTAAATACATATTTATGGTTTGAAAGAAGTCATGTTATATTTTCATTTGACAATAAATTATATGAGGGACCTCGTAGTGTTAATTTCATTCAACTTTTAAAAAAATCTAACCATAAGTTATCTCTGATATTGAAGTAAAACCCCAAAATAACATAAGAAAGAACACCACAAAATAATTTTTTTTTGTCCTTTTACATGGAAGTTACACTTTACCTTTTAAACATTGAACAGTACTACGGTAAGTGAATAAAGATTATGTATGCATACTAAATGCATACTAATGTGTACAAAATATAATACTATACAGTTAATCGTATTGACAATTTTTCATTTCAGAGAAAAAAACTATGCAAATTAAGTAGTTTGATATATTAGGAGAAATATAATATATCCAGATAAATACACCAATCATACATTAATGCATACTATCATTTTGTTATTGCACTCCTATTAGAATGATATTTACAGGTAATCTAGTCTAGACTAACAACTAGGTGATCTTCGATTACAATGAGATATCAAAATGCATGAGGACATTTCGATATATCACGTATTTGTTATTAGCCTCATATGATTTTGACTTTAAGCATTCAAGCTGGCATGGAAGAACTGATTGAAAAAAGATGAGGATGAGATCTTTACAAATGAGAATGATGTCGTTCTATACATGTCTAGGGTGTACAACAAAGAAAGTGATGAGGAAAAGGTTGCATGGATTCCCAGAGAAACCTTGGTGTGGCAAGTTGAAGTTTCAAGGAGATAAAGAATATTGTCCAACATCAAAGTCACCCTTTCCCAGAGGCAAATATACAGTGTTCTCCTGATGGACACTAAAAATCTCCTTGTTTAGAATGATCCCATGTCATCACATTTCAAGTTCCTCTACGTTCTCTGCATCAGTCTCTGGTATCTCACCTTCCTGCTCCAACAAACTCTGTCCTCCTAGAAACCTTGCAAGGGGCGTGGCCAAAAATGACCTTCGATCCCCACCTAGGAACTCCAGATCACTGATGGAGAAGGGAAAGGCAGAGGTCAGAACCTCGTGGTTCCGTTTCAAGTCTTCCTGCGAGGTGAAAAACAACCTGCTCTTTCGCTTGGGCTTTGTAGGAGGTGCAGCTGTGGACTCTTTCGCCACCCTCAGGTTTTCCAAGGTCTCTCTAAGTTGCTGTATCTCATCCACCAGCCTGCATTGCTGCTGGTAGATTGCGGGACTTCCCCCTCCCACCGTGTGAACACTCGGCACCCATCTCAGGTAACAGTGAGTCCAGAAGTTGATCGTCGGTGTCTGCAGTAACGGTATGATGATCTCCTCCTCCCAGTTTGCAAACACACTACTCGCCGAATTGGCACCGTTCACGTTAGGGTTTTTTCTTCTCTTCCCGCCATTGAATGTCCAACTGTCCATCTCCTTGAAATCGGATCCGATGAATGACTTGCCATTGTTCAACCTACGAATGCTTCGGTAGATGCCGGCATTGCATCCCTGCCTGTAGTCTGGCTCCTCATCAGGGACGTTGTCGTTGTACTTGAGCTCTGACTTGGCGATGTAGAGGGGGTTGGTGAAGAGTGCCTGGTCATCTTTGGTGAACTGTAACGTCCAGGCCCAGACAGTGGCTAGCTGGGTGGTCTGGTACTGGCCCTTGCTGCTACTGACACAGGTCCTCATCCGATGGCGCTCACTGTTGAACAGGAATGTACCAAAGATGCCTGAATGCATGCTGTCCCACAGGGCTATCAGGAAGGTATCTGTGAACTCGAAGGCTGATGGGAACTGCTCTATCAGTTGTTGGACACAGTCAAGGAATAAAAGGAAGACTGGGGCCTGTCGAGAAATACAAAGATAAAGTGTAGTTTAGATAAAAGGTCTGTAGAATTCTTCTGGTATGAAACTGGTTGACCCTGAACCAATCACAGATTCTACCAGCACAATTCTACCACATTTGGCAAGCAACTTATTCATACTAACTTGTAATTGAATAATAATTTCTTTCTATTTTATGCTACTGCACTGCACATTTCTAAAACCCAATTATACAATCTCTATGAAATGTCCCCAGTGAACAGCATTTGTATGGGTGGATTATGCTAAAGCTCCCCTAAGTGCTGAAAGATGTTTGTCCCTATGAACTTCCAATGCAATGGAAAAAGTAAACTGCTGAGAGTCAGAAGGGCATTAACTCTATTAATGTACAGGAGTCAACGTCCTTCTACCTCTCAGCATACAAAATACGCTGTAATTCAATCATACCTCTGTTCCGTTGCTCGGGACACAATGTCCACATCGGTCCAGGAACGGGTGACCACCCACTATCCACTCCTTCTGTATAAGACTCTGGAAGCCCAGTTGACTGCGATAGTGACTATCCAGCATGATCTGGGCAAGGCTGGACACTACACAGGAGTAATCTCTACCTTGTGATTCTGTGCATGGTGGAGAAAGAAAAAAAACAAAAGACACCCAACATTAGTACTTCACGTAAACATAGTGTACTGAGAGAGATAGTTGTGGCACACTCACAAGTGTACCTGATAGAGCTCCAAATAGTTCCTTGCCACATATACATATGGGAGGAAACTCCATGAAACAACTGACCATCAGAAGCAACTTCCGGTCACATAACTATCTCTCTCAACTAGCCATGAATGTACATTTTATTTCATGGTACACGGCTTGGCTTTAGCTATTCAAATGCTGCTCCTGTCACATGTAAATGTGTGTCAAGAAAGAAAAACACACTTTTCTATTTCTATTGTATTGTCTTCATTTCACCTCCTCTTTTTGCAATATCTTCAGTGCTATCCGCTAGGTACTGCAGCACACACATTATTACCAGCGCATCATACTTTTGCCAGTGATGTGTATATCACATCCTGAAACACCCTGCATTTCTTTTTTCACTAGTTTTTTGTATAATTTTTCCACCATTTTTTTTTTTGTCTTTTTGATGGAGCACAAACAAAGGTACATTGAGCTTTATGCAAGAACAGAGAAGGATGCTGGCACAATAACCTGCTCAAAACTATTAACAAAACTTTCAAGAAACATGCATTTGCGAATGGTTTCATCTCAGACTAAGTATTCAATGTGTTAAAGAACGCAGGCCTGATCTTTAACAACTAAACCTCTTCTAGCCACGGCTTGCAAACCTTGCCTAAGGCCACATCCGCTTCTCCTGGGACCCTGCTGGAAGCTCACCTAGCGAAGGAAGGGTCGACAGGAAGAAGAGAGATGAGGGAATATATGACAAGAGAGGCAGGAAATGCCAGAGGAGTTGAGACCATGACATGAAGAAGACTGACCTTAATCCTGTGGGGAAAACCAACCCTACATTTCATCCTGATATAATTACCCTTCCTGTGAAAAAAGTATTAAAATTGTGCCCCATCCTTATCATCTAAAAGGAAATATCTCTATCTTCTTTGAAAATACCCATTACATACATGTACATGTAGAAACACCTTTACATTTATTGTTCTGCTATTGATGCAATCAAGGAGAATGCAATATACTATATTCCGAGTTAAAAAATTGAATAGACTCTTAATATTTCTATAAGCCTACATCCCTTTCTCTACATATCTGCCATAAAAATAACACTTTGGATTATCAAAACCATAAATATTGCATCGGAGATTATAAGTCCTGTCAGTAATTCAAGAGAACTTTTATCACTTGTTTGTTTGTGTGTGCCATTGAGCAGTGTTTGTTTTTGTTTGTTTTTTCATTCATATGTGCCATTGAGCAGTGATGAAATTGGGTTGCAATATTGAATACTGAGAAAATAAAGTTAATGGTTCTATAATATCTATGATGCGTTTCTTTA
The DNA here is from genome assembly GCA_025617745.1 of Heliocidaris erythrogramma. Classification (NCBI taxonomy): domain Eukaryota; kingdom Metazoa; phylum Echinodermata; class Echinoidea; order Camarodonta; family Echinometridae; genus Heliocidaris; species Heliocidaris erythrogramma. The sequence goes on along the minus strand of CM046860.1, from coordinate 19,767,379 downwards.
TAAAGAATTGCGCTGCCTCAGTATTTAAAGTAGTTGTCATATGTTGCTACCTTTTAAGACGTCTGACATTTCAGTTCAAATGCTGAAACGACCAAATTAAACTTTTGAACAGTCACAACCCTGTCAAAAGACCTGCATTTTCATAATGCTTTCAACAGCTAGAGTAAAATGAGAGAGTAGAAAATGAATTCATAAGTGCTTTTTCATATATCATCTACATGAGGAGTATAAACAGGATTTCAAATCCATTTCCTTTCCAATCAAGCTTTCATATTTCAATCATCATGCCTGTGCCACTGACGTAAAAGCCTACTATGTAAGGGGATCATATATCAAAATAAAATTGTTCCCAGCAGTTACCCAGTTTAATTTCTGTCCCTCTTTAAGAAGTCTGTTATGTGAGATTAAGTACTGGTTGAAATATGTATACATAAAAATAAATTCTCCAAGATATATATGACTTTGAAGATTTGATGAGATAAGTCTCTTCCGCCTTAATAGCACTTTACATCTTTATTCCAGATGTAGTTGAGTACATGATGGTATCAAAGCAAATTTACAAACCATCTTCAGCAAATATATGTAATAGTGAACAGCATGTCCGGTCAGGTGCCATTTTTTCTTGTACGAATGGCAGAGGTTTTGTTAAATTCTTTCATTTGAGATCAAGTACAGAATAAACTATCATTGGATTATATTATGTTCACAAGAATAGAAATTCCAACATAAGTATGAATTTAAACACTTGTTTTATGGACGATTATATGAAATTCAAGCAAATTTACAAAACCACCTGCAAATACAATACTCATGTGAAATACAAACTGTTGAAGAACGAAACATCCAACTCAGGTGCCATGTTTTGGGGGGTTTTCTTGGTAAGTCTTTTATTTGACACCAAGTACAGGTTGAACTACATGTACTATGCTCATAAAGTTAATCTTCCAAGATAAATATGACTTTAACACTTGACAAGATAAGCTTCTTCCGCCGCCGTTTATATATCTCTTGGAAGCAATAAAAAATAAAAGGCATGCCTAATAAGGACAGTTTTTAGTACATGTAAACACAAATACAGTCTATTCACAGAAACAACTTACATGTACAGTGTACAGCAAATATAAAGTGTGTTTGAAAAAGTTACAGAAAGAAAAACAAATTATAGCATGCCTATATAAGGCAGTGAAAAATGGTCTACAAACATGTACATCAATACTCTCCTTTGGCAAATATCTTGAACAAATTAGCAATTGTTGTATTAGTATAAATAAAACAATGCACTGTCATTATCTATAATTTTCACAAACTATGTCTCAAAAGGGAATAAAGGCAATGTTGTATTAAAATAAAAGCAATAGCCTGGATAAAAACATTAACCTGGTGCTCTTTTAAAGAGTTGTTTGGGTGTGTCCCTCATACTGTAGATCTAGTGTTATCAGTGAGCACTGAACAGATTGAACCCATCTTACCCCGACCCATAAAAATGGGCCACGGTAGCATGCCTATATAAGGCAGTGAAAAAGTTAGAAACAAACTTATTTCCATATATAAATACCCTCCTTTGGCAAATATCTTGGATAAGCAAATTGATATTAATCCTATTGTCATTACACACTACTTATAATAAAATTAAATGTTTCATTATCTATGTTTCAATAAAAGCAATGGCCTAAATACAATAATCTGATGCTCTTTTAAAGATTTGCTTTAATAGGTGTGTCTCTTATACTGTAGTTATGATTTCAATGAGCACTGAACAGAGTGAACCCATCTTACCCTGCCCATACAAAATGTCCGGGGTAGCATGCCTATATAAGGCAATGAAAAATTAGACAGAAAATCGTTTGCATATATAAATACCCTCCTTTGGCAAATATCTTGGATATGCAAATTGATATTTATTGTATTGTAATTACACAACTTCTATAATAATCAAACGTTTAATATCTATGTTTCAATAAAGGCAATAGCCTAAATAAAAGCAATTTAAGCAATGACCCGATACTCTAATAAGAGTTAATTGGGTGTGTCCCTCATACTGTCGTTCTATGAGCACTGGACAGTTGGAACCCATTTAACCCTGGCCCATATACATAATTTCATCAAAGAGAGAAGAGAGAAGAAAGAAATGGTAGAAGTGACTTTTATATAGACAGTATGGCACATATTCTACTGGTTTAGCTAAACCTAATGGGAGGTCGAAAAGTCTTAAGCCCATCGCACACTATACGATCGGACTGAGATCCGATTTTCAAAGAAAATGTAAGAGCAATTGATTAAAACATTTAAACAAATAAAACAAAATTTATTGAGATTCTAAACTAGAGATAGTAAAATCAAATTTAAGGCCTATTGCGAGCCTTCTACATGTAGTCAGAGGAAAGGCTAAGTCAGCTCCGAATGGTAGTGACGTCAGAGCAGTCCTTTGATTGTCTACGATTTGAAACTGATTTGGCCCTTATTACGGGTAGAAGGCTAACAATGCCCCATATTCTTATGTTTAGTATTCATATTATTGTTCAGAACCTGAATCGGGAAGTTTATTTGTTAGAATGTCTGTATTCAATGCTATTTCACTTTATTTCCAAAAATTGAATCACAGTCGGCCGTACAGTGTGCCGTACAGTGTGCTTTAAACAATAGAAAAGCTAAGACCTCGGTCAAATTTCATTTACTAAAACTGACTTTAGACCAAGCTGAAATGCTGTGTTGCGTTTAGATGTGCAGGCTTATAGTCCATCTTAAATATTAAATCTAAGTGATTCTTTCAAATGTGATTCTCATTACTGAAAATCTCACCATTCAGATTGTGTGATAATTACATTTATCGCCAAGATAGTCTGCTGAATCGAAATCCTTGGCTTAATAGCAGTGATGTTCTTTTCTTGTAAGTGTACATCAAATACTTTCCAAAGTGCTTTAATTTGGAAATTACTACCCTGGTTATACCTTTGCACTATTTGGAATGTGCAGTGAAACCTGTCTATAAAGACCACTCAAGGGAGACAAGAAAAGCAGTCTTTATGTACAGGTTCCTTTAATACACGTTTCAATGAGAAACACTTTTCAAGGGAAACAAAAATTATGGTTTTTATAGACAGGTGGTCTTTCTATACAGGTGGTCGCTAAAGCAGGTTTCACTGTACATGTAATTCAAGTGGCGATGAGATTATTTGCGCATTTGAAAATATCCATCAAGTACATTTTCTTCTTCTGATGATGATGATGACAGATTACTGGTTACTTTTAATGGAGGTCAACTACTGTAGCAGGCTGTATATATCAAGATTATTAAGTTGTTTACCTTTAATGATGACTGTCTTCTCAGCAAGATAGATCTTGTCAGCTGCTTCCTTTGCTAGACTGAGACATGTCCTGTAGAAACAAAAACAAAATAAAGATCGAGATGAACGGAAGGAAATTACAGATATCACCAAGTCTTCTTCCAGTGACATATAAAAAGATAGTGGAAGCTAAACCGCTCAAGGGAGACAAGAAAAGTAGTCTATATGAGCAGGTGGTCTTTAAGTACAGGTTCCTTTAATACGCATTTCAATGAGAAACACTTAGTATGGTCTTTATAGACAGGTGGTTGCTAAAGCAGGTTTAACTGTATTTTTTGTCGCTTTTTTGTCCTTTGAGGACCGTTAGAACATATTTTCCCACAATGTAATTATATTCATACTGTATGAATACTTCTTGCACTTGAGTTACTCTTTTTGACCCCTACCCTTGACAGAAACTTTGGACAAATAGCATTAATATTCAACCAGAATGATGTTCCAGCATGAAACAAATTTCACAATTAGTACCTGGGAAACTGAAAAAGCCCATCACTGCAAAAGGGCCATGAAAAAAAAATCACAGATCTAAATTATATATACCCCTTTTCCCATAAAATTAGCATCATTTTTTGTCTGATTTACATCCCCACTTCCATTCAGTAGTTGAGACATTGCACACTGTGTAAATATACATAGTGAATTCATGGCATATCTATGTATTCACAACATTTGTCATTAGGTTTGAAAAACCATTGCAGAGATTTTCTATACCACATAGTATCCCTGTTAATCACAGACCAATAATGCTTGTTCAAATAAAAAAATAAAACAATATGGAAAATGCATGTCAACATATAGTTCACACTCCACTCTTCAGAGTTATAAATAACAGGAACTGGATAATTACTATACAAATATTGGAGCTCACATTTTCCTCAAAAACAAGCCCAATTTCAAAATATTGATGACTTCCACTTGCAAATATTTCTGAGAATCAGTCATAGGTATTTATATCTTGGATTTGTCGCATGTGTCAAACAGATTTGAAGATTGGGGGGGGGGGGGGAGGAAGAATGACAAGACTCGTAGAAGAGAAATAAAAATCACCCTTTTTTCCTATCAGAATGGCGACATTATGGTGTTTTGAAGCTGGGTATTCAATCCCATGTACAACCTTTGCAATTCGCAAGCACCCCAAAACTATTAGTCGGATTGTGTGGATATTAAATGCAAGATACCCTCCAAATCAAGTAGCTGTAAAGTTTGTTTTCGAGAGTAGAAACAAGTAGATGTGAGACAAATAGTGATCTACTTGATTATTTACTTGGTTGCAATCTACGTTTTGTAAATTACCTTTTGTTTTCCTTTATTTTATTATCTCAGTCATATTGCCACATAGCTAAAACCACACAAGCATATTATTGGACTTTGTTTTTCATTCATAAGATGAATATGAAGATGTTGTATTTATTCTATGTTACAATGTGTAATTTCTAACTAAAGATTTTTTGCAACTATATTTTTTTATATAAATTTGTATTCTTAAAAGTTAAGTCATAATATTTGCACATGTTCATCAGGGGCCAGTGCACAGTATTGAAAAAGCTTGAATCTGAAATAGTTAAAACTTAAAACCTGTCAACTTCCCAAATTTGATGAATAAAGAATAGCAAATTTCCCAGTCACATACAGGTTACCTATTAAGTAAATGCAAATGGAATATTGCCAAACTCATGTGGACACCAAGCATTTTATTCATGACTTTGTGATTAAAAGAATGATGTAAAAGCAATGATACTAATTTTCAGAAAAAAGGCAAATGGAAAAAGCAACAAGACATTATCCATTTTCCATTTCATTTTTAATCATATTCACATTGCAGACCCCTACTATCTTGCTCAGAGTGATATTGCTGCTAAATTCAGAGCTGCCTCAGGGGACTGTTTCATAAAACTTGTTATCTATCAATGACAAGTTGCAATAACTGTTATAAGCCACTGAAATCCTTGCATCTGATTGGCTAAGAGCATTTTTGTCAGCAAAAATCACTGACAAGACACTTGATGAAACACCCCCCAGGATGCAATCAAGCATAAAAACAAAGTGTCACTGGTACTGATGAGAGGCAGGCAGGTAGGCAACTCAACAATGATTGAATGATGTCTGAAATGAATAGCTTCCTTTCTCTGCTAATTTACAACAGTTGTTCCGACAATCTACGGCTAGAATTCTATTTTGCTTTTAAAATATTCCTGAGAAGATGTGGAAATGAAGTTAATGACATGACTAGACCCAGAACAAACAACCACAGGGTGTCTTCAGTGGTTCCTATCCTCTAATAGACAGACATCTATCAATCATTTCCCACTCATTTTCAGAACCCTAATCAATCAAGAAATTCCATTCCTGTATACATGTACACAGACAATGACATTGGGAGCACAAATGATAATGTAAATCATGTTAATACTCGTTTTTGTTTATGCTTTGTTGTCAATACATTTCAGAAAATATTTCAGTATGCAGAATGTGTAACACTTTTTCAAAGCATTTTGCGACGCACTCCATCAACTACTCTAACAAGCCATCGCAGCTTTAATGCTACAAATTAAATATTATATTTCTGCACTGTGATATCATGATATTAATCAAACATTCTGACAATCCTAAACAACCACAGGTGGAGCTCGGAACTGAATATGTCGCTTGTGGCCTGCACACATCGTAAATTTGAGAGAGCTGTCAGAAGGCAGCAGAAGTGTTCCTTCCCATTACTGCTTGTCTAAATGTCAAACTTGAAGGCCAGGAAACACTTAATCCATTGACTAGACCAATTACATTAAGAGCCAGGAGGGGGGCTCTGTGCACCATAACATTCCTCTCAGGGATGTTGTTGTTTTGATGTCAGGCCATCATGAGAACCCGTAGGATGAGTGACCATTTCTAGTTGGGCTCAGCGATGGGTGATTACACAACAAAAAATAGATATATCACAATATCTATTCTAATAGTGTTTCTTAAAAGAAAACTTTTTTCCCTTGGGATATTAGACGCTTCATCATCCATTAGACAACTAATGCCATTTGTTCATTCAGTCTTTTGAATAAACGTCAATTATCATTATCCTCAGCCAACAAAATTTCTTTTTCCAACATTTACCCCTTTTTATTCTTCAATTTCTTGGTGACTTACTGTTAGGGTTGCTATGTTTTGAAACTAACGACTTACAAGTACAGAAAATGTACAATTATTTCACGGTATAAAGTTTGAGAGATAAACGAACTAAGCCTCTATTCCAAAATTCAAGTCTAGTTGAACTAGAAGAGTATAAAATGAGTCTCAGTATCCCCTCGTAGATATACATGTAGATATATATAGATAGATCTGCATTTAGTTTCTTTTTTAGTTTGTTTTGAAGAGTATAAAATTAGTCTCAATACACTTGTATCTATCAAGTACATGCTATTCTGGAATACTACACTTTGTTACAATGCCATGGCTTTAATAAAAATGGTGTCTTATTACTTGATAAAAAGATTATACGCAGTCTATTTCTATTTTCAACTCTTCATATTCTATAATCATGCCCAATACTTAAATAGGCATAGCAGAGCCCATCTTAAGTGCTGTGTCTCATCCCCGAGAGGAAATGATATACGCCCGTTTCACCTAGACTGATTAATGGAGCATGTCAACGCTCTAAACTGCTTTTCCTCATTAACAGAGAGAGAGAAAAAAAAGGGGGGAATAAGTGCCAGCAACCTAATGCTTTGGTCACAAATCAGAGGGGCTACCGACCGATTTGTAGCCTGCCCAGGCGCTGCTTGAATTTAGGCATCACCCAACGATTTTTGGAGAAGTCGAGCAGGCTATAAAATCCCAGCGATGCCTTGGCAGAGCCCTGTCGAATTCCCATCGGTCGCCGGTCGGTTTTAGGTCAAAACTGGGCGAAATCTAGCGGCTTCGATTTTGACCTAAATCGCTCAACGGCGACAGCTAGATTAATGCCCTAAAAATCAACGGTGCACGGGCGGCGGCCGCTCTGTGCCAGGGCGAAATTGGCTAAAAACTTGCCGCCCGGCCCCCGAGCGGGCCATTTTTGGGGTTGTGACCATAGCTTAAGAATGACTATGAGAGAAGAAAGTTGTGATGCACATCTGTGAACAATTAATAAAAGTCACTAAATTTAACGCTATTTTTGTAGCACATATCTTCTTTAGGGTATTGTCAATACAGCACAGTCTTTCTTTTCATTTTTCGTATTTGTGTGTGTAAAAGTACAATGTGAAATGGTTAGGATGATCTCACACCCTATCCTTACCCCTCCCTTTCCTTCTCAAGTATACTACCACATTGCCTTTAATAATAATCCACTCCCCTCCCCCTCAGTATCTCTCATAGTTCTTTGGGAGATCTAATGATTCATAAGGTGACTGACTTCCAGTGCAGTGGATGGTGACATCATCTTGTGCTGGGTTTAAAGGAGTTACGGATGTTAAAGAAAAAGATTTTCAGCATTACAGACTGACGGAGGTGGCAATACACAGAGACAGACAGGGAGAACTAGAAATTACCAGGAAGAAAGTGAGTTTGGAAAAAGGGAAGGTACGGAAACAAAACACGAGATAAAAGGAGAATACAGAAAAAGATTTCAGCAAATGAAGCATTACAGATTGACAGAGGTGGCAATACACAGAGACAGACAGGGAGAACTAGAAATTACCAGGAAAAAAATTAGATAGGAAAGGACAGCATATGAGTTTGGAGAAAGGGAGGGTACGGGAACAAAAAACGAGATAAAAGGAGAATACAGAGAATATAGAGAATTTGTTTTTATAATGACAGAAAAGAGGACATAATGGGCATGCATTATCTTTGCCTTCAGGAGTCATGGACAATTTTTTTGACCTTGTCAGTGCTATAAATATATTAAAAATCAATTCGCAACTGCTTTCGAAAGAGTTTTCAGAGAAAAAGTCATTTAAAGGGTTTTTTCCATACAGTTCATTTTTTTGTGTGTAAAAAAGAGAGAAACTCAGGATTCCCACAGACAATGACAAAATGTTCTGACAAAGTCCATCATGTACCAGGAAACTCAGACAAGAAAACTTGTGTGAAGTAGATATCATTCAAAGTGACATTGGCAGAATTTTAACAATGCTATCGGTTGATTGATGCACATAAATATTAGCAAGCTGCAGTTTACTTTGCCTTTAATGTAAGAACTAAACATACATGTGTGATAATATGCAAATATATACTGTCATGAGAGGGTCTGGTTGGAAATATGGTCCCCGAGGTGACGTGAACCAAGATTATTTTCAGAGGGGTGCAGCTCCGAAAGAAAATAGTTGTCTGCACGTCACCGAGGGTGCCATAAACCAAAGACTCGAATGTAGGCAGTATATATCTGTTTTATATCAGTCATCATGAACAAAAGCCTAATTCTATTCAGCTACTTGATCATATGCACTGTATACCTCACATGTACATACACCAACAGTTTGAAGAAGTGATTAATTCTCGCGGATATCAAAAGCATAATGATGACATCATCACCACCGGTATGGTGCATGCTGCCTAAAACAATAGATACGCGCATATGAATGTCATCACAATGTAGTACATGCTCAGGCTGAGCAGCTGCTTTTTTTTCCCCTTCGCGTACGTCGCGAGTCGATCGGAGGGGGGGAGGGGCGGAAAAACAAATAGTTCATTTTTTCCTACTGACGTCATCGAATAGTTCACTTTTTCCCTCTGATGATGGGAAAAAATTAACTTTTGGATGACGTCAGCAGGAAAAATAAAGTAGACGGCAGGAAATGGCTTTTCTAGTAAAACTATTCATTTTCTTGTTTTCTTGTTGTGTACACTCCTAATGCAACAATATTACGATGAAGGATATAATATGAAATATATCACAGCACTACATGTATTTAAGTAAATGTCATGTAATTATTGACAAAGATATTAGCTGGTTTACTGCACGTACCGATAAATAGTCTAAACATTCAATTCATCGTTATAAAGACAAGTACTTACATGTATCGTAAAAGGTTTATTTTACAAATTATAAGAAAGACTCATAAATCAAAGTACATGTATTTGAGAGGGGCAAGGTTTATGTTTAACAGGAAAAGTTATGAATGAACAGAATTAGATGTAATCAAAACAACTGATATCTTCTGAATGTACTTTGCCATCTACTTGAAGAAATAAATTTCCTGATCAAGGTGGCTTTATGGGAAAACAAAGGGAGAAAGACCAACTTCTAGTACTCATAAAATATTGACGCTACTAATAGTCTTCTTGCACTTTGACCTATGATTATGTTTTACTACACAGGGTGGCCCAGAAAGAATGCAAACCTGAGATTTGCAAATGCCAATGACATCACTGACACAATGCCATTGGATTCTGATTTATTGGGTAGAAAATTCTTTCCCAAGTAAAATGACATCATGATCATAAGTTTTCGGCTTCCCATACAATCAGCTTTGCTGACAGATGCATGTCTGCTCTCACTTTGAAAACAAAGGCAACTTGAATGAAACGGAGATTGTATGGAAAGCCATCATGCGCAAATTTCTCAATGCTTCAAACATGAGAAAGGTTGCAAAAGTAGCAAATTTTGAAAATGACATTGCCTGCAGCCTTAAAAAAATAGCAGTAAAATCAAAATGCCGTACCCAAAATTGCTGATCACAGTGTCATTTCATTCCAAAAAGAATTTTCTACCCAATAAAACAAAATCAATGACATTGTGTCATTGAAATTGCAGATCTCCGGTGTTGCGTTCTTTCTGGGCCACCCTGTATAATGAACACTGAGTAGAATTCTCCGTATTGGGATATTGAACTTAATCCCCTGTTCTCTGGATTTCTTCAGAGTTGTTTACCAATGTGTCTACGGTAGCTGAAGTAATTGATAAGCTTCATAAGAGAGCTACTTTAACTTTTCCAGGAAATTTTGCATTTTTACAGATAGTTTTCACCTCTTCATAATAATAGAACTGGCAGCTTCATTTTTAAAAATTAGAATAATTGAACACTGAAAAAAAGTTAATAATGAAAAAAACTAAGCCTGAGTCATATCGAATATTTCATACTCCGGGATTCGACGGCTTTGATTCGATCGAATACCGGTGCATCGATAAATGATGGCAGGCCTCGAAAGTCAGCAATTTTAGGGGCAGGCAATTTCTGGTTTTGGGGGCAGTCTCTTTCAATATTTTTTTAGGGGCATCAAGGCAAGTCAGTGGGGCCCGGCACCAAGGCAAAAAATAAAAAATAAATAACAAAACACAAATGACTGACTTTACATGTAGGTACCATTAAAATTGCCATCTGTAAGCTTCCCAGTTTCTAGTGATACATTAATTGCCATATTTGTAATTTTCTTCCAATGTGATCTTTAAGGAGAGCGGTAGGGGAGCAATGCAAAAAGCTCTTCTTCGCCATACAAGGGGCCGGTGAGCTTTTGAGTTTCGTATCCAGCGCAGCGTGCGATTGTGCACATGCACTGGACTCGGTCATCGGTCATAATTTGTCTATGGTCATATCATAGCACGCGCACCGCGCGTGAGCCTAGCCATATATCTAGCCACGCGAGCCATGCGAGCGTTTCATCAAGCATTTTGTCAGTGATTTTCACCGACAGCTGTTATAAGCTACTGAAATCCTTGCACCTGATTGGCTGAGGGCAAATTTGTTGGTGAAAATCACTGACAAGACGCTTGATGAAACGCTCCCCCGGGCATACACAACGTGCGAACGTATATGCAAAGACACCTTGAAAACATCGCTTACTTCAGTTACGTTCAACACGCGGAAGATAGCTCGCTGGCGGGTGCGCGATTCATGTGCTTTTCTATGGGGAAAAAACCCTTTTCGTTCAAGCTCATTAATACTGAAGTTATCGACAATTTTCTTGCGCCAATTTGAAGATCGTACAATTGTACAGACTAAATACGGTGGTTGGTACATAGTGCACGCAGTACGCATATTACATTGACCGGTGCAATGATTACCGTCGTCAAATTGGCAATTGATTGATCAATTACGGGAAATCCGTAGAAGTTGGCAGAGCTGCCTACCTCGAATGGATTAAGGCGCGCAGCAGCTCGCGCGCCTTAAAAACTCACGTCCCTCTCGCACCTCGATGTCGCGTAGTGAGTTCCTCAACAAGCTATTGTTCGTGTATGTTTCGGGTGAAAGGGCATTACGGCAAAATAAAAAAAGGGGCACCCACAAGTTGCCGTAAGTATTGTAATATTTAGAGGGGCATCGCGGCAAGTTGAAGGGGCATTGCGGCAAATTGCCTTTTGCCGACCGGGTAATTCGAGCCCTGTGATGGGCGGTGAAAACAGAGTTGCACACAGTTGCACGCAGTGCATGCACCATGCACCGGTGACCGGTCCGCTGGCATCGCGGGCATATGTATGGGCTCTCGCTGCTCGACATTAACGATAGCTCGCTAGCCAATGGCTAGTAAAAATCACAGCGGACGAGCCAAAATCTTAAGCTTCTAGTCCGTATGGCTAGCCAAAATATCACTCTAGTGTCGCACGAAGCGATGCTCATTGTCGACACACCCGACAATGATTCAAATTCAAAGAATTAATAATCTTACTTTGTCTTTGGAGAGCTGAATGGAACACGTTTGTTCGATGCAAAAAAAAAAATACGAAATAAACTTTTCGTCGCTCGGCTCATGACTCGACTTCATTCAGCTTCAGATATAGATCATTCAGAAGTAATTGCCAATTTGATGAGAGTGTGATATCAGTTGTTGCGAATTAAGTAGGAACACTCGTACTCATGCCCGTATTTATCATGTTCAATTATACAATTGTCAAATTGACAATGCAGAGAGAGTGCAAGAATATTATCGTAAACTTCAGTTCGTAACGACAAAACGATTTTTCCATAGAGAAAGCACAGGTAAAGCGCGACGTCCTCCGCGAGCGAATTAGCGAAAGTTAGCCAACAGTTTGAACTTTGAAGTCGCCTTCACGTTCTCTGCTAGTATATATGCTGTACGTTCATAGTTTCTTTTTTTATTTGCTTTTTTCATGGTGGCTACGGTAGTCAAAAATCTGGCGGACTACAAATAGATGCACCGGATTTGCCAAAACGAATTCGGGATTCGATGTCTTCGATCGAACACCGGCTAACCAATCGATTCGACTCAGGCTTACAAAAAACATTGTTTGTATTCAGCATATTTAGAATACATACATTAAACAATGATCATACATGTATTTTATTTGGATATTATATTATTACCCTTCCTGTACTTCTTGCACTCATTTTCAGTGCACACTTTTGTGTGCAAGCAATATATCCTCTCAGGTATCCACGTAGTCCCCCTGGGTCAAGTGAGACATCTGAGGATAAAATGCCTTGTTTAAGGTCGTAAGTGCTAAGCCAGTATTTAAACTCTCAACCTATTGATATACAGTGAAACCTGTCTATAAAGACTGCTATAAAAAGGAGACAAGAAAAGCTGTCTATATGAGCAGGTGGTCTTTATGGACAGGTTCCTTTAATACATGTTTCAATGAGAAACAGTTTTCAAGGGAAATAAAAATTGTGGTGTTTCTGTACAGTCGGATTCGCTATTTGTGTTGTCCTGAAGTTTAAAAAAGAAGAAACAAGATAGTAGCACATTGTGAAGGGGGGGGGGGTTTTCCCATAGAAGATATTGCAAGCCAAATCTAACAACAAAACATAGATTTAACACCTCTTATTTGACCCTTGGAAGTTCATTTTGGAGAACTCTTGGCAATCCCAGTGGCACAGAAGGGTTAACATGTCATAAATCACTGTTTGATAATACATGTATCTTACCCTATCGTCTGAAGCCACTTGGTACTGTCCAACGTTGAATACCACTTCTCATCTGTCGTCCAGAAGTCTTTGATATTCTCTGGAAAGGAGAAAAATGAAATTAAAACTTATAAATCAGGGATATCAGTCGGCTTTACCCACATGATCTGAATAGTGAAGCAGACATGTCAGGAGCCTCATATGGTATGTAGAGTTTGAAGCCTGCCAAGTTTGAGAGAGAGAGAGTTGACAGGGCTTGTACATATGCTCCGGTGACAAAAATTGCTCCAGGTTTTATTGTGTCAAACATACAGGGTTAGGGTTGCAATGAGGTTTAAGTTAGGTTTAAGTTAGGTTTAAGTTAGGTTTAAGTTAGGTCTAAGTTAGGTTTAAGTTAGGTTTAAAGTTAGGTTAAAGTTAGGTTTAAGTTAGGTTTAAAGTTAGGTTTAAGTTAGGTTTAAGTTAGGTTTAAGTTAGGTTTAGGGTTAAGGCTAGGACGAGGTATAGTGTTTGGTGCAAGGTTCAAATAAGATCTGCGGAGCAATTGTCGCCGAAGCATATGTTGGTGTCTTGACCTGGGTACCATTTGAAACCTGAAAAACTTGATGCAGAAAGCTTGAAAACCAGTATCCCTATCAAATGTGGGTTCATGTTTTATACATGTAGACAACCACTTACTTGCTACATCATATCATTCAGCTCTTACCGAGGCTATGCATCAATTAAAATATCTTTTACAATATCAATTGATTTAGATGCATTATAAGAAGAGTTTTCAATAACTTTTTAGACAAGCTTTTTTGAAACATTAATCACTTTCTTAATCAATCAAAAATGAAGAATGCAAATGAAAAAGTTGATTAATACATAAACTACTGCTTGCCAATGCAACATTTATCTGTCCACAGCAACTACTACGCTTGGGCAAGAACAAAATCAGGATCTACATGTCTGTATGTCGCAATGTCTTGTATTGTCAATTTTTTGCTGAAAACACCATGATCACGGAACATGAGATTCCTACTCCTGCATAGGGCTAATGATTTAAGTCACTTTTTGTAACAGAAAGCCAAGATTACTCTCAAGTTCTCAGAGCCTTGAATCGCACTGCCTTGCAGGACGGATTGCCAAATTGAATTATGAGGCCATACCCCCTGGGATGATGATGTTAAACATTCACCGAGTCTATTTTTGGCTGACTCAGCAGAAAATGATGGTCATATCACTAGTTGAAATAAATGTTGTCTGCCATGCTAATGTTCTACTCAAAGTGGTTTGCTACTTGTATAAAATGTTGGGAGAAGAAATGAAGGTATTTGGAGATAAGATCAAACATTACCAGTGGTATTCCTCTCCAGTATTAAAAGACTCATCATCCCCTTCCCTTCCCCTTTCCATTTATACTTTGTAAAAATATCTACCAGTATACATATACATGTATTTGATGCTTTAAACATTAGAGTTGTTCTCTTACGGGGTAGAATTAAAAAATAAAACTAAAATACTACAGCACAATATAAACCACTTATTAAAATTTTCTCAATATCATTCAGATATTGATGACCATGTTTCGGGGAAATGCTCCAATAAAAAATAAAAAAGTGCAATTTTGTTACGAAGTGTTGCTTTACGAGCTTAAGAAATTGCAAGATGTATTGAAATACCTAAAACTCCACTGTTGATCCATGAAATGAATTTGTCAAGTTTAAACAAGACAGCAACATACACAAGTTAAGCAGTAAGATTGGAAGAAATCTAGTTTTATTTCATTAAGCAGAAACCTACAAGGAGTCTGATAGAATTACAGCCTTTTCACACGAGGGTAAAATTCATCGTATGGAAAGCTTATTAGTTTAAAGCTTATTAACTAATCAGCCCTCGAGCAAATTTTCTGTGTGAACGTCGATCTATACGATGTTCGTACATACATGTATACAAACTCACGATCTAAAGACGGGTCAGAGCAGCCTATAGATACGAAATTTGTATGGAGGAGGCAAGAGATTTTGTGTATGAATGGATATACGTCTCTAACTGAGCAGAGCTAAGACCGGGCGCACGCTTTGATTGACATGACCTGCTATTATTATGGGCAATGGCCCTCCTGGGCATTTAATCAGCAGTGAATCTCGAATGATCGCACTGAAATTTTTTGTGTATGAATGACATTGTACATGTATGTAAAGCTTATTAGTTTAAAGCTCTTTAAACTAATCAGCTTTTCAGAATTTTACCCCCGTGTGAAAGCGGAATTAGAGTGACATGACAAGATCAAATTGTAAAGAAGTTTGGCCTGCAAACTTCAAAAAAACCAAGACAGCTTGTTAGCCTGGTTATGTAATCAACATAAGACCTGCTAACTTGGCAGCAAACACTTTTTTTTGGAAATCTGCCACATTCCTAAGAGTCTATTTTTGACAACACCCTTTTGATTTGAAAGGGACTTACAAATCAGGTAATCCAATTTTCTACAGGCTGAACTATTACAGAGATATTTCTTAACTGAAAATATTGATATCAAGTATTAAGGACAGCACTCAACATACTCTCTGGCTCCATATCATATCAGTAGGACTACATGTAGGTACAGCTGTAATCAAGAAATAACACCTTATCCAAGGGCACCAACTCTCTTAAGTCCCAAAATCTGGATCGGCCAACTTCAAGACCAAATGCATATTAATAGCTAAGCTATGGAAGGTTTTTGTCTCCATACAACTTCTAATACAAGCTCATTTCTTATGCATCTCTAATGTTTAATACCAAAGAAATTATCATCCATTAACTTCTCTGATGAATCGAAACAATAAGACAGGCCATAATAGAGTGATCTGTCATCTAACATGTCTCTACTGAATAACTAGCCATTCAATGTAAATTACACTACTGAGCTAGTCGATCAAGCACTGCAGATAATAACTCTTTTGTTCTACTGTAAACGTGGAATATTTCGCGGTGTGGAAATTTTCGCGCATTTCACGCAGCATGAAATGTGCGCAAAAATAAAAACACGCGAATATTTTTGTTTATATATTCGTTTGCCCATGAGCCTAGCGTGTCGGCGAAATTAAAAACACAAGAAATTCACTTTACTCGGCCGAGCGCAAAAAATTAATCACGCGAAAATATCCACTTTTACAGTATTTGATATTGTTTTATTAAAGGGATATCCAATCTTAATAGCAAGTTGCTATGAAAGAAAGAGGAAAAATCAGAGAAGCAGATTGGTGAAAGTTTGAATGAAATCGGACAAGCAATAAGAAAGTTATGAATTTTTGAAAGTTGTCATCACTATACATATGGGAATTTCAAATTGGCTGAATAGGTAATGTCACTGTGATGTAGCTGTGGACAACACCCCCATTTGCTCCAACATACAAAATGACTAAAATGTCACTTTTAAAAAAATGTATTACTCAGTAGGATCTTTTTCTTCCATGAGGACCTATAAGAATATGCTATCTCCAATACATTTTGAGTACTGCCCGAGGGTAAAAGCGCCTCGAAGAAAACCGCAACTTAATATTTTTGTGTACGACAAACGGGGGAGTTTTCCACAAAAATGTCACAATCGACTCACCAAATTGCAAATTTGAGATTCGCATAGACGTAGTGATCTCATTTTTCAAACATCAATAACTTTCTTAGTCCTTGTCCGATTTCTTTCAAACTTTCACCTTCCTGTTTTTCTTATTTTTCTGCTTTCACACAAATCATCTTATTACCAAGGTTGGATTGCCCTTTAAACTGTAAATACCATTAGCAGCGCACCTACAGAGTTTAACTAATACATTGACTGTATTCTGGGGCAAACACCATGATCAACTGAGTTGGCGGATATACCGGCACTACAGAAGACATCATTAAGTGTTGCTTTTAATACCTGGCATGCACATAGACTGAAGCTTGAGGTAACCGCTTTGTAGTTCCTGTATACTTGGACATTCCTTGCTCAGGTCTATGATGTCTGGATGCACTTTGGAGGGATGGATGTGAATGACACTGTCTAGAAACCTGTAGAAGCAATGATAGGAGATTGAAGAGGGATGAAGAGTGAAAAGTTCAAGAGGAGGAGAAAGGCACAGAGATAAATGAAGCAGAGAGAAAGATAAGTAGAAAGAAAGGGAGGGTAAGATAAGTAAGAGAGGGGGATGAGTAAAAGAGAGAGAGAGGGGAGGGGTGGGATAATATAAATGGTAGAGGAAGAGATATTAGAGAAATAGTAAAGATCAAGCAGCAGTGGGAAAAGAAGAAATCGGAATGGGAAATCACATACGAGAGAGAGGAAAGTAGAGTAAATGTATATTTTTTAAGGGGGGTAGGGGAAAGGAAGGGGTAGGGGAAAGGAAGGGGGAAGGGGGAAGAAAACAGGAAACGAGATAAAGAAAGATGCAAACATTACAAGTTGGTTATAAAAAATGGAGGAATAATACTCCCAAAAACTTGGCAATGATCAAGCTCGACATTTATTACTGAGATCAAACAAAAATATAACCGAGTTAGGGGCATTCCATTGTTGCCTCAAAATTTTATCAAAGGAGTTTACAAAATCACATTATCTATATCAGTAGCATCAAATAGCAAAAGGGAAGTTTGTATCTCTTTCTTGATGCAAGTGTTCAATGAACTTCCGTCACAAACCTTTCTACTACCGGTGAATCATACAGCAAGAGATTACAGGAGTTAAAAAAATAGATCCATGGAGCGTGCTATGATTTGGTACACTAGAGGAAATGACAAAATCAAATCTTGTCATTATATGTTTGCAAATTTACTGATATCAATAAGGAGTATTATACCCTAGATGATTCAATGTGCAATATATCCCCCCTTTTTATCCTAATATGGGGTTCTCACAATGACAACTAATGAAACAATATAGAGTATTTCTGAATTGAGTTACAGCAAAACAAAAGCAAACTGATTCAACATTCTGGAAGACCAAACGTATGCATGTATGGAATATGTTATTGTTCATCTTGCAAGGGGTTTAGCGCAAGGAAGTCACAATCATTTCCAAGTCTCTACCATGAGATCTATCTAGGGACAGAATTATCTTTTCTGGTCGGCCATTTTAAGTTTTGTTTATGATTGAAGGAAATTAAAAGTAACATATTGTTTAGTTTCCTGCATTTTGACCGTTGTAAAATTCAACTTCTGAAAGAGTTGACTAAGACAATTTTAAGAGTCCTTTGTTTTTATTCTTTTTTTTGTAATTGCAGTATGTTTCTTTCACACTGCCATGGATGGTAAAATATCAAAGTAAAATATCAAAGTAACACAAACTGTACTATCCACAAACCAAGTACAAAGCTTCTTTACCAAATTCTATTTACCGGTATCCACAAATCCTTGTTAACCATTACTGGTAATTTTCATGATTTTCCCTAGCCTACATTCTTTTTTTTTCTTATTATTTTGATGGATTTTGACAGCCATTTGTGTCATGTATACCGTATATGACAGGTTGCCTGCTTCCTACATCAATGGAGGGTTAACTTAAGATCTGTGAAATAGCTCTTCTGTGAGACAAGGTATTTATGTCATCACTACAGACATGGTGGATATGTTCTCACTATTAAGATATGATCATCTGCGGTTTATTTAGTCATCGAACGGAACATGAGTGTCGTAACATGGTTCCGTTGCAAGCACTTCTCGAGACTATTGTTTCCAAAATTGTCATCGGCGACTCCCCAAAGCTGCTATTTTTACAGGAGAATCTGTCTAACATTTCTGTGTGAACTCCCGGTGACTCTGATCCTATCCCCAGACGGGCTGAAACTCTGGCTGAGGGCGTTCTGAGTCACGTGCTTGCCGGGGTCCCCATGGCAGCGTGCTAAATCCAATATGAGAATTTGGCTGGAAACTATCTGGAGCATTATCAGATTGGCACCTTACACCTAGCAGTCCTTCTCCAGTAATAGAATGAGAGATTAATAAGCCTATACTTAATGAAGCGTTCTTCTAGTTAACTACATTACGAATCGACAAGAGGAGTATAGCGGTGTTTTAACCCCTGGAATGGCAGTGGGGTGTGTGCTCAGGCAGTTTGATAAAGCACTGTCTTGTTCTTATTAAGCCCTTCCTTTTGTTAGAGGTTTATGGTTACTAGGCCTGGGTCATAGGGCCCCCCCCCAAAAAAAAAAACAGGCCCAATGCATCTGCTATTTGAACTTCATTGTTGTTTCTTTAAATTTAACTGCTTAAACTGATATACTATAAAACCAGACTCTTTTGGGACATGAAAATTTCTTTTTTTAGGCAAGAAAGTGTCCCACACTGCAAAAATTTGACATTGTTTAGGTTGTGATAGCATTGTTTATAGTATGAATCTTCCGAGAATCTGAAACGCAAAAGTTTCATGCACGCAAACAATTCTTGGTTTACAGTATTGAATGCAAGTTTCATATTTTGTAGGCTCCGAAATATCCAGAGAAATCTTATAACATATGGACGTTGTTGACAATTTGCAATAGTTCCAGGACTGAAAATCCCCGATATATCGATTCTTACCACTTTTCAGACTCATTTTCTATGATGCTGTCAGACAGTGCTGTCATTCTCATTAACATACTGCCGTTCCTGTGACTCCAACACCAGAACTGAGTATGACAAAAAAAAGAATCATAATGAATTTAAAAATATATATATATATGTAGATAAAAATGAAAATCTATGAAAAATATATTAGATATTAAGCTGTACATATGACATTATAACTGTAGCTTATCAAACTCATTACCCTGCATTAGTCAATTTAGGATTCATTGTCTTTCAGAAACAAGCTTCCTTTGGGGGGGGGGGTTCAATTTTGTTTTTCATTTTTGTTGCTACAGCTCTTTATAGTGTTTTTTAGAGCTAAGTTGCGCATAATGTTGTCAGATCCCACAGACGTATTTTCATTGCCATTGGATGAATAATGAATAAATATGAACAGAATAATGAGCATAGACATTTGGGGAGAGAACGAGATAAAAATGAGAAAAATTAATGAATCACCAGTCTGTTTTATAGTGTAACATAAATGGGTGTAACTTTTCAAATATTGTTACATCCCTACATATGACCATGAAACAAACATTTTATAGCGAAATGTTTCTTGAATTTTCTTTTGAAGCCTTGATGTTGCAAATCCCAGTAAATCTATTATGCTTCCCTTTATGAACAGGGATTACAAGATCTATACATATTTGTTTGACGTGATCCTCGACTAAGTTCTGGACTCAGACATCAGCAAAATTCGATTGGTTTCTAAGGTAACACATCCCTCAAGGCAGGTGCTATAAATTCTAGGAGCTCAAGAAATCTGGAGCATAATAGCCATGGCTGGAAATCTGGTTTTCAATCCAGGAATAACCATGCTGTCAGATGACAATCTCAAATCTGCTAACAACCACCATTGCATTGCTGTCTGTAGCAAAGGGGCCTCCAACAAGGAAGGACAACCAAAAGGACAACCAAAATGACACCCGTTCACACCAGCGAAATACAGCTCTTCTTTCCATGCAATGGCACCTACATCTATGGGGCCACTCATACGTGAGGGAGAAATGAATAGGATAACCTGTCCAAACCAGCTAAATGCAGTGTATTCCTTCATTTGTATAAGATCTGCTAACAAAGAAGAAATGTTATCTTCATTTACATCAATGGGGCCAGTAGCTCGCAAGGAAGAAATGAAGATGAGGCCCTGTTCAGACCAGCTAAAGTTATTTTCCTTTACATGTAAAAGGTTTACTAAACACAGGAGGGCTATTAACTTTGTGGCAATGGGGCCATTCACAGGTGAGGGAGAAATAAAGAACATGTTCACACCATCTCAAAACAGTGTTTCTCTTCCTTTATTAGATCTGCTAACCACAGATGAAATGTTAACTACATCAATTAGGCCTCTAATAAAGTAGTAATAAGACCCTCTTCAGATCACCTAAATTACATGTAAGTGTTTCTCTTTATTTTCTTAGATCAGGTGAAATGCTCTCTACATGGACATCAATGGGACCTCTAACAAGTGGGGGAAACTAAGATGAGGACCTGTTCAGACAAAATAAATAATAAAGCATTTCTTTTATAGACTTTAACTAACCAACAATGCATAAAGATCTGCATCAATGATGCCTCTTACAAGGAAAGACAACCACTGACATCTCTTTCAGACCTACTAAAATAACACATTGATTTTCAGACATACATGTAATCTTTAGCAATCTATGTGGTCATTCTAACAATGTATATAGGCCTATGGGATTATGTGGCTTCAAACCCCTGTCTGTCAAAAAGTAGTTGAGATCCTGTTTAGACTGTCTAAAGTCAAGTTTTTAGTAATGTGGTGAGCTTCCATTCCTATGTCACTACTAAAGCCAGAGTTCTACAGAACCTCAAGCAGGGAAAGAATATGATTATGGTGCTGTTTACACTTGCCTACACTGATCGTTTTCATAAAAACAAGGCACATATAAAATGAAGTTGTGCCCTTGTTACAAAGCAGTTCTAACATGTTGTTTCTGCTGTGATATGAACCTCCTTTATCTATAGACCATCATGATGTCTGATGACAGGTATGCTGCGCTGTTGAACACTGCGAAAGTTTCATGCTGCAAAATAACTGAATCACAGCCTTGAATTTTTGCAATTCACAAAAGTTCCTTGCCTTAAAAATGGCCAGTGGTACCAATTTGCAAAAGCTTCAGCCATCTAATTTTGTAGTCTTACAGTAGACTTTATATCATCCCCCTCTGTAGATTATTTTCCACCTTCAAATTTGGAAAACTCCTACCATAACATGAATCAATCATATCTCTGAGGTCAACTGAAATCTAATTCAATCCTTTAACAAATGTAGGAAGAGGCCATAACTGAAATTTATATCATGAAGATGAAGTAACTTTGTATATTGAAACATTAACTGTAATTATATAATCTTAATACCACAATAATAAATCATATGATCTCATCAATCTCACCTAATCATAACTTTGAAGTTGATTATCTCCTAACATTACACACAATATAGTCACAAAATAGCAGTGCATTTCCTTGTATATACAGTATATGAAATTCAAATCAATTTGCACCTCTTTAAGATAATATCAACCACATCTAAAATCCTATTGTCCAATTATTTTGGGCCCCAGAAAACTATGATCCTTACAAGATCTATATATCTCAAGGGGACCTTGTGATCAGAATCTAGATTTCTAAATATATTTCATGAAATTAATTTGTGCTGTAATCTTGTCCATGAAAAGGGGATATAGTTATTTGAGTGAAAATGCATATTCACAACATCGTGTACACTTCATCATTGAATGTGTACAGTTAAATGGAAAATCAAGTTTCGTAAAGAATTAAAGTTTCAACTGAAAAAAAGAAATGTGTTCACTTTAAACAATTCATGAACAAATGTCTTGCATTTTAACCCTTTCAAGACAATTGACCACATTTTGTGGTGTGGCTCAATAACTTGATTAAGCGCTCTAAAAAATATACCAGATGCATGAGTAGAAAGAGCATAAATTTCTGCACAAACTATGTCCACTTTTATTGAATGACCATATTGCGTTTGATGCCAGGAATTTAAAAATCAAGAATAAGCTCTGAAATCCATAAATTGGCAACACATCGAGAAGTTCAAAATCATTTTTTCATAAAAACTGGCAATTTTTTCAAACTTTTTGAAAAAATTTCTAACCATGTCTTATTGTTCTCAAATTACACCCTATTAGAACCCTATTAGAACCATGTAGAACTAAAAGAAAAATATTATTGTTGCCAATTTGAAGAACAAAATGTGATCAATTTAGCCTTGAAATAATTCCTGTCCTGAAAGGGTTAAAAAAACAGAATTTGACTTATATAATTCAAGCCATCGGTAGGCAAGAAGAGAAGCAAGCAGAGAAGACATAAATTAATCTGATAAAATATACTGGCATTGAGGACTTTAATAGCAAATAAACCCTTCACAATTACAGGATGAAATCATAAATCACATGTAAACACCTGATATTAACAATTCCATTCATAGACCATATCTGAATTTATGTTATTGTTTAAAAGCTACACTGGTGTTTAATAACATGCAAAATATGAACTATAAGATAGCCAACAAGCTGAATGTACTATTAAAGTGGAAAGTGATAGCAGGACTTTCCATAAATAGAGCTTTGATTGGGATTAACGGCACTGGGGTGGATGATAGGGGTAAAATCCCTGAGATTAACGGAGCACAATGAACCCCTTCCTCCCTAGTGCGTAGAGGAAGACAACAAGCTGGATAGTCTGGGTGTTAATCATGTGTTGGGTGTTTGGTCCAGACAGGAGGGGATGGCTAAATAGTGCATGGGACACTGGATGAGCCTACGAGGAGGGGTGAGGATGTGCAGAATGTATTACCCCATTCACATGCTAGGGGTTATTCAATTACCCTGTTCACATGCTGTCCATTATGAAATTATTCCATTGATATGGCAGACAAAATTATCCCGCTGATACTCAGACGGCATGCAACAAGAAAGGATGAAACTACCCATTTCACATGGTAGGCATCATGATTTACCAAAGTCACTTCATAGGCTTTACAAAACAAGCCCCATTTACATTTACGCTTCATTAATTGTCCAATTCAGATGTCATTTAATTGCTTATTCAGATTTCAGGGTAATGTCTTTGCGAGTGGTTTGACTCAATTGTAACTTTAAATTAATCCAACTGCACACTTTAGAAATAGAGATAGGACTTGCGATTAATTTTAAGTTGCCATCGATTTGAATCAAATACAAATCTTCATAAGACAGGGCACAGGTATCCTACAACTATCCAATTCACATACAGGTACATGTAGGTATCATGTAATCATCCCCAGTCATATACTGGGCATGAGGAAATTATAGACTCTCCCTGAATGGGTGATCGAGGGAAATCACAGTGGTCATATGAATGGGATCAATATCACAATTTCTACCATCCTGTGGATACTCTGACCTCTCGCCTTTCTCAATTTTGTGGTAACGACTACCGTAATCTAAAATCTTATTCATTGACCGAGAGCTTGTTCCTGTTATTATTTTTGTTTGTTTTTTTCTTTACAAAGTTCATGTGATAAATTCCTATGGTAATCTTAAATTTGAAGTTTCATAGCTTGATCTATAAAGGTCTAATGATCCTTTCTGTAATCTTTGTTCCTCTCTGTCATCTGTAATAGAGGACATGGGCTAAGATTTTAATAAAAATAATCATCTCATCATGTATCAAGGTCTACATATTTAAGGTCTTAAAGTAGCGAGCGATTAAGTGCTGACAAATCTCTTAATAAATAAGAACACTGACTGCCCTATACAACATCTACATGTACTTCAATAAAAAGTTACACCTTGGCTTTCAACATCTCAGAAAAATATACTGAAGAGCCTCTTATATAACTTTTCCCCACAATGTTAGTAATCCTACATGTACATATCAAGAGTGTAAATAAAACCATTAGAATCCATGGAGCCTCATGCAAGAAATTCCCAAACTTGATTAAATGATTAGTCTAGGCTTCCAGACCTTGATAGTGTAGTGATAGGAAAA